>BLBF01000003.1:110905635-110920640 GCA_015471245.1 Laticauda colubrina | reverse complement strand
GACCAATTGAAATTCCTGAACTGTATATGCAACTTAGTACATCATGATAAACTATGGTTTATTTAACCATGACATACTGAACAGTCATAACTGGCTACATTTATCGTATTTATACTATTATATATTATAATAGTAAGCCAGCCAAACCTATGATTTATACACACACACACACACACACATTCATACATATTCTACTAAGCTTGGTTATTTGCTTGCAGACATTTCATTAACTTAACTAGATAACATCAACCCAGCACTGGTCTTATAACCTAATTGGATAATGAAAAGACTGGAAGTAAACAACCAAGCTCAGAGAGTACCAAGAACTTCATAGGTCAAACTTGAGCTATAGATAATCTATTCTTTTGGAACATCCCACCAAGTCAGGTCCAACACATTACATATGAACTTCATCCATGTCTTTAGAACTGTTGCAGGCAATATACCTGATGCAGTAATCTGCTTTGTATTGAACCCCAAATCAGTGACATCAGAAGTCATTTACTTTCAGAGGATTCATGCAGTTTTTCAAACTCTAGTAAAAAAAATCTGTGATTTTATATTGTGGAAAGGGAACTTCACGAAGACAGTAGTGTCACTCAAACAGGAAAAGCCCAAAGGGAACATCAGGCCAGCCATAAAACAAACTTACATAGGAAAAGGAATCAAATAAAAGGTATTAAAGAATCCCTATAGACAAAAGTCTAAGTAATTAAGAAAACTAGACAATTAAGAAAAGGAAACCCTTACAAACATAGGACATACCAAATAAGCAAAACAAACAGACAAAAGACATACAAAAATATAAATTACAAAAGAGACAGACAGGAGATTGTCATAAAACAAATATGGAAAAAACCATTATAAAGCTAAAAGAGAACCGATAATACAATCTAACCACCCCGTGGAGTTTGCCTTCCGCACCCTGCAGAGTTTGCCCTCCGGTGAGAATAAAGACAAACTCAAACAGAATTTGAAACATTAAGCACAAATACAAACATTTACACGAAATCAACTCACAAAGCGAGAAAAAGATATAAAAACCAGGGACTTACCATAAGAAGTCAGCTAGCCCAGGAATGCAGACTTCTTGCTGTCCCCCGCCTTCCTGAAAAATAAAAAAATCCAGCTTTCAAGCAGTTGTCCATATCCTTGCGCCAGAGCTCTCTGAGCAGGAAAATCGAATCCTCAAAGGAAAGGCATTTTGGCACCTTTCGACAGTATCTGGGCTCTTCTGCATGCTTCCCCAAATATCAGACCTTTTTATGGTCAATACATGGCCAATAGCACTACGATCCTGAAAATTTATGTATTTATATATCAAATTTGGAGGCTGCCCATCTCACTCAACAGAGCAACTCTGGCCAGGGTACAATTAAAAGATAAAAATCATATAAATATTATATTCTTCTAGAAGGCAATTAAAACAGGAATAGAATAATTAAAGTTAGAAACTAAAAAGTGGGAAGAGAGACATCAAGGCACTAACCAACCCCAAGATTACTAATGTTGATTAATTAAATTAACGATAACTGCTTCCATCTGAATTTTTGCAACCCAGAGATCTTATTCTGTGTAGACTTTCCTTTTTTTTTATAGCCCTCCAATAAGTCAGAAATAAGCAAGTTTAAGGTACAATGGATCTAAGTAAGTTAGTTTTAGTATACTGTATTACAGCTAATGGGCTTGGTACAGCAGGTCCCCAAAATGGTATCTTCCTGCTGACTCCTCCTCCCCAAGTCCCAAACAGAGAAGGAGAAAACTTCAGTTCACAAACAAGTTCCTCCACATTCACTCCTTGGGAACCTCCCTTCAGGTCACTTGCTCTTCTTAAAGGTCTGGTGCAAGACGCAATACAGTTCTAATGTGTGCCACCCAGCAACCATCTCTAGTTGTATAGGTAAGCTGATTTCTAGGGTGCTGCCTGGGAAGATCAGACCTAGAACAGTTGAGTCCATGGAAAGGTGCTTGGGGATGGCTTGGTGTCTGGGAAGAAGATACTTCTGAGGACATTCTTCATGGGACATCACTAGAGCCTCAAAAAACGATCTCCTTTAAATGATCTCCATGGATGAAGCATAGCTGAGCATCTTTTGATATGTATGTATGTTACCATGTAACACATTGGTGTCACACCAACCAAATAATGCAGTTGAGGGTAGCTAATGTGTATTTTATCCTGCATTTCTTTTAAAAAAATGTTGCAATTTGAAAAGTGGTGCTGGTAATTTATATTATATTATTATGTTGTCAATTGTTAGCTAACTTGGATATAGGAAGAGATGGGTTATGTGAAACTATTCTGGCTGGCAAGTGAGTTAGAAAATTGTATGTGTGTGCATAACAATCACAAACAGAAAGGTTTTAAAATTAGATTAATGAAATACAGTTGATGTGACTCCTACCCATGAATTTAATGACTTCCCTGTTTTGCCAGTTTGGTAGGGCTGTAAGGGCTATGTACAAGGCTTTGTGGGACCAAATACTGTCCCAGGTTACATTAGGTTGTACAGCCTTGTCTAAATAGCACCTGTGTGGATCCACACATGGATAGAACAGAAAGCCTCTGGATTTGGGACAGCAGTTCCTCCCAACTGTTTGGAATCAAGTCTTGTCTTACATTTACATTTTATTTATTTGTTTGTTTGTTTGTCAAACATGTACAAGATAACAAGTATAGTTATGAACATGAACAAAGGGAGTAAATACAGATAAATGGGGACACTAAGACAGGGACGGTAGGCATGCAGGTGTGCTTATGCACGCCCCCTTTAAGGACTTCTTAGGAATGGGGTGAGGTCCATGGTAGACAGTTTGAGATTGAAGCTGTGAGGGGTTGAGGCTGTAACAATGGAGTTGGGTAGGGCGTTCCATATTCTTCCTCACTCTGTAGCTCTTTGATTACAAAACTGTTTGTTTTGCTTTTCATCCAGCTTGGTTCTCAGAAGTGATCAAAGAGGGCAGCGATGTCTCAGAACAACACCAGCAAAGAAGCTCCTGCTGCTGCCACTCTGGGTGAGTGCCCTGTGTGTTACGAAACATTTCAGCCTCCAAAAGTGTCCCGCCGGATGCTGAGCTGCGGCCACACATTTTGCCATGACTGCTTGGTCAAGTGTCTACTGTCCCAAGAAGAAGGCCACCTGCAAAACACCCTTACATGTCCCATCTGTCGCTTTGTGACCTTTCTCTGCAATAAAAAGGATTGCTGGCCTTCCAAGACAACCCTGAGTCCATCCTCTTTGGAGTTGCCTCTCTCCCCTTCCTCGTTGCCACTCCCCTGTAGAGTGCTACCTGGCTCTGCAAATACTTTGGTGGTTCCTGGCCATTTCCTCTTGCCACTACACAATTTTGACAGATGCCAAAGTTTGCAGAGGTATCCTACTGTGGACTCCGTTGTACGGCCCAGTGGCCTGGAACATGAATCTCATATCTTCATTATTACTCAGTGTGGAATGCCACTAATTGAAGAGGACTATGTTACCATAGCTCAGGATCACGAAGTAGCTGCTCCTGAATCAGAGGAATCACAAACATGTCCTGGAATGGCCTGCTTCCAGTCACCTATTATGATGGCCGTTTTCCTTATCTCTGCTGTTGCTCTGTTGGGAGCTGTACTTCCCTGGCTTTTGCTGGTGAGAAATAATGAATGAACACGTTGAGTGAATCCTTCCATTTCCAAGGTGGAACTATTCCATGATGAAGATTGCTCATCACTATCTGTACAAGTATGGTGCCCAAATGTTTTCAGGACACAGATGGATGGGAAGTCTATGAAGGAACTGAAAATTGCAGAAAATGGTATTAGTGTTATTCTTCCCTTGTCAGGGTTAACAGTATCCTTCCTTCAGAGACGCAAGGAAGACCACCAAGATAAATGGTTGATCCTTATACTGAGTAACTTCCATTACTATTGCATCCTCTTGTTTAATTGTATTGGTCTTCAACTCCATGACATCCAGGCAGCAGGTTAATGGCTGTGCTAGTGATTATTGATATTGTAATCTGATCTATTTGGACAGTGCTGAGGTGAGGAAGGATATAGGAAGGCAATTATTCATGATCTTAGTTATATGGTAAATGCTTATCTGCCTTCCTCTGAGTTGTTCAAAGCTTTATGAAAGTTCTCCAATTCCCAGTGAAGTCAGATCAGATTGGAGACAGAAATATTTCTCAAGTTTATGTTACAACATTCCTTGCTGTTCCAGAATCTTTCCTGTCAACAGTCTTTATATGTCATTTGCCTCTAGAGGTCACCTTGAATCCTGTGCACAGGGAGATGGTCTTCACAAACAGTTCTTGCCTACTTAATTCCACCTTTCATTTGGTGGAATTCATTTCATTCTCAGTGTCCATTGTAATTAAATAAGCTATCCTGTTCAATAGAAGTTTATGGCAGCCTAGGCAGTAAGGCAAAATTTGGGCTTATTCCATTCAAATTTTAACTCTCCCATCAGACAGTTCTGCAATATTAACTCAAAAGAATTTTTATCCTGTAGACCAGCAAAGCCTGAATGTCTACAAATATAATTGGGTAGAAATGATGTTTTGAGATGTTTTATTATGTTACCAGCATAGAAATTGCTTATTCTGTTCTCAAGACAAAAGCACAGTGCAGATGTGACTAGTTGGGTTGCTGTTGAGCCAGGTCTGAGCAAGATATCCTTCTGTACAATACTGTATTGCTAATGATCACTTCTGATGCTGTGGTAGGCTACCTACTGCTGTACTACATGTGTAAAGTATCAGTCATTGTGATATTTTAAAGCTAGATTTATATTATTTTTGTAGCTTCTGAGTATTGTTTTCTACTTTTGATAATTGTTACAGCTAAGATTAATAAAATAATTCCATTTTGGCTGCAGCTTTAGCAGGTGGTCTACTTTAGTTTTCAAGAGCAGTTTTACCAAATTGTCTTTTCTTTATTCCAAAGCCAATTATTGTCAAAATCTTTCCTAACCTGCCTAGACGGGAATTCCTTTTTGTGAATCTCACTGTTGTATATATAGTCAATAAGCGCCCCTTATGGGCAGTAAAGAGAACATCACATGTATAATTTCCAAAGTCAGCTTTCCCCACTGAGGCAAACTCCAGACTAGCTAGGAATCCTGGGAATTATAGTCTTAGTATGTTTGAAAGTACCAAATTTGGGAAGTCTTTGAGGGAACTGCAGTTTGCATGTGTGTTGCCATCATAATGGCAGGTGCCACCAGGCAATTGAAGCTCCCCCCCTTTTAACGGAGATATTTGTGGTGTATGTTGAAATCAAGTCACCATGGTGATCTAAGGAATTGTTCAGTTGTGGTTAGAATTGCAAATATTCAATTGTAAAATAAAGTAAAAACAAATTGAGGAGTTCATACAACAAACACAACTGTTATCCCAAGTCAAATATCTTACACTCATTCCCCAATACCATACATGTCCTTTTAAAAACAATGCAGTATTTTTAAAGGCTAGTAGTTCAGACATTCCGTAAAGAGTACTGTAAATATGAGTTACCCAGCAAATCTGGGCTTCATCTTAAAAAGAACATGGAAAATACCTTTAGAAACCCTAAAGTTTTCACATTTGGTAAGTTACAAGTTATCATTTGATGAATCAGAATATGTAATCTGGATGTCAAATGGTCACCAAGAACTAAACTAGAGCTGGGGTGGGAAAGGTATATCAATAGGATCTTCCAGGACTTTAAAAAGAATTGAAGAAGGAACATGCATCCCCAAATGCTTCTGAGAGAATGAGGAATTTCTGAAAGGATGTTTTGTCAGCAATAACATGGTCCCCTATATCCATAAATGCTATTAGCTTCTTGGGGAGCAAAAACCTGCTACACCATTTTTTTAAGAGGGAGAAAAGAAGTGGAGATAAGCACTCTACAGATAATTGGGTACAATTTCCGAATGTTCCACTTTTAATAGGAGAAGGTTATCTCCAAACTGGAGAAGGTGCTTGGATTCTGTATAACATAAGTGTAGGCTGTTGCCACTTGGAAGCATAACAAATAGCCAAGTCAAAATATTTGGTCTGTAGATAACAAGGATTCTTGACAAAAGTTCCTAAAATCTAAGAATGGGATCCAGGAATGACTTCTCCACATTCTCTATTTGATACAGGACTGGAAACCAGCAAAATATACAGCAGTATGAATATCAGGAGAGTCCTATAAGAACTGATCAACATTTTTGGTCCAGCATTTTGTTTCTCATGTTAGGCAATGGCTCAGGGGTGGGGTTCAAATTTTTTAACAACCGGTTTTGTGGGTGTGGCTTAGTTGGTGGGCATGGCTTGATGGTCATGTGACTGGGTGGACGTGGCTTGGTGGTCATGTTATTGGCTGGGTGTGGTCAACTCAATATCACTCACATCAAGGCACGCATCTCCTCGCCTGGCCTCTCATGACGGTGGGGATGCTGCAACAGTCGTAAGTGTGAAAAATGGTCATAAGTCACTTTTTTCAGTGACATTGTAACTTTGAATGGTCACTCCACACAAGCAAAGTACCAGCAAAGGAGGGGAAAAAAACTCCAGAGACGTTCCTGAGACAGGAAGTCTAGTCCTGCCAAGAATGTAATAAGGGTTAACGGAGAAGCAGTTTCTGTAAGCAACACCATAATGCTTCCTTCCTTCCTTCCTTACAGAATTAGGCCAGTATAACAACCGGTTCTCTGAACTGCTTAGAATGTTGACAACCGGTTCTCCCGAATAGGTGCAAACTGATAGAATCCCACCCCTGCAATGACTGCCTGAGAAATTCACAAGCCAAGAGAAGGGAGCTACATCGTGTTCCTTCTTGCTGTGCTCACCAATTGCCATTCAACATCAACTCCTCTGATTTGACAAGTAAAATATATACCTATGACATCAACTGTAACAGCAATTAGCCTGCAAATCATAGTCCTGAAAATTTTCTGTGCTGCTATGAAAACTGTAAGATTTTGCTGAAGATTCACAAGAATAATAATATAGAAATAATCCTTTGGCCAAAGTACTTATGAAAGCACTAAGAAATTAAGCTGGGTCTAAAAAAAGCAAGGTTTCACATGGAGATTTCATAAGTGTTCAAAATGCCATGGGTATTACTACGTATTAATCAAGTTTCCTTGTTGATACTGCATGGTTCAGACAGTATTGCATTCAGATCAGTTTTTTTCCCCCTAATCTGCAAAGAAACACAACTCTTCAAAGAATTCCAAGGTGATCATTGAAATGATGCTAGATACGGCAGGCACTTTAAAAGCACAAGCCACAAAATGCTAAATTTAGAAGAGGCCCTGGGATGGCAGATATATTGTGGTTTTGGAGTGGTTGTTTTATTCCATTGCCTGTTGTCAAGCTGGTGGGAGATGTTTTCCATTTTTTTTTTTACTATGCTGCTCCAAAGTTCAAGGACATCTGCAGTTATTCATATGCTGCTCTTAGAAATTCCAACCTGACCTTGTAACATAGAGGTCTAATTCGTCCATTCCCCCCTCCACTTAATATACCTTGTACAAAACTTGGTTTTGAAATGAATTCTATGAGAAATCAATCTTGGATCAGAGGTGGTATTCATCAGGTTCTGACCAGTTCTGGACAACTAGTAGCAGAAATTTTGAGTAGTTCAGAGAACTGATAAATACCACCTCTGATTGGCCATGACTCATCTCTGCCTCCCGAGTCCCAGCTGATTGGCTGGCTCTTCTTTTGTTGCCCTGCACAGAAGAACGGAGCTGGAAAGCAGGTTAGCGGGGTGGGGAGGGAATGGAGATTTTGCAGTATCCTTCCAGTGAAGTTGGGTGGAAATGGGGAATTTACAGTATCCTTCCCCTGCCACTCCCACCAAGCCACACTCACCAAGTCACACCCACAGAACCGCTAGTAAAAAAATTAAATGTCACCACTGCCTTGGATCATAATTCTCCTCTCGCTCTAATCCTTCTGGATAAAAGCAATGTTTACATTTCTCTTCAAAGAGCCTGTGCAAACCTAGAATCATGCATGTGTCATCTTTGTTGCCAGAGATACATTGGTTGCTGGTTTGCTTCTGGGTACAATTTAAGGTGCTGATTATCCCCTTTAATGCCTTACATGGCTTGGAGCCAAGTTATCTGAAGGACTGCCTCTCTCCAGTTACATTACCAGGAAAAACAAGCTACATTGCAAGTCCCATCTATTGGAAATGTACATCTCGTGGGACCAGGAAAAAAGGCCTTCTTAGTGGTGGCTCCCTCCCTGTGAACTATCAGTCCCTCCAAGAGAAGATTGGTCTCCACCATGCTATTTTTCTGGAAGTACCTGAAGATGTTGTTCTGTCAGCAGGTCTGTGGAGCCCAGACTACCATGGAGCTGGTCAGGTGGCTGGTGTGATTATGCAGGCTGCTGCCTTGGGGAGGAGGTGGGGAGGCAAGGTTTTATGTTACGGATTTTTAATGCTCTACACCACCCAGTGTTGCCATGGATGAATTAGGTGGCCACCTACATTTGTTAAATACATCCTTTAAGATGCATTTTGATAGCATTTTACTCAGCATAAAGCTAAATTGCTCAGTGATTTTAGATACTGTCTAGATCAGAGCTAGGGCCCCTTAATGACTTCTGAACTTCAACTCCCAGAATTCCTTAGTCAAGGATTTCTGGGAGTTGAAATCCACATGTTCATAAATGGGCCATAGTTTTCCCCACCCCAGATCTAGAGTGGGGCTGTCAAGCTCCCAGCCTACAGGCTGGATGCATCACGCTCTGGCCATGCCCATGCCCGGTTTAGCAAAGGAGAAAAAAAAGTTCTGATGCGTCATGTGATGCCGCCGTGACAATGTAAGTTTGACACCCCTGGTCTGGAGTGTTGACTTCCCCAACCAGCTGCCTTCCAGAAGTGTTGTCTATGCCAGCCAGTGAGAATAATGCTGCAAGAATACCAGTCTTGGTAAGGGTATTTCAATAACATAAAGCAGGAGTGTCAAACTCGTGGGCTGTGAAACAGATGCGTCATGTGCTGGCCCTGCCCCCAACAGTTTAGTGAAGGGGAAAAATGTCACATAATGATGCTGTGATGATGCGAGTTTGACACTCCTGACAAAAAGTATATGCTATATCTTATTCAGCATCAGCAAAACAGAATCCCATCTCCAAATCATGCTAGGGAAGTGGCTTTCTTCTAGGAGGCCAGCTGCAGGGGTGTTATTCTACCAGTTTGGACCAGTTCAGGCAAACCAGTAGTTCCAGTGATCATTTGGTCCTGCCCACCCACCCCCTGCTCTTTCCTGTGCTTTGTTTCCTTGTTTTGGAGTACAGCTGATTCATGCAGCAGAGAAATTTTGCTGTGCATCAGCTGTTTTACTCACTGGGGCTGCAGTAGAAGGTAAGTATTATAGCTGAAAATGGGTTTTTTAAAATGGTGTGCACGTGCGCAAAGTGTGAGATCACCAAAGCGGTTGTTACATTGGTTGAATCACACCACTGGCCAGCTGGATTTCTGACTTTCTCTGACTGCATAAGAAGTTTAATAAAGAAAGGGAAGAAAAAAATCTTCCTTGTTTATTTAAAAAGGGTATTGTGAGCTTTCCAACCGTAGGACATTTACATCAAGCATAAACATTCTGTACATGGGTTTATTTAATAAAAACTGGTTGCACAGTAAAGGTCAGGAACTAATGCAATAGACCGGCTGTTTGTTGTCATTTTTTCAGAGCTAGGTAACACTGTCACACTGCCCAATGGATGCAAAAAGGACACAGCGGACGAGCAAAATGTTCCATCTGTTGTTATCTGCTCTCAAAAGGGGCAAAAATTTGCCTAACCGGAGTGGATAATACGGACACGGGGAGGACGCAGGGCGGATGCAAAGTGGATGCGGAACAGAAGCCCAGCGGATGGAAGCAGATGGGAGCGGATGGCACAACCGCTAGGCTTCCGGGGGGCCTCAGCAAAGCGGACGTGGAACGGATACAGCGGATGCAGAGCGGACGCCGAAGGGATGAAGCGGATGCACAGCGGAAGCCTAATGGATGCCTGGCATTAATTGCGCATGCAGGAAGGATGCATTGCATCAGTCCCGCGGATATAACGGAAGCAGCTCGGAAGTAGGTCACCATTCAAGAGGAAAGACCTGCTGCCAGACACATCGACTGCCTTGCCTGCCCTGCCTGCATGTCTGCCTGCCAGCCTTGCTGCTAGCCTTGCTACCAGACTTGCTGCCAGCCTTGCTACCAGCCTTGCTGCCAGCCTCCCTGCAAGCCTTGCTGTCAGCCTCCCTGCCAGCCTTGCTGCTAGCCTGCCTGCAAGCCTTGCTGCAAGCCAGTCTGTCTGCCAGCCTTGCTGCCTGCCTTCCTGCCAGCCTGCCTGCCTGCCTGCCAGTCTTCCTGCCAGTCTTGGTACCTGCCTCCCTGCCAGCCTTGGTGCCTGCCTTGGTGCCAGCCTCCCTGCCAGCCTTCCTGCCAGCCTTGGTTCCTGCCAGCCTCCCTGCCAGCCAGCAACTCCACAACCATGCGGAAGCACAGCAAGCCTCAGCCATCTGCTGCCAGCCCTGGCAAGAGGGACAGGGCTACCATCCCGCCTCCTGGCCCTCACTCTGGTTCTGCTGGGGCTTCTGCAGCACGGGCTCGCTCTTCTGGGGCTGGGGTTTCTGTTGCTTCTGCTTCTGGAGGAGCTGATGACAAGCACTCCAGCACCAGCCACCTCTACAGCACCTGCACCCTTCACCCCTGAGACTGAGAGACCAAGAGGAGTGCCAGAGACTCATTTTTGTCTTATAGCTTGTTGTTAATAAAGTCTATTTTTGATTCACACACTTGCTTCATTTCTTTTTTTTAATAAAGTCTTGCTGGAAACTTTTAGAAATGGTTTAAGCCTTTGCATGCTTGTGGGATGGGTTGAGATAACTGTGGGATGGGCAGGGATACCTGTGGGATGGGTAATAGCTGTGGGATAGATAAACCTTCAGTGCAAGCATAGTGGAACTATATGGTCCACCCTCCCAGGTGCCACACCTACGGCCCTTTATTATCAATAATAATGTAATAATTATCCACACATGTCAACATAAACACAACTCTTTATGAAATGCCCTGTTCATTGTAGGCCAACCAAACATACATGGCCCAATCTCATCTGTGTGATGAGACAGGCTGAAGGAAGCATCCATTAAGCATTTACCATCCTGTCTTGCCACTCCACTGCTCCAGATGGAGAGTTGCACCAGTGTTTCAGGAGGTTGCGCTGCTTCTTCCCTTCATGTGAGGCTCTGTTGGGGCCTTGCACATCCTGAGTGTCTATCAGGTTTTGCCCTTGCCTCCATTCCCCAGGCTCCATGTCCCCATTGCCTTGCTGGAGGTCCACGAGCCTGTTCTGCAAGACTGGGTAGCAGGTGCGCATGAGATTGTGCAGGATGCAGCAAGCTTCCATGATCTTCCTCACAGTCTCTGGGCAATGCTGCATGGTGGTGAGAAGTACCTGGAACCTGTTGGCCAGGATGCCAAAGGCGTTCTCCATCACCCGCCTTGCTCTGGACAACCTGCAGTTGAAGATCCTCTCTTCACGGGTGAGGAGTCTGGAGGTGTAGGGCTTCATGACGTAGGTTGTGAGGGAAAAGGCGTCATCCCCCACGATGAAGTAGGGCACATCATGTGTGTCGTTGGGCAGGAGTTCTGGATCTGGGAAGCCCACGATGAGGTTGCGTTCCAGCTCCTCCTTGAGGTGACTGGCGTTGTATACCTGGGCATCTGAAGATGAGCCATTGCCTGAAGCATTGATGTACATGAACTTGTAGTCAGCATCGACCATGGCGAAGAGGATGATGCTGAAGAAGCCCTTGGAGTTGAAATAAGTGGACCCCAACTTGGCTGGAGATTTGCAGGCCACGTGCTTGCCATCTATGGCTCCAACGGTGTGTGGTAAGTTCCACTTCTGATACCACTGCTCTGCAAATTTCTTCCATCCTTCTTCAGTGGGGGGGTACTGGAGGAGCTCCTCCTTGTATTCTTCGATGATGGCCTGCACCACTTCTCTGACCACAATGCTGATGGTGTTGGATGGCACCCTCCAGCCGTACTTCATGCTCCTGTAGGAGGTCCCTGAGGCCAGGTGGTGCAGAGTGAGTGCCACCTTGAGCCCAGGTTCCAGGCTGGGCTGGAAGCTGGTGTTTGCCTTGGTCAACCTGGGGGTCAGGCGCTGCACAACTTCGTCCAACATGGCTGGCGGCATCCTCATGAAGTTCTGGAACGCCCGAGTGTCTTCGTTCCTGAGCTCCACCATCAGCTTGTTGTACAGTCCGTCCTCTGCTCTTCTGGCGAACCATCTTCGGATCCAGACTCTTTTTGGGTGGCTCCTTTTCTTCTCACAGTGGAGTTCACAGAGCATGCAGATGACTTTGCACTGTTGCAGAACGATGGTGGCTGCTGAAAGGACTTTGTTACCATCCACAGTGGACATGACTGGATGCTGTGGAAGAGGAAGAGGCAGATGAAGGCTGCAGAGGTCTGCACCGCTGGGCTGCTATTCTGAAAGTGAGATGCAGGCGAGTTGCTCCCCCTTTTTATGGGCAGTATAGGTGTCCCTTTGCATCCTCTAGGCATCCTCTAGGCATCCTCTAGGCATCCTCTAGGCATCCTCTAGGCATCCTCTGGGCATCCTCTAGACATCCTTAATATCCGAGATAGGTCCCCTCTGCGAACGTTTTTTCCATTTTAAACTCTTTGTTTCTGTTCTGCATCTGCTAGGCATCCGTTCTGCATCCGTTCTGCATCCGTTCCGCTTCCTCCCTGCCTCCGGGCGGATGGAGTTCCGCGGATGCATAGCGGACGCCTAGAGGATATAGCGGATGTGTAACGGATGCAGAACAGATGCGTAGCGGATGCATAGCGGATGCAGAATGGATGAACTGGATACATTTTCCACGCAAAAATTTTAGGCAGCCCAAAACTTTCTGAGCGGATGAAACGTCAATAAACGGATGCTGGACGGATAGAGAGGAAGCAAAACAGAGGCAGTGAGTACATCGCGTTTTCAAATGGATAGCAAGGTTTTTTGTCCGTTTTACATCCTCTTTGCATCCGTTGGTTCAGTGTGACATGGGCTTTACTTGGGGATTGAGGCCTCTGGTTGATCTTTCCAGGAAAGAGAACACTTCACTCTGAACTATTGGGGCTATTAATTTGTTTGTTTTTATCTCCTTAATAGCCTACAGAGATTTTTATGGGTACAAAGCCACTTTGCTTGCCATGGAAATGCTTTGGTACTTCTGGCATATATTGGAAAGGTCATGGTCTATAGTTAGAGAGGATTCTTCTCTGCTGTAAAGTAGCTCTTGCCTCCTGTTTGTGCATGTGACAGAATGGATTGCATGATTTCTTCAGGAAAATGCCCCTTTAGAGAAAAGACCCTGAGAGAATGGCAAAGGTGAGACTCATTTCTCTCCCCCCCCCACACACTTAGTTCTAGTCCTGGATTTTAAACAAGTCTTCTTCAGCAGTTCTTTTTCCAAGTTACTTTGTTATTCCTGAATTAAATGACATCTGAATGCTGAATGACCTTGTTCTGTTCATCAAATCATATCATTTAATTACTGAAGAATATGAATGATTGACTGGACAAGTAATTGATTACATGCTACCAAAGTCAATATGGACTCTAAAATCAGCAAACAAAACTGTATAGTGTTATCTTAGCCATCTCACAATTGCCATTATCTATCTTCTGGCAGTCCAAAATCTCATCTGATTTTCAGATTCCACAATGTTATTGCATTTTAGCCATAGTCATACTATATAGATACACATCTCTGCAGCTTATTCTTATCTGAACTACACCAATATACAATATCTGCCAGCACTCTCTGAAATCACAAGGTGGTGCTAGTGTATTGTTACAATAACCACAACTCAGATTTAAGGGTGTGGAGGGCAAAGGGAGAGAAAAATGGATATTTTCATCATAATCTCTTCTTCTAATTGACATTAAATACATAAGCAATGCTTGCTTAATAATGGAGGAATGTTTGAGAAGCTGAGGAAATGACCCTAGGCATTCCTACAAGTAGCTACAATATGTTAGAGAAAAGTTAACACAAGATCCCACTCTGATTTAGAGTGGAGAAACAAAAGAGTAGCAAATTTAGGAATGCATCTTACACAAGCAGGCAATTAGTGAACCTTTGTGCTAAGCCCATCTTAAACACCATGTTGCTTTCTAGTCTGTCATTTTAGCGTGTGTCATATGAATCCATGATCTAAAGAGCTCATGCATACGTTTATAATATGACTTTTAAGATCAGTATCCTCAGAACCATGGGCTGATAAATTGTTCATCTCAAGAAAAGACCTCATCTCCTTAAGGCCAATTCATAGCCTATAATTCAATTGATGAAAACCCAGCTTAGTGCAGCACTGTTATTGCTGTTCCGGTAATTGCCTCTCCTAGTCAGTCAGACTGATTGGATTATCTACCATCAGCTGTACAAGCTGTCTCTGCTGACCCCTCAGCAGAATTCTGCTCAGTTGGGCACTGCTCTGCATTCGGATACAAGCTACCTTGAACGTTTGAATTAATGATTCAAAATTTCCCTTGTTGCATCTGAATGGCAAGTTCGCCGCTCTTCCAAATACAGTCCCTTTCCAAGGGACACTGTCCTTTCCCGTGATTGTATAGATTAGGAGAAAGAGTCCCTTGCATGTGAAGAACTAATTGCATTCATCACTTTGAAAGGAAAAGACAGATAAGAAGAAACAAGACAAATACGCATATATGAGAACGAAGGATAGTGTTTAAAAAAAGCATGGGGAAGATAACTCTTTTGGTGAAAAAAGAAGAAGGATGAAAGATACTGGAGTAGAAATAAAAATGGAGTAGAAGATTAAGAAAATAAGAACAACTTTGCTGAAGTAGATCTAAGGGGTACCTAGTCCAGCATCCCTTTTCCTGGCCAATACATACCTCTGGGAAGGCAACAGGGAAAAGAGGAATACACAGATCTATACAAGAGTATGCAGAGGGAGGCTGCTTTTGATCCTGGGGGTAATAGAAGAGCTATTTTA
>BLBF01000003.1:110856305-110905625 GCA_015471245.1 Laticauda colubrina | reverse complement strand
TATTAATGGTTTCTTCTTGCCTCCTTCCTAGGGCTGAGAGAGAGGGACTGGTCCCACTCAATTGGCTTTGTGACAAATGTGGGGCTAGAACTCACAGTCTCCCTGTTTCTAACCTGGTGCCTTAACCATTATACCAAACTGTAGCCACTGATAAACTTATTTATTAGTTGTTTAATACCATTATTTATACTAACGTATAGCCACAAATTGGGACAACAAACATCATCATTTAATTCTGCAACATATAAAGATATATACTTTGTCCCAAATGTCCTGACAGTTAATCTAACTGATTCCTAATGATGTGAATATTCCAGTGTTCTGTGGAAAAAGGACACTTGTTTTTCCTCCACGATTGCATAGATTCTATCAAGTTCCCCATTATTTGCCCTTCCTCCCAATCTAGTTTCCACTCCCTCTTCCATCCTGAGTCCAATAATTCATTAGTCAGGGGTAAGATCGGAATTATTTTGGGGGCCAAAGGGCTTATGTACACTGAATTTTCCAAATCCACTTCTGCCCTGTATTTTGCAGAACTATAGCCATGAACACAATCTAGCCATCGGCAGCCATGGAGAAAAAATGTTGCTAATGACCAGGTACTGGAACTGATAAAGGAAATGGAAAGCACCAGGAACTGAGAGAAAGGTGCTACCTTACTGCCTAGCAATGGCAGATTTGGAAACTGCAGGAAGCCTGGGGGCGATTGCTTGCTTGATTGGTGGCAGGGGGTTGCACTGGAGAGGCCCATTAGGCAGCACTCAGATTGACTTTACAGCTCAGCTGCTGAATTATTGAGCAGGAGCTCAGCAGGCTTTCTGCCCTACTAGGAAGCAACTGAGAAGATCCTTTATCATCTGTTTAATGAGATACTTCCTCCAGTCTCTGCACGGAGCTTCCAATCATTTGTAGAATGCTGCAGTTAAAGAGCTTGGACCTGGTTGGGGAAAAAAAAAAGATTTTCTGCACTTGCATCAGAGTTATTGTTAGAGGAAACAGAGACCAAAGATTTGGGAGTGATTCAAGAGCTGAATCAGTGGAATTGCCACTCCACTGGTGTCACTCAGGACAGGAACATGTGGAACTGGACAAAAATTGTGTCACATCTGTTGATATAACCTGCATGATGGATGGCATACTTACAGGATTGTAATCCGTCTTGCCCGAAGTTTGTGAAGGGTGTGCCACAAAACTTTCAAGTCCTGTTGTCCTGGCTAAAACTCTGTGTCATGGTTTTGTTGTCTTGTAGAACTCCCCTCCCCCCAACCCAATTTGGATCGAAAGAGAATCTGCACTGGATCCTTTACTTCTGCCTCTCTGCTCTGCTCATGGGCAGACAAGGAGGCACCATCCATCAGTCTTTGTGTGAGCAGGGCTTCCCTGCAGCCCAGTGATGAATATCATGAGTCCATTTGCAAATTAACAGCAATTAGGAGCTGGCATTATTGCCTAGGAACCCATATGGACTCTTGCCAGCTGAAAAGCTGTTGTTTGGGTTAAAGGAAAGCTAACCATCTATCACTTCCTGGGCAGAGGTGCCTTTGCCTGGTGACTAAAGATCTGGGAATATCACAAAATAATAGCTTTGTTGCTGGGTGAGAAACCTGCTAATTATTTAGGGATAAGCGGTAGTCATCTGGCTAATACAAGCTATGTTGTGATGTTTCAAGTATCAGTTAAAACGATGCCCTGCCTTTGCTATAGGGGATGAAGATATAAATGATTTAGTATCAGCCATGCCTTCAAGGCAGATTGTTGGGGGCAATATGCTGACTCTGTAAACTGCTGCAAAACACTCTGGAGCAGTATATAAATCTAACTGCTATTACTATTAAAAGCTAATGTTTCTGCTTTTAGAAGATTCTTTTTGGTGCATTGTACTATTTATTTATTTATTTATTTATTTATTTGCTTATTTATTTATTATGTATTGTCCTCCCATCTGACCATAGGATAACTCTGGATGGTTTACAATCATAAAATATATCTATACATATACATTAAAAAATAAATAAAATAAAACATTAAATTTTAAGGACATATGAAAGATGGAGGGGTGTTGAGTGGGGGGTGGGTGGAGGTGGGATCTGTTGATATTCAATCAACCACCTCCAATCTGTTGTTCCCCCACTGGGGCCCTAAGCCAACTGGCAGAGCCATGTCTTTAGGCTGTTATGAAAGGGTAGGAGGGTTGGGCCATCCTCAGAAGGGGGGGGAGGGGAAGGGTTATTTTAGAAAACATACCTGCTGGACGTGCCACAGAGTTTTTTCAGCTGCAAACAGCTTGAGAAAGAGTTGTAGAAGCTCTTTAGAGTGGACATAACATAAAATGGCTCTGTTCCTATAGTCAGCTTCTGATATGTCTGCCTTCCACACCTTATAAAGATACTGCTCCTATATTGAAAATACGGAGGGAAGAAGAAACTAGAGTATCAAATTGGCCCACAGGCCAGATGCGTCACACACAGGCCATGCCTACCCCAGCTCTGAGAATGGGAAAAACATTGCAAAATGTCACATGACGGCAACATGACATGGCAAGTTTGACACCCGTGAACTAGAGTAACCAGGGAACTCTACTCTGGAATTCTAAAAAAGTTCTGCTGAAATCGCATGACTTGGAAGAAAGGGGCTTAGAATGAAGTAGTCAGCAACATCTGAGTTGCTGTCCAATTGCCTCTTCCTTAGAAAAGCACAAGTTTTTTTTTTTGCCCCTCTCTCCCCTGGAATGCTCTCTTCTGCAGCCTCAAACCAAATTCAAGCTGATTTTGAACACGATCTTTTCTTCTGTTGGCTTCTCCCATTATACTAGCTTTGAAGCTGTTCCACTTTTGGAGAATTAGCCTGCTGACAAGCTAACCCAGCAACAAACAAAACCCCAAGCTCCTTTGCATAATTTCTTTCCCATGTGCTGTGAGTTGGATCCCCAGACCTACAGAGCCACCTCATTCTCATGGGGGGGGGGGGGAAGAGGGCAAGGAATACCTGGGAAAAAAGAACAGAGTATACTGGGAGTATATCATATACTCCTAAGAGGGTCACCCAAGCAATGAAGGTCATCCTAAATGATTGGTTAAAGCAAACAAATACCCACATTGGAATAAAGGAGGATGATAGAAGCATCATCAACACAGGCATTATTTTATTACTGAATGGGAGAAGACAACCATTCCTGTATTTTATCAAGAAAACCACAAGGATAGAAAATATAAAATGATTGATGATATAATGTTGGATGGTGGCCCTCTCAGGTTAGAAGGCACTCAATATGTTGCCGAGAAAAAATTTAGATTTTACTGGAATATTAACAATGTTTATGAGATCACGAGATTAAAGCCTTTGGGACATTTAGTTGCTGATGTTACTATGCGGGGGATGGAGGGTGGAATTCCAAAGCTGCAAATGCACAATTGCAGTACAAACATGGAACACACAAAGCATAAGCTCAACATAGTGAACGAGGAAATTGATTGATTACACACTGACATCTTAGGAATCAATGAACTGAGATGGACTGGAATTGGACCCTTTCAGTCAGAAGTTCAGAATGCTTATTGTTCAGGACATGAAAAACAAAGAATGAACAGTGGTGTTTTCTTAGCTAAGAAAGATATGGCAAGAATAGTACTGAGCTGTAATGCAAGCAATAACTGAATACTATTGTTAATTAGACTTTGTAGACAACTCTCTGATGGTCCCAAAGAGGCAACTGGACTTTCTAATTTTTCTTTGTAGACGTTTCGCTGAAGAAGCTACTTAGATGAGAAGCAAAACGTCTTCAAAGAAAAACCAGAAAGTCCAGTTGCCTCTTGAAAACAAAACACCTTTGGGATAACCATGACCTGGAAGACTGAGAATCTCCATAGACAACCCTTTGATACAATGATTATCCAAATGTATGATTCAACCATTAATGCAGAAGAAGAGGAGATTGATGACCAGGTTTGATTTGAAACCAACCAAACTTGCAAGCAAGATGTGTTGTTTGTGGTTGGAGACTGAAATGTCAAAACTGTCAAAACTGACATGTATCAAGGTTATCAGTTTCTGTCAATCCAATTATTTTTCATTGCTAGTACAGTCTTCAGACAATCAAAGGTACTCCAATATATGGATATCATTTGATGGAATATGCAGAAAGTTGAACTAACTATACTGTATTGGTGTAAAAAGGTAAAAGAACTGAGTTGTAACAGCAATGATGTACCTGAGGCTGACTGGAAGAGATCATAGATCATCTTCAAATTTGGTGATGTAAAAGTTTGAAGTTAAGGTAAAGTAGAAAAAGAAAGCCAGTTTCCACAACATGATCTTGGATGTACATCTCCCATTTTCAATCAGAGCATTAGAAATTGTTCTGAAGTCACTTCCGCCATCATCATCTGCTGCTTTTAAATGGAGGGTTAATCTGTAAGAAGACCTCCTTCATTTTCCATTTAATCACAGATGAGAGGGCAAACCTGGGATATATTACTGAGACATGGCTGGGACTGGAAGGAAGGTTGCTCTTTTTAGAGAAGTTCCCAGCAGGGTTTCAGGTGTGGTATCAGCTGAGAGTAAAGGGATCTGTTGCGATTGTCATCTGGGAACCTTAAAAGACTTTTAAGGGGTGCTACTCCAGAGATTATTGGATGTGAGATCTGGTTCATTAAGTTAGGCTGTAGGGATCAGTTAGGACTGTGCTACCGTACATGCCTTCCTGCTATGCATAATCTTGACACTGACAGGCAATTCAGAAGGAGGGCAAAGAAAGACACTTTGATTCCCACTAAGGACGAATGGATACAGAAGCTGATGGAGTTGGTAGAAATGGCTTAATTGACCATTTTGAACAGAATAGAAGAATGAACAGTGGTGTTTTCATAGCTAAGAAAGATATGGCAAGAATAGTACTTAGCTGCAATGCAACCAATAA
Source organism: Laticauda colubrina (assembly GCA_015471245.1). Lineage (NCBI taxonomy): Eukaryota > Metazoa > Chordata > Lepidosauria > Squamata > Elapidae > Laticauda > Laticauda colubrina. Next base: position 110,900,710 of record BLBF01000003.1, on the reverse strand, counting down.
CTGAATAATATTGTTAATTACACTTTTTAGACAACTCTCTGATAGTCCCAAAGAGGCAACTGGACTTTCTGTTTTTTCTCTGTGGATATTTCACTGAAGAATCTTCTTGGATAAGAAGTGAAACTTCTTCAAAGAAAAACCAGAAAAGAATATAAGTACTTTTGTTGCCACATGGAGACCACTTCTAGACTTTGCGCTGAAGGTGGGGGAAAAAAATGAAACTTTGATTTTGGGTTTTACCAATGAGACTGATATATATTTATAGAAATGGCTAGTTTATATTACTATGGAAAAGCAACAGTTGTGGTTCAGTGTTAATGCTTTATTTTACTGCAACAGAGGGATTCGGAAGTCAACACTTGTTTTTCTTTTTTCCCCAGCCTTTCTTCACTTCTCTTTCCTCCCTTTTTTCCTCATTGTTTTCCTACTTTCTTTTGTTTGTTGTATCTTATTTTATAACTTAATAAAAATTTCTGCCAAAAGGAAAAAAAAAAAAGAAGGAGGGTGGAGTTTAGGTCCTTTTTCTGTTTTGTCTTTGTATGGCTTTTCAGGTTTGGATCCAAGAGAAAATGAGAATTGTGTGGATGTCTAAGTTTAGTTTTACTTTTTGTTTACTTTGTTATCATTGCACCTCATACAATGAAATTAAATACCATCTTCAGTGTACATTATGACTATGAAATCAATACACACATATCCTTCACATTCTATACATCAAATTTGAAACCCCCTGATATTGCATTAATATTGCACTGAATGACTGAATAAAGAACTGAAAAATTACAGCCCAAGTTGGCCTGGAATGAAGAAAAGATTCCTACTGTTTTATGTGAGAGAAACAGAATTAGGAAAATGGAAGATTGTATTTGCACTTACTTGCTGTGTGTAAAGGACAGCTGGTGTAAAGATTGCATCAATATCTTGTTCCATTAGATGAGAAGCACATTAAGATTGAAGAAAGTGCATTTTAGATACTTGTCCATTTAATGTTTGTTTTGCAGATCTACCCTTGAATTTGCACTGTTTTATTATAAGAATTAGTCCTAAAATATTCGTTCCAGATTAAAATAGGAAAAAATTGACAGAGATAGAGGAAGGGAGGGAGCTGTGTGCGCATGTGTGCATATAAGGTGTGTATGAATGTGTGTGTATTTGTGTGTATATGTATGTGCTCACAAAGACACACTCAGATCCAGTCTAAACCTGCCTGAGTCCTCTTGTACCATTTGATCTCTCTCTTACCTTAATGACCAGTTAAAAACTAGATCAAACTTTGCCCTCCTACACACCCTTTTCTCTTTGGCAATCCTAGCAACCACATTTTTCACAAGGAAATGAATCCTTTCAGTTATGCATTTCAAAGCAGGTTCTTCCCCATCTGACCTCTATCTTAGATCAGATGCTGATAATTTGTACACAGATATTAGTTAGGGGTTTTGCATCTTTCTCTTTTCAGTTGCTGTTGAGGGTAGGTGGGTAGCTTATGAAAACGTCACTGCAGCTTCAGTTCCAGCATGCAGCCACTAGAATCTATGAAATTGTGCTGCTCTGAGATAAGGAAAAACTTATTTACCAGAAGACCAATCCCATACTCGCGATTGCCCCATAGATGGTGATGTCTTTGGTCTTCTCTAAAAAGAATTGTACATCGCCCTTGACAAACTATCATTATTTAGTTATGCCAAGTGGGAGAAAAAGGCCAGGGCTCAACCAAGAACCTTTCCTCAAACATCCGAGATATGGAAAATGATATAGCAAATAAATTCTGTACTTTATTTATTTTATTTTATTTTTATTTAATTTGATTTGTCAATCGCTTACAAAATAATAGGTATAAGGATAACATAGTTATGAATACATGAAATGGATACATAAAAGAAAAATAAAAAGAAACAATGGGAACAGGGAAGGTAGGCATGTTGGTGCACTTATGCATGCCCCCTACAGATCTCTTAGGAAAGGGGTGAGGTCAATAGTAGACAGTCTAAGGTTAAAGTGGTTGGGGTTTGGGGAAGAAATCACATAGTCAGGTAGAGTATTCCAGACATTGACTACTCTGTTGCTAAACTTGTATTTCCCGCAATCGAGTTTGTATGTACTGTGTGCTCTTGTATTCATCAGCTAGATTAGTGTCTGAGTCCAAGACTGCATATTAATGAGATTAGGCTCAAAGAAAATACTTCTCATAAGAAATTATTTTCTGCTGATCAAAATTGTTCTAAATTCAGAGCAGCAGCCTGAACAGGGAAAGCAGAGTAGCAATTTGCTCTGAAATATCACAGTAGGCACATGCATTTCCTTCACATATAGCAGGAAAAGCTGAGTACAGATAGTCCTTGACTTACAACAGTTCATTTAATGACCGTTTGAAGTTACAACGGTATTGAGAAAAAAAGAATTATGACCATTTTCACAAATATGACCATTGCAGTATCCCCATGGTCTTGTGATTTACACTGACAACTGGTTCATACAGCACTTATGACAGTTGCAGTGTCCCTTGGTCCAGAGGTGCTATTCAGCAGGTTCTGACCAGTTCTGGAGAACCGGTAGCAGAAATTCTGAGTAGTTCAGAGAATCGACAAATACCACCTCTGACTGGAGATTTTACAGTATTCTTCTCCTGCCATGCCCACAGAACAGGTAGTAAAAAATTTGAATCCCACCACTGCCGTGGTCATGTGATCGCCTTTTGAGACCTTCTGACAAGCAAAGTCAATGGGGAAGCTAGATTCACTTAACAACCATGTTATTAATTTAACAATCGCAGTGATTCACTTAACAAACGTGGCAAGGAAAGCTATAAAACAGGGCAAAACTCACTTAACAAATGTTTCATTTAGCAACTTAAATTCTGAGCTCAACTGTGGTCATAATTCAAGGACTACCCCATAGTTAAAGTCACTATATACCTTAGCACTGTGTTGGCGAACCTATGTTGGAAGTGGCACGTAGAGCCATTTCTCCCAGCACACGAGAGGTCGCCTGGAAGAGCACCAATGCACATGTGCGGGTGGTGCCTCCTGACAGCTGATTGTCAGGTATCTGGCATGCATGCACAGGAGGCAGAAGGTGTGTGTGCAAGAAATGTGCATGTATGTACAGGGGCATGCTGCACACGAGGGGATCATGCACACGTGCAGATGCATGATGCATGAGGGGGGAATCATGTGTGCATGTGCAGATCATGGTACGCAGGGGAGTCACACATGCATGTGCAGGTGATGGGGGGGGCAGCATGCATTGCCTTCTGTGAACATATGTGCAGTTATTGGTACAGAAGCCAAAAAAGGTTAGCCACCACTGCCTTAGCAGATTGGTCACTGCTTATTGCAAAGCAAACCTGTTTACTTTCAACTGGCCTGGGCTTTGTTACTCATCAAAAGCATTTGGTAACAAAGCTTTCCCTTCTGGGTGCTTGGGTGTGTGTATTTTATCAGTAAAAACTGTTTACATACAGCTAAGTAAATTAGCTGCCTTTGTATGTAAATACTTCAGAAGGGCAGATGCTGCAAGGTGTAAAGAATGGTGAGAAACAAGAGAAGCTTTGAAACACTGGGACCAACCAACCATATTCCCTGAATTCATTCAGTGGATGCTTTAGGATAAAAATCAGAATGATGAGGAAAACCAAGGAAGTCATTAATATTCAGATATATGTTAATAATAACCCATAGGGGAAAACTTCAAATCAGATGAAGCAAATGTTCTAGGAAGCAGGCTAACTCTTGCACAATTTTTCCTAATCTAAATTGTATGCTTCAGGTCAGTGGTGGAATTCAATTTTTTTTACTACCAGTTCTGTGGATGTAGCTTGGTGGGTGTGGCAAGGGAAGGATACTGTAAAATCTCCATTCAGAGGTGGTATTTGCTGGTTCGCTGAACTACTCAAAATTTTCACTACTGGTTCTCCAGAACTGGTCAGAACCTGCTGAATACCACCTCTGCTTCAGGTTAAAATAATTTATTATTTCACGTCTTAGTTATCTTTTTATGAAACGGTTTTATTTATTTCAGTTTTCTCACTGAAAGAGAAACAGAAAAAGAAGTGCAAGATCTATTACACAGAAAAAAGCCAGGAAAAGCACCAGGCCCAGACAAAGTAACTCCCTCTTGCTTAAAAGTCTATGCTGACCAATTGGGCCCCATCTTCAACCAAATCTTCAATAAATCACTACAGATATGCTATGTTCCTTCTTGCTTCAAACGCTCTCCTATCATCCCAGTGCCAAAGAAGCCCTCCATCAGGGAACTGAATGACTACAGACCAGTTGCTCTAACATCTGTACTTATGAAAATCTTTGAAAGGCTTGTGCTGTCCCACCTGAAAACCATCACAGATCCTCTGCTAGATCCCATGCAGTTTGTGTACTGGGCAAATAGTTGACAGATGATGCTGTTAATATGGCTCTGCACTACATCCTATAACATCTCCAAAGACCTACACAAAGGTCCCCTTTGTAGACTTCAATTCAGCATTCAATACCATCATTCAATACGTTCTTCTAATTAAATTAAACCAACTAGCAGTACCTGAACACACTTGTAAGTGTATCATAAGCTTCCTAACAGACAGGAAGCAGCTGGTGAAGCTAGGCAGAATCACATCTGATACCTGTACAATTAGCACAGCCCCTATATTCTCCCTATGCACCTATAATGGCATCTCAAATGATCCATCTGTTAAACTTCTGAAGTTTGCAGATGATACAACGCTGATTGGTCTCATTCGAGATAATAATGAATCCGCAAACAGATGGGAGGTTGAACAACTAGCTTCATGCTGCAACTGGAACAATCTGGAACTTAAAAGGATAGAAATGGTGGTAGACTTTAGAAAAAAACCCTCCCATACTACCACCTCTTATAATACTAGACAACACAGTATCAACAGTAGAGACCTTCAAATTTCTAGGTTCCATCGTATCTTAAGACCTAAAATGGATACCTAACATCAAAAACATCATCAAAAAAGCACAACAAAGAATGTTCTTTCTGTGCCAACTCAGAAAGCTCAAACTGCCCAAGGAGCTGCTGATCTAGTTCTACAGAGGAATGATTTAGTCTGTCATCTGCACCTCTATAACTGTCTGGTTTGGTTCTGCAACCTAACAAGACAGACTTCAGAGGATAATTAGGACTGCAGAAAAAACAATTATTACCAACCTGCCTTCCATCAAGGTCTTGTACACTGCACGAGTCAAAAAGCGGGCTGTGAAAATATTTACAGACCCCTCACATCCCGGACATAAACTGTTTCAACTCTTACCCTCAAAATGACGCTATAGAGTACCGCACACCAGAACAACTAGAAACAAAAACAGTTCCCCCCCAAATGCCATCACTCTTTTAAACAAATAATTCCCTCAACACTGTTCAACTATTTATTAAGTCTGCATTATTATTACTATTAATCTTCTCATCACTCCTATCACTCATCCCCTCCCACTTGTGACTGAATGATTGTAACTTTGTCGCTTGTATCCTTACGATTTATACTGTTACCTAGTATGATTTGATTGCTTATTGTACCCTATAACTGTTATTAAGAGTTGTACCTTATGATTCTTGACGAATGTATTTTTTCTTTTTATGTACACTGAGACCATATGCACCAAGACAAATTCCTTGTGTGTCTAATCACACTTGGCCAATAAAGAATTAATTAATTAATTAATTAATTAATTCAAGAGGGGATTATAATTTTTCTCTGGATCAGAGGGGCATAACCGCCTGCAGATCAATCAATCAATTACATTTGTTCTATACATGGAAATATAATGACATATTAGGGATGGGCAGTAATTTACTATGACAAAGTGGTTAATGATGTTACCTGTAAGTAGACAGCTGTATCATGCCTATAGTCTTTTTGTTAAAATTTAAGAGCCTCACTACAACACATCTACATTACTACATCTGATTTGGCATTCAAATATAGAATATTTTTTGATGCATTTTCTGAGTTGATATCATTGTTATTATCATATATTGTGATTGCCTTATTCTGAAAATTTGGAACATAGACAGGTGGGTGCTAATGAATTAATGTCCTCATGAGAGATGCTTCCTAGGAACAGCTGACTGGTCACTGTGGGGAAATGGATGCTGGGTTTCATAAGTCTTCCATTAGTTCCATGTTTTTATAATTTATAATATAGATATGCAATCTCTAAGACAGGGTTATCAAAATCAATTTCTTTGAGGGCCACATCAGGGTTGTGTTTGATTTTGGGGGGCTGGGGTGGGTGTGGCCAGGGTCGGTGTTGCCAGCTTGATGTCATGTGTATGGGGGCACCTGTGGTGACTCAAGTACTCTGCCAGTGAAAATGGGCTCCTGAGTTCCGTTTCCAGCTGCAACAGCACCCTGCAAAAATGGAACTCATTTCTGGCTGCGATGGCCTCTTGCAATCCTCTGCCTGTGAAAACAGGGCCATGCATGACCCTTCTGAGCTACATTTTTGCTGGCAGAAGCACTGCAGGATGGTCCTTTGCTTTTCTCAGGGCAGCCCTGTAGGCCAGATCTAAGCACCCTGTGGGCCGGATTCGGCCTATGGGCCTTGAGTCTGACACTCTTTCTCTAAGATGAAACCACCACAGAAAACCTGTCTGATACATTACGCTGGCTCTCTAAATTAAATTAATGTAATTTAATTAATTTTACATGTACAATACACTGAAGCTTGGAAGAATCAAAGACAAAGAAGAAGCTAGGAGAAGACAAGATGGCTGGACATTACCATTGCTGTCATGATACAATCCTATCTTGCAAGAATTCAAATAAGTATTTAACAGAAAAACAAATGTTCTTCAAATATTGAAGACTTAGAAATTAGTAAATAATGACATTCTTTTTGTTTGATCATTTTTGCTTTTGTCCATTTCATTTCAGGGTGTGACTCATAGTCCTCCAAATGTAGTGCAGGCTTGAAAATCCTTCAGTGTTAAATTAGCTTTATTCCAGGATAAGGTAACTGTTGAACACAATGTTGCTTAGATCTCTTTCTTCCTTTAATCCTTGAGTCTCACCATGATGAAGGTTCTATCAAGCAATGAAGAACAGCGTTCCAAGATATATTGAAGAGGCATCAATTCCCTTCTGAAGATATCATAGTTGCTGATATCAAGAGAGACATTTTAAAAAAAATCAACAGTAAATATATAGTTCCAGGATAGTTGACACATATCCACTAACTCTCCCAGTAAAAATAATCTACACAGCAACTAAAATTATTTCATGCCAAAATGAGATCTAATCAAAGTTAATGAACATCTAGATCAAGGATTAAGATCTCTAATTTTTAATCTAATATTGGAGTAGTTAACCTTCTTATTAGACAAATGGAGAACATTTCAGGCATAAAAGTGTCTGCAGTTGCATATGAACTGTTCCATTTGGTAATAATACATTATCTATCAATTATGTATTTTCTGTACAAAATTCATTGATAGAATGCAGTAATTTGATAAATTATTAGGTGACTTCAGTAAATAGAAGTCTCATGTATCTCCTATAGCCTGTAGTGTATTTATGGAAATTTGTAATTATTCTGTGTGTGTGTGTGTGTGTGTGTGTGTGTGTTTCAAATTGTTATTTCAAACAGATGATGAAAAATTTTAATTCATTCTTATTGAAGAAGTTTTTGCAAAGTAAAAACAATACAATTTAAAGAGAAAAGAAAGAAAAATAATAAGTAAATGGAAAAAAATGAAAGAAAAAAGAGAAGAGAAAGAGAGAAAAGGAAAAATGGAGGTAGTGGGTCAATCGTCAGTAACTGAGTTTAAACATGCTTGGGATAAGGCATGATTAAACATGCCCATCTTCTAAACTATTATGAGGACAATTAGAAAGTTATTATATGATTCTTTTGACATTGTGGCTCTGTTTTTACTACTGCATGGCTGTAGTGTATTTCCTGCATTAAATACTTCAAGGCATATTTGAACGATTTTGGAACAGAATTATAAACTGGGATAATCCCAATGCACAAATATAGTTGGAATGTTGTATAGTTGAGGGTCTTAATGAATATTAAGTATTTTTCTTATTAGCTTAAATTGATTTTAATTCAATAAAAGATTCTTTGTCATGTTGACTAGAACCCCAGAGGATATTTAAAAAGGGTTCCATTATGTTGGAAATGTCAAATGGATAGGTGGACACTTTTATGATATAGGAGTGCTCTATTGTTGCTCTGTTTTAATTTGATGTCCACAAAGGGTGCAGTTGAAGTTGAAAATGTATTTCTGTTTTATATATCCAAAATATAAAAACTTATTATGTGAAGAATTATGGATTCATCAATCAGGTGAGTGGCAGTGGGGCACGGAGGCAACTAAAAGGATAACTGTTCACTATGGGAAAGACTGAATTACCACTTATTTATGGTGTTTGATAATAGATATATGTTTGTGTTCTGTCATTGAGCTGGTTGTTTACTGAGTTAATTAAAAAATGGAATAAATATTCTTTTTAGGAGTCAAGCTTTCATGATTTCTTTCAAACATTAACTGAATGAGGATACTGTATGAATTTTTAAATAATAAATTACTACCTAATTTTATGTTGCTTCTTCATCTTTCAGATTGTTTTCCCCTTTCCTTCTCTTACTTTAGGAACTTGCTGTCTTGGCTATAATTCCTGAAGAACCTTTGTTGCTTTTTGAAAGAAGTTGTTGTGGGAGTCCAGTGCATGAAACCTTCTACGTGATGTGATAGGAAGTAAACCGGTCCGATCTGCAGCATGCCATCATTCATGAATCAGCCTATGAATCATGGTCACAATTCTAACATGTACATTTATACAGCTGCTGCTTTTGTCTCTGAATGGCCACAAATAGATCATTTGCATCACGGCTTTCTTCCCCTCCTAATTTAATATTTACCCTCCATAAAGGATAAAAAAAAAGAGTTGCCAGTGTGAAGACTGCCCAGGAGTAATGATTAGTTTGAGCCCAGCATGGATGCAGTGCATATATTACGTATGTACATGATATTTATGGTAACTTCTTTGAATACGATAGCAAGAGCAAGAGCACTCAGATTTATATACCTCTTTACAGTAATCCTCCAAAGCTTCTTCTGAAATACTTGGTTGGTCTCAAGGAAACACCCTTGCCTTTTCCAATAAACTTGAACAAGAATGTACAGTCAAATGATGAAATGCCACATTCTTTTGGAGACGGCAGACAACATGCCAACATGGGATGAGGCTGAAGCAGGACTTGTAGGAAAGAAAGACACTTTTCTTTCTGACAGCCCTGTTTTCTTTGACATGCTCCTTTCTTTACTCCAAGCTGCAGAAAAGGTGCATATTACTTCAAAGAGGTTTAATTCAATCAATTATCAAGAGTTCGTCTCTGAACTCTTTGACATTTCTGTCAAAATGTCTAGACCTGTGATGGTGAATCTATGGCATGTGTGCCAGAAGTGGCATGCACAGCCATCTCTGTCAGCATGCCAGCCATCACCCCAGCTCAGTTTCACTGTGCATGCCTGCATGCCTCCCACATGCTGATTTTCAGGTATCTGCCATGCATGCACAGGGGGGCAGGACGCATATGGGAGATGCGGGTGCATGTGGAGGGGGTGGGGAGCATGGGGATACATGCATGCATGGGGCGGGGGAACATGGAGAAGTCACGTGCACATGTGCAGGGAGTGGGGGTCACGGGGTGGGTCGCACATGCATTACATAATGGGTGCACGTTTGGCACACAATGACAAAAAGGTTAGGCATCACTGGTCCAGACATATCATAACCTCATTCAACACTGTAATATGTACACATCCCCAGAGTCCCAGGCCTTCAATAAATGGTTCTGGTCTCTTCTTCTGATTCTTGGACTCTAGAGTATTGTAGAAAGGTAAACTGACACTCTGGATCAGGGGTCGCCAATCTTTTGGACCTCAGGAACCACCAAGCTCATAATTTTAGATCCCAGGGACCACTAACCAATTTTGTGGGTGTGGTCTAATTTGTGGGTGTGGCTTGGTGGTCATGTGGCTGGCTGGGCATGGCTTGTATGTAAATATTATAAATATTTATATAAATATTGAATTTTTTTGTTAAAAAAGAGCAACATTTACCCAAAACCAGGCAAAGCAGGCAGATTGAGTTGCGCACAGAATCACAGATTCATTCAGAGATCTTTCTATCTGCCGTTGGCTAGCTCAGTGTGACACTTAAAATTTTCTTGCAAACAAACTCACAAAATTAACTCACAACCCACTATGCATGTAAATATTGATTTTTTTTTTTTTATAAAAAAGAGTAACTTTAACCCAAAATCAGGCAAAGCAGGCAGATTGAGTTGCTCACAGAATCATTCAGTGATCTATCTATCTGCCATCGGCTAGCTTGGTCTCTCAAATTTGCTTGCTGTGAGTCTGCACTGAATTTGCTTGCAAGCAAACCTTCAGTCCTAAGGGAGGTTCGACCGTGCTGAGCTAAAGATCTAAAGACTAGCTAGAAAGCAAGAAATCCAACCGTTTCCTGCTTCTTAGCTAATCTAAATCTCCGGGCACAGCAGAACAGATGATGGTTGGAAAAAGGAAAAATAGCAATTTAACAGGCAAGTTTCCTGGGTAAGGAGTGAGTAGGTGGGGAGGGTTCCCATAGGCCATGTGGGTGGCACAGCCTTGTGTTTCTGTGCAGCCTGGATTAATTGCTTTGTGGGGGTGCTCTGGGGGTGAGATTTCTCTGTGGCCCACCAAAATATTCTCACGGCCCATCAGTGGACTGCAGCCCACCGGTTGGTGACCACTGCTGTAGATAACCAGGGCTTACAAAAAAATAAATCTTTCCACTGTAACAACATATGGCCTATAAACAAAGCTCGCCGTATCTGATTACTATCTTCTCTTTGGAGAAATCTCCTCTTTGGAGCTTTATTGCTATACTATAAACCTTTTGGGGCTTTTCAACGGCTTTCTAACTAAAGAACAATTAGTTAAAGCACAACTTCTGCCAGATGCAACAAAATCATGTTTCATTATTTTCAGAATCCATAATCCTTTTCCTGTTCAATTAAGAAGCATCAATCCATTCTTTTTCTCTCTCCAGTGAATTAATATAGGCAGATTTTGGATTTTAGGGCTTGATAAGGTCTCTGTGCCAAATGACCATCCAGAGATAGGACACAGAATCTGGTCATAGTTCTGTTTTGAAACCTGCTCTCACCAGTTATGATGGCCAAGCAGATGATGGGATAGAGAATGCTGTGGGACAGGTTGAACCAGCGTTGTCATATTGCTGCAGTATCCTGTGTATTTGATTCTTTTCCAAATATCTGAAAGGCAGGAAGAAAACAGGGAAAAGTAGTTCTAGCTCAAAAGTAATGAACAATGATGGTGCTGGAGTAGAATTGAGAAGACCTGAGTTTCCTCACTCAGAGATGCACATTGGCTAAATTTGAGGCAACCATTCTTAATTAAAACTACTTTGCTCTGCTAAACTACTTTTTTCAGAGAAAAAAATGGGCGGAAGGAAGGTTAAGCCCCAGTGCCAAAATCTGGAGAGTAGCCTTTGTACACAGGCGACAGACAGTACTACTTTTTGGTGTTCATTTTGTCCAGTATAGTTTTAAAAAGGAATAACAAGCCTTGGATAATCCCAGACTATTAACTGATGCATTGAATATATATTCAGAAAAAAATGAAATTAGCAGCAGTGTTCTCCTTGCATGCAGAAAACATCAAAGTCTTCCAGGCCCGGTCCCACTGCACTTACAGATGCAAAGAGAATATAAAACGTTTAAAAAAGCTTGCCATCCATTGGAAAACGCTATGCATCCGTTGTGTACTCATTGCATACATGTTTCATATGCTCTATCCGTTGAGCATCCGTCCACTGCGATTTCATCCGCCCAAGAAGTTTTGAGCTGTACAAAACTTTGTGAACGGATGAACTTTCCGCCGTGTATGATGTAAATCCACGACATACGAGCAACAAACGTTCTATGTCCATTTATCATCCGTTAAATGTCCGCTGTATCCTCTGCATCCTCTGGGCATCCTCGATGCAACTCACATCTGCTGCAGCTGAAAATGGAAAGAGGGAGGAAAGAAAAGGCACATGGAATGTCTATACATCGTTAGTAGCACGGAAATAGAAAGGATGCTCAGTGAATGGTTTGCATCCGATATACATCCGCGCGGCATCCCCTTTCTTTCCTTTAGGCGTACATGATGCATCTGCTTCATCCACTATCCATCCACTTTGCAATTATCCTCCGGAACTCCTTCGGAGGTGTCATCTGCTTCCATCCGCTTTCATCCACTAGGCTTCCTATGAACATCCGTTTAACATCCCCGCTACATACTACCCATGTCCGTTCTTTTCCGTTCTGTTTATGCAAATTTTCACCACTTTTTGGAGTGGATGACAACGGATGGAGCCACCCCCGAAATTTTGCTCGTCCGCTGTGTCCTTTATGCATATGTTTTGCGTCCTTTATGCATATATTATGCATATGTTTTGCATTGGCCAGTGGGACCGGGCCTTAAATTTTGGCTAAATAATCTGCTTTTTTAATTCTCTGGATTAAAATACTGCCCGCTGACTAAAATTCAGTTGGGATTATTGCTACTGGAAATATTTTCTTAACCATCAAGATGTCATATGGAATTCATGAAGGTGGGCCTTTATTTCCCAATATTTAACTTGATATTAGTAACATTACTTTCTTTTATCAAATTATCCAAAGATATTGAGCATATATAAGAATGCCTAGAGTCCCAAACCAATTATTAAACAATGTTAATTATTCTTGGCTATAAAGGTCCATCCAGTGTCTTAACATCCCTCATAAATGCTCTAGAAGCTAAATTTTGCCTAAGTATCAGAGCCAGGTCAATGCAGCAGAGGAGACACCCAAACACCTGCCCTTTCTACTTTTGCATATACGTAGCTCTCCTGAAATTGTGGGCTACGTTTCAAACCAAGGATTCACTGCTTCTAACCAAAAACTCAGGCCAGGCTAGCAGAAGAGGGGAAACTATAGTGGAGTGGGTGAAAACAGCCATGCCAAATGTTTGCTCAAATTGTATACATACATTATAATAATATACAATTTTTTGAACAAGAAGCTTTCTGAAAAAAAAAATCATCAGAGGGAAGCTGTAAATGCTACAAACAGAAACTGCAGCCATATCTATTTAACCTTTTCTCCACTCTTTTGTGTGGCTTCTTTATTTGCGTGTGCACCGAGGACAAAGAAAATACATGATGATACATTTGGTCCACTGCTGAGCACAAGGATCTGTAACCCAATAAGACTCCAAGTCATTCCTGGTTCAATCTTGCCTAGTTAGGAGCAAAGATCCACCTCACCAAATATTATCATTATTATTGAGAATTCTGTAGTAAGCTACACCACTTTCCTTAGAGTAAACCTTACAGAACTAAATCAAGCTTATGTATGAATAAGTCTATGCAGGATTGTCTGTGGATTTATTCTCTAAATTTTGATTTTGTAGAACAGGGGTGTCAAACTCACGGCTTGTGGTCCGGATGTTTCACATGCTGGCCATACCCACCGCCATTTTAGTGAAGAGAAAAAAGTTGCAATATGTCACGTGACAACAACATGATGATGAGAGTTTAACACCTTTGTTGTAGAAGATGAATCGAATGAAGTTCTAAAACCTCATGTGTCCCAAGTTACTATGTATCATATGACTATATGAAAAATATTAACTAACACTAAATTTAATTTCAGTAACTAAGTTCTGAAACAGATTTCATGCAATTGGAATGCCTCCAGAACTGTATCACATAGAGGATGAGGGCTTTATCCAACCTTCTTATATACATTATATAACAATCACATAGAGGATGAGGGCTTTATCCAACCTTCTTATATACATTATATAACAATCACATAGAGGATGAGGGCTTTATCCAACCTTCTTATATACATTATATAACAGCTTCAAACGTTGCACTATGATAGGCAAATGTGAAATCAACTAGCATAGCCTTAGAAGCATTCTGGCTGCATGAAATCTCCCTTTTGGATTGTTATTCATCTTTAGGAAGTCCTGTACCTTTGGAAATATGAAAAAATGCTACTGAAAAAGGTTTGACAAGGCTATGTATGAAAACATTACCTTTACCTGAGGCTCCAGATAAACCTTTCTGTAGACTGCCAGAGCAATAACATTTTTTTAAAAACCCACCAATCAAAAATGAGGCATAGATCTGGCAGGGGCTACAAGGAAGAAGTACATGATAGTCAAGAAACCTGTAAATTATAGCTCATGATAAATGATTAACCAGTATGCCACAGTGCCAGATTGAACTCCTGGCATTTTGTAATTAGCTGTACTGCAAAGGGTGATATACCCATTTGTTCTTTGTGCCAACTAACTATGTTAGATAAATAGCTGGGTTAATACAGAGGCAATGAGGGCTTCCCTTATAGATATCTATCTTCTTGTTGTGAATGAATATAGTATAAGAAAAGAAAGGCTAGGAAATAAACTGGAGGAGTAGGATAATTTAAATATAAGACTGAGATGAATGGACGTGGAGCAATTTAAAAATAATAATAATAATCTAGATCTAGCCTGTTTATTTATTATGGCAAAAGTAATGTCTGGCAGCATGATGATCAATAAATTAGTCATCTCTTAAACCAGCTATATTTATTTGCAAATAAGATGTGTTGAATAAACATTCACAAGATTGGCTATCAGCGCACCACAAGGCCTCATGTTGTCCTGAAATACAAGTTATCTATGCATCTTTATTAGCAAAAATTAGGTCAGTGTGTGGATCATTGTAAGTCAACAAACTGGAATGTGTCAGTGACTTGGAAAAATCTTCAGCAAGATACCTTAAGATGTGAACACCTTTAGGAAAACAAAATAAGCAGGAAACATCTTTGGCATCATATTATTACATTAATATTAGCAGATATCTAAACAAGTATATATAAAATCAAGGGAAATCAGATTTAATTTTGATATGTAGACTCATATCTTTCTGCTAAGATATAAATGCTTCAGGAGTCAACTATTTTTATCTAAAGTGGTTTGTACAGCTTGTGTGCCAAATGTCTTATCCCCAGACAAGTAGACTGATTGACTTACATGATATCTATGGCACTCCATTTAAAACTCTCTGATGTACAAGCTTAAAACAATAATAATATTGATTTCTTTTTACAATCCTGTTTAAAACAACAATGAAATCTTAAAATTATGAAAAGGATAAAAAATAGATAAATTCAGTTGGTAATACATGTCAACAATATCCCCAATAAATTAAGATCTGAAAGCCTGAGGAAAGGAGATTGTTTTTAATTCCCTTTTGAATGTTAGACAACCCAGAAAGGAGTAAGTTTCCTGGTTCCTACCTCTTTTATCTTCATGGAGGCAGAGTCATGCAAAAACCTTCAAAACTTAAAGAAGATATAGAATGGGCAGATTTTTCCTAGAGCACATAATTCCAAAGGTAGCCAGGACCAATACATGAAATACTTTATAGGTAAAACCAATTGTACTCAGAAATATATAAGTTACTAGTACAGTGATCAAGGGAGATCTTTCTGCCAATTTGTCAGCATGTAGGCAATGTGTTCCTTTTTCAGTATTTGAATAATCTTTAGAAGCAGCTCCAAGTACAGTCGACTGCAATTCTCCAAACATGAGAGAATGAGAGCATGAGTGACTGTAGTCAAAGATCTAGCTTCAAGAACAGTCACGTCTGACATACCCTCTAAAGCTGGGAAAATGTTCTCTTGGCCACTCTCCTCCATCAGAAGAATTTCCAGATCCTGAAGGAGCTTCTTTGTGGGAATATAAACATCCTATTTAAAGCCAAAGCTGCAGCTTTTGGAGAGTTAAAGTTGATTTCTGAACAAATAGGTACTTCATCTTCCAGGGATTTAGCCTGCTCTGTTTCAAATCATCATGTTCCAGACTATTTCCAGAGAGACTGACAGCCTAGAGTAGAGATTACAGTTGGGTATCAACATCATACTGATAGACTGGGCTGATAAATGATCTTTCCCATATGTTAAACAAGATGCGGGAGAAAGTTGAACCTTGGGGTACCTCTGTATTGAACCAGCCTAAATCTCAGTCTGTCTTCTCCTACCATCACTGACTGTAACCATTCACTTGATCACCAAACTCACAGGCAACTCAAAAAGACACCATACTTGTTGATGTCAAAGGCCACTGTGAGATCTACCAGGATCAGATGAGGTGTACACCCCTCATTCAAGTCCCACTGTAGGTAATTCAATAGACACTGAGCTGAGCCCTCTACACTGTAGGTTCATCACAGTTGAGAGTGCATAAAATTGCAGCTTCAGATTCATGAAAACAATGTAATGTCCTTGAAGTGAATCATCCTAAAAATATTTTAGCAGGTTAGTCATTTCAAATGTTAAAATTTTGATGGCTATCATTCATTATTAATTGCACAATAGTTGACAGGTTGACTGACCTTTAGTTCAAACAAGATAGGGAATTTATTAGAGGTAGGTTCTGCTGGCTAACTTGGAGAATAAATATAAACTCGTTTGGTTGAAGTTGCATTTCCTGAACAAAATAATCAAGTTTGCATTAGAATAGTGCACCAGAAGATTGGCTAATGATGATGATGATGATGATGAAGTCTAGTACCAGCTTTGGTTTGTCTATCTGACACACAACTGAGGTGTGTAAATAAAGCTAGCCATTAACTTTCAGTTTGTATTCACTTATAATTAACTTACTGTAATACATTTTATGTAGGGAGCAACCATAAAGACAGTTGAGAAGCTTTTTAAATACAACACATGTGTCATGCTTTGAATGGAAACTTGTCAGACAGATCTTAAAATATTACTATGTCTTACAATTGAGATTCACCTCTTAACCATACACCATGTTTTCTCATTATTTCTGATGGGCTTAGTAATAGATATAAGATTTTCTCTTTATCCAAAATTTGGAATACTCTTTTAAAAGATGCAGAATAGGCACCTTGGTGTCTTTATGAAGTTTTAGACTAATTCCCATTAGCTTCAGGCAGTTGGCCCAGTGTCATGGGATAATAAGATACTTCGAATTACTGATATATCAATACTGGTAGTATACCAAGTTGCTTGTTTTCTGGAGAAAATCTTCCAGTTTCTATTATTACTATATATTTACCGGTAGTTGACAGGTTTTTTTTTGCACAGGAGCTTCATTTTTATAGCAAATAAAAATAAATAAAATAAAAATAAATAGATACTATACCTTAGCCTTTTTTTGATGAAGTTTAACTATGTTACCCTGGCATGTATTATATACTCTTAACCACATTATTACTGCAAGTAATAACTGTCACAAATAAGGCTGCATGCCCCATAGACGCTTGGAAATTCATTTGATGAATCAAATAAACTTTAAAGTTAGCTCAGCTCAAAAACTCAGAGGATGCTATTAAGTTTCTATTAAGCTGCCGACATGGAAATTGCAGCTCTTTCCCAAGAAATATTTTTTGTCCTTTTCTTTATGAAAGCATGGAGACAGCATATCTGGCAGACAAATCAAACTGAAGACTGGATAATATATGCATCTATATTGTTATTTTTCTTCATTCTATATCAAACTAAAGCCTGGACAATCTGTCTTCTTGGTCTCTATCTCTAGATCTACTACCTCTGTGTCTGTTTCCCAATTCAGGTCTGCACTGTAAGTAACAGCTATATACACAAATGATCTGAGTATTAAGCCATCATTTGGAAACCTAAATGCAGATGCTGGATACAATGAAAGGAGCTGATGCAAACAATTAAAACACTGGCGAGCATATCATTCATAGATCTGCTTACAAATACGACGATTGGATTCATACAGTGTTTTAACCCAGAATGAAAACATACCATGTTGTTGGCTTGGTGTGATGTGTGAACTCAGCCATGCAAAAGAGCATTCTTATGCAGTACAAGGTGGTCTCAGTCCTTTAGTTCAACAGGCTATATTCAGGGCAGAAATCTTGCTAGATGCTGATGAGTTTCTTAGTTAAACCTCTAGGGTAGGGTGGGGAGAAGACCCAGGAGCAAAGTTCTCTTCCGCCATCCAGAAAAAAAGAAAAAAGCTTCCAGTTGGCTCATCAAGGCAACTGAGGCTGTTTTCTAGCTGGGTGGAGATGTTTGCTTCTGCATAATCCTTTAGTTATCAACTGATCGAATCCCTAGTTCCCTGAAAGGGACCTCCATGTTGAACGTATACCCAAAAACCCAGAACAACAGGCTGAAAGCCAAGAGCAGCGCTCCAGTATAAACAAAGAAATCCCAGGAGGTCAGAAAGCGACAGACCCCAAGGATGAGGAGGACCAGCCCAGCCACATCACACAGGACAGCTGCAAGGAATACCAGAAAACACCGAGTCCTGCGGAAGGCGAGGATCATGGTAAGCACAGCCTCAGGCAAGAGAAAACCTGAGCACTGCTTTCATCTCCCACACCACTTGTCCAAATATACTCACGCTGCCTTAAGTCCAGAAGGACATATACCTGTTCTAACGGCACCTCCCAGAAGAATAAGCAGATTTGCCAGGCAAGGCTTTTAACTCCTTCCTGTTCTGTCATCGGACTGAAGTGACACATATTTGCTGACAGGACTTCCCATAGAGAACCAGATCTATTTGCTTTGATTTGGCTTTGTTTTGTTTTCATTTAGGTACTCAAATTTGGTATAGTTTTAGCTAAGCCATGTTTGTTAAGTTCTGTTTAAAGTGGATATCTTATACTCATATTAAGAATTGGATACATTTTATATTGCCAGATCAGCAAGTCTATTAGGATCGGTAATCTGCACTGCAATCTCCTGGGTAGCTTTTGCAAGGCTGTAGATCCTATATCCTTAGTTAATAAAGCCTTGTACATACTTCCTAGCCAAAGGACAAATCAATTTTTAAAACTTGCTGAGAGTCAAACTTGACTTCTGGTGAATTCATAGACACTTCATAATCCATGTCATTTTCTTGGCAGAAATATAGAAATTGTTTCCATTTTCTTCTGAAATGTTTTATTTTCTATTTTTCTCAACTACAATCTAGGCTATCCTGATAGAGTCTCTCTCTCGCTCTCCCTCCCTCCCCCTCTCTCTTTTATTTTCTCCCCCCCCCTTCTCTCTCTCATTTATTTCCAGGCCAGCTTGCAACACACCTATGTTTAGCATAAAACTACAGCGTTTGCAGTTCTGCAGTGTTTGACTGCTTGTATATTCCAGCTGTTTAATGGCAGATTACTGAAATCAATACTGAATTATCTTGTGATTGTGAAATATGAATTGATAATATACCAGGTGGGTGCATTTACTGGAAGAATGTTATTTTACATGCTGAGTTAATAGCAGAATCATAAAAAGAAAGCACCTGTAGACATACCATATGGTCTTTGGGCAACAAAAGACTAGATAACCATTAGATGACAGCAAAATAATAACAACAACCCTGAAATTCTTTTCTGTAATATAGGAGGACATCCAGATGTTTACAGCCCAGATATGGTATTCTGCACACAGTATCTTCTATACTTTCAAGCGGTGATTTTCAAAGCCATTGGTCATTCCTTGGCCTGCAAGCAGATGTAAGGAATGAATCTGAGAACTTAATCACACAAATTATCTGTTTGATGTTAATCTACAGTCTTTTCTCTCATACCCCATGTTTGCACTATGGAAGAGTGAAGCACTTGTCATTTTTTATAAATAGTGTATTTAATCTTGTTAAAGAATAGGATGGGATGGATATCTAGGTCATGCAGATACAATGCGAACCATGGATGGGATACTTTTTATGCCAGAAAATTTCATTCAAATACATTATTGTTTCTTAGTAGAATGGGTGTATTCCTTACAGCCACAAAACAAGCAGTAATTTAACAGAGGAAGCACTATTCAACAAGGCATCTCTGTACATCTATTTGTCTTCCTGAAAAGTGTCTTTATTGCAGTCCTCTGTATAGAAGAGTGTTAACCTGTTCAGTCTATTTCCTGATCATTCTTCTAAAGAATCTTTCTATTCTTTTCCAGCTTCCATCCCAAATTTTTTAAATTAATTTCTATAGTGCGGAAATAATACATCATGGGATTAGAGAATCTATTAATTTTGTTAAAAGACATTATGTTTTATTATTTTACTGGCAAAGCTCCTACTACTAGGAGAACTTCCATGAATTGCTCCACACACAACAGGGCATCCTCTCTTTTTGCCTGTCAAATATCCTGTGCAATGAAAATCACATCTGCTGGGATAACCAGGATATGAATCATACCAGGAACAACATTTGTACCTATCCTAGGCCTGGTTGAACATTCTGCCAGATGGATAGTTCCCCACCTCTGCCACACTTCTTAGATTGAGGTGTGTAACCAGCCTTCCTTGTCAGCAAAACAACACCCCTAGCTCAGTTGTTTTGTCGCTCACTGCCTGCCTCCCCTAATAACTAGTTTTGTACTGAAACAGTTCTGAATGATCCCATTGTTTTAAATGCCCAGGAACCTCTTGGCTGCCTCACCAAGGTAAAAGAAACACTTAAAATGACTCTTTGTCCAGTCAGGGCTATTATCATTTCTACATCAAAAATCACATTTTGACTTGCCTTCTCATGTCTGGAAGAGTCATGTTCTAGTCCCTAGGATGAGATGATGAAAAGTCAACCTGAGCTGAAAGAACTTCACATGAGAAACCAAACTTTTGAGCCTTAGTTTGGATTGATGCAGGACTCTTCAGTCTTTGCAGCCCAGTCAAGCCCTCCTGAGTAACCAAAATAATTGGCAGTTTTACTATGGACAGAGAGAAAAAGGCTGCCTGACTGCACATCCTTTAGGAAGCCTTTTTCCTGTAGAGCACAAGCCTGTGGCTCAAATCAAACAACTAAAACAGGTGGCAAGAGCCAAATAATATCTGTGCAATGATTTACCAGCTTTTTAAACTATAAAAATATCACATAAAAACTTATCAGGAAAATTGCAAAGCAATAAAAGACCTGAATCCTATAATCCCAATTTACCACCTGTTCATGTGGTGAAATCATTAGATAATTGCTGTACCTCTTGCAATCCTTGACTGCCGGTTGGTTGGTTGGGTGGATGGATGGATGAATATGCAGCTCATGTCTGTCAAAGAGATTGTCCCTTGTTTTACTGGAAGCTTACCTTGCTGTAGGAAACGTATGATGGATGCAGATATGTACGAGGGTCTTTCTCATAATCATCTACTGGGGGAAAATATGGAAGCCCCTCGAGCTCACTCTGATGCAATGCATCTCACAACCACAAGGGAGAGCAGATCCCACTGATGGCCAAATCTGGCTTCTAGATAAGAGCCTCCTTATGCTTCACAGGGCAGGGTTGTTGTATATTAGTGGAACAATTTGCCTCCAGAAGTTGTGAATGCTGCAACACCAGATGTTTTAAATAAGAGATTGGATAACACTTTGTCTGAAATGACATAGTGTTTCCTACCTAAGCAGGGGGTTGGACTAGAAGACCTCCAAGGTCCCTTCCAACTCTGTTATTCTATTCTACATAATAGAATGAAGAGCTGACTCAACTAGGAGAGTTGAAAAAAAAACTTTTTCCTCCCTGAAAAAGTTTCTGCCTAATTTCAATGAAGCTGTCCTGTATAATTAAATACATTTAATTAAATGTATGATATCTTTTGATGGACAAATGCAAACTTTACTTCATGCCTGTTCTCATATTACAAAACTGCCTCAAAATAATCAACTTCTCTCTAGCTTTAAAGAGATCCTTGTCAACTTTACAGTTCAAAAGTGGAATGAGATTCCCATTTCCCCCTTTATTATTTCACCTTTTTTAAACAAATAATTCAAGATGGCAAACATATTCAATATACCTTTCTTGTCCCCATATCAACATCCCGGTGAGGCTGGTGAGACTCCTGGTTTCTAACCTGGAGCCTCAATTACTAGACCAAATTAACCCCCTTTTCATTTTTTAAACCATGGTTTGTTGATTGAAGTTGTAATGGACTGAATACATAACACTAAGCTGTAAATCCTGACCTTGCAAGCCACAACAACAGGGCCACATATCATGTTAAATCAAATGAAGCAATTGTGTCTTAATTATAATGTGTGAACCCACCTTGCACTAGCTGCCTGATTCTTGTTTTTGCATCTTTATTTATGAAGCTGATCATGCAGTCCATTTGTTGGAGCAGATCTGAACATAATTATTGCAATTTCCATGGTGGCATGGTGGCACAGTGGCTAGAAGGCAGGACTGCAAGCTGACTCTGCCCAGTACTAGCAGTTCGATCCTAACCAGCTCAAGGTTGACTCAGCCTTCTATCCTTCTGAGGTTGGTAAAATGAGGACTCAGATTGTTGGGGGTCATATGGTGATATTGTAAATTGGTTAGAGGGTGCTATAAAGCACAATAAAGCAGTATATAACTCTAAGTGCTATTGCTGTTGTTAGTCTCAAAACTCAATGATTGGAAACAAAAGAAAGAAGGGAAAAAGAAGAGCTCTTTTCAACTTTTGAAAATAGGGAACCTCTCCACTTTACTTGGTTTTCTTAATGGGAAAAGTTTCTTCTTTTATAGAAGACAATAAGGAAGTCTTGGCTGCACTTTTTATGTATTGAAAGAGAAGCAATCAGAGTAGACATGTTTGCCTGCTGAGATCATGTTGGTACCAGCATCAAGGTTAAAGTGATACATGTGAGCATGTGTTGACAATTGTTTATAGACTATTAAAAGACAGCAAAGTCTAGATACAGTATAGTCTAAATGTTTTTACGGATATATTTACTGGCTTTGTAAAAACAATAAAAAGGTAGAATACAAATAAATATATTGCAACAAGAGTATTGGTCAGATAAATTTCAGTATGAAGCTTTGTAACAAAATGGGACTTTGGAAAAAGAATGTTAATCTTTCCCACCCTTATTCTACAAACAGAAAGTATTCTACTCTTTTCAAAGACTTGGAGCAGGTGCTACCCAGCTATAATAGAGGTGGCTTCTTTAATCTTGAACTTAGGAAATTCTGGACAGGATGGAGTTAAAAAACAGGGAATTGGCTTCATTACAGTGATTATGTTCTGACAATTTCTCAGTTAATGAATAAAAGAATCAGACACCTTAGGAGAAATGGATTTTTTAAAAATGCTACAGAATCCTCCTAGGAAGAACAGAACACCTACTCCCTTGCATTACATTCTGATACGTGAATAAGTCAGGATGGATTCTAGACTGATCTAAGATTATATAAATTCTTTGGAGAACTTATGTTGCTTTTCCTGTTTTACAGTTTAAGGATAGAGAGGGTTTTTTTTTTTCAGTTCCTCTGAATGTCATCAACACTGATTTGGACATAAAAAGAATCACATGATGTTCAGACAAAAATGTTGATAAACATGTATCTTGAAGAATTTAAGGCATGGCTTGGAAGGATCAAGTTCTTGGTGTAAAGGTACTTCTATCCCTTGAATGTTTGTTGAATTTATAGAATTTCATAGGATCCTTTGGAATGCTCTTGAGTGTCAGTCCCTCACAGGTGGCACCCAAGTTACTCTTGCACGATGTACTCACTGCCTCCGTTTTGCTTCCTCTCTATCCATCCAGCATCCGTTTATTGACTTCCGCTTCATCCGCTCAGAAAGTTTTGAGCTGCTCAAAACTTTTGCGCGGAAAATGTATCCAATTCATCCGTTCTGCATCCGTTACGCATCCGCTATATCCGCTAGGAATCCATTCCACATCCGTGCAACTCGCATCCGCTCAGACGCAGGGAGGAAGCGGAACGGACGCAGAACGGATTGCAGAACGGATGCAGCACAGAAAAAAAGTGTTTAAAATAGAAAAAACGTTTGCAGAGGGGACCCATCTCGGATATTAAGGATGCCTAGAGGATGCCTAGAGGATGCCTAGAGGATGCCTAGAGGATGCAAAGGGACACCTATACTGCCTATAAAAAGGGGGAGCAACTCACCTGCATCTCACTTTCAGACCAGCAGCCCTGCTGTGCAGACCTCTGCAGCCTTCATCTGACTCTTGCTCTTCCACAGCACCCAGTCATGTCCACCGTGGATCATAACACAGTCCTTTTGGCAGCCACCATCCTTCTGCAACAGTGCGAAGCCATCTACAGCTCTGTGAACTCTACTACGGGAAGAAAAAGAGGCAGCCAAGAAGCGTCTAGGTCCGAAGATGGATTGCCAGAAGAGCAGAGTACGGACTGTACAACAAGCTGATGGTGGAGCTCAGGAACGAAGACACTCAGACACTCGGGCATTCCAGAACTTCATGAGGATGCCTCCAGCTATGTTTGAAGAAGTTGTGCAGCGGCTGACACCCAGGTTCACCAAGGCAAACACCAACTTCCGGCTCAGCCTGGAACCTGGGCTCAAGGTGGCACTCACTCTGCGCCACCTGGCCTCAGGGACCACCTACAGGAGCATGCAGTACGGCTGGAGGATGCCACACAACACCATCAGCATTGTGGTCAGAGAAGTGGTGCAGGCCATCATTGAAGAATACCTGGAGGAGCTCCTCCAGTGTCCCTCCACTGAAGAAGGATGGAAGAAAGTTGCAGAGCAGTGATATCAGAGGTGGAACTTCCCACACACTGTTGGAGCCATAGATGGCAAGCACGTGGCCTGCAAAGCGCCAGCCAAGTCGGGGTCCACTTATTTCAACTACAAGGGCTTCTTCAGCATCATCCTCTTCGCCATGGTCGATGCTGACTACAAGTTCATGTACATCGATGCTTCAGGCAACGGCTCATCTTCAGATGCCCAGGTATACAACGCCAGTGACCTCAAGGAGGGGCTGGAAGGCAACCTCATCATGGGCTTCCCAGATCCAGACCCCCTGTTCAATGACACGCAAGATGTGCCCTACTTCATTGTGGGGGATGACGCCTTCTCCCTCAGAACGTACCTCATGAAGTCCTACACCTCCAGACTCCTCACCCGTGAAGAGAGGATCTTCAACTACAGGCTGTCCAGGGCAAGGCGGGTGGTGGAGAACACCTTTGGCATCCTGGCCAACAGGTTCCAGGTACTTCTCACCACCATGCAGCATCGCCCAGAGACCGTGAGGAGAATCGTGGAAGCTTGCTGCATCCTGCACAATCTCATGCGCACCCGCTACCCAGTCTTGCAGAACAGGCTCGTGGACCTCCAACAAGGCAATGGGGACATGGAGCCTGGGGAATGGAGGCAAGGGCAAAACCTAATAGACACTGAGGATGTGCAAGGCCCCAACAGAGCCTCACGTGAAAGGAAGAAGCAGCGCAACCTCCTGAAACACTGGTTCAACTCCCCAGCTGGAGCAGTGGAGTGGCAAGACAGGATGATAGATGATTAATGGGTGCTTCCTTCAACCTGTCTCATCACACGGATGAGATTGGGCCATGTATGTTGGGTGGGCCTACAATGAACAGGGTGTTTAATAAAGAGTTGTGTTTGTGTTGACATGTGTGGATGATTGATTACATTATTACTGATAAAAAAGGGTCATAGGTGTGGCAGCTGGGAGGGTGGACCATACAGTCCCACTATGCTTGCACTGGAAGTTTATCTATCCCACAGCTATTACCCATCCCAAAGGTATCCCTGCCCATCCCACTGCTATCTTAACCCATCCCACAAGCATGCAAAGGCTTAAACCATTTCTAAAAGTTTCTAAAAGTTTATTAAAAAAAAGAAATGAAGCAAGTGTGTGAATCAAAGATAAACTTTATTGAACAACAAGCTGTAAAAGGAAAAAGACCCAAGTCAAGTGTCCAAATAAAGTCCACACCCAGTCTCTGGCAGTCTTCACAGTCACTCGGAGGTGTGCCCAGTCTCAGGGGTGAAGGGTCCAGGTGCTGTGGAGGTGGTTGCTGCTGCAGTGCTGGTCTGAAGCCCCACTGGGGTGCCTGGCCCCGAGAGGATAACAGGTGATGGTGTGTTGAGAAAGCTCTCAGACAGCTGGCTCAGACCCATGTGGCTGAGAGGTCCTTCCTCCATGCCATGGGGTGTCAGCCCCAGTTCTGATGAGAGATGTACTGAGGCCAGGCTTGGCTGTGGGGTGGAGGAAGGAGTCGTGTAGTGGGGCTGTCTGGTCTGCAGCTGGGTGAGGACTGGCGTGGGTGGCATCGCTGTTGTCAGTGGCATCATTGGCATGGGCGGCATGGCTGGAATCAGTGGAACCGGTGGCAACGGTGTCGCCCGATGACTCTGGGCCTGGACTGGGAAGGACTGCTGCCTGTGCTGCTGAACCTCCTGGTAGCCGTACCCGTGGTAGGTGAGGGGCTGTGGAAAGCCTTGGAATGGGAGGGACATCACCTGGGGTGGAGGAGCAGACCTGGGCTGGGTGGGAGCAGGTTCCTCTGGATCTGGAGGGTTGTGAAGCAGCTCGGTGATCCGGTCCTTCACCACCTGGTATTGGGCTTCCTCCATGTTCCTGAGGGTCTGGTTGACATAGGTGAGGAAGGGCTTGCGGTTGGAGGATGAGAAGTTGGTGTTGACCAGCTGAGAGAGGAGATCTATGCTGGTGCGGATGGTGTCCCTGATGTCCAGCAGAATAGTGTGGCTCTGCCCCTCCTGCTGTCTGGCTCTCTGCCTTTCTGTGGAGGTGGAGCTGGGGGGTGGTGGATGCGAGTACGACTGTGGTGGACTCAATGTCTCCTTTCTCCCACCGCACCAGGGAGTCCTCCACTCGCTCCACCATGGTTACAACACCTGTCCGCGGGTTCTCCGCCATGGCACGCTCCACAGAAACCTGCCTGGAGACAGGAACTGACTCTCGGCTGGAAGAGGACTGGCTCTCAGCAGGCTGCCGGAGAGAGAGGGTTGTGAGAGGGGCTCCTGGTGCTCCTCGGTGGTGGATCTCAGCCTCCAGGAAGCTGCACCTGGCCATGACATAGGTCTCTCTGTCCGTCAGCTTAACCGTGGCCTGGCCAGATTTCTTCAGGTGCAGCTTCCCGTACCAGGTGTGCATGTGCTTCCACCAGCCGAGGAGCACCTCCAAAGTGTAACCCATACTCTCTGCCCACTCTCTCCAAGCAGCCTGCTTCCTTTTGGTGTCCCTGTACAGCCGGTGTCCCTTCCACCACAGATAGTCATTCTCTCTCAGCCACTCCAGCACCTCACCCTCATGTTCCTCCTCAATGAAGTATTGCCTCCTCTCCTGTCCCCGCATACGCCTCTTCCTCCCTTTCGCAGGACCAGATGGGCCCTCATCAGAGGAGCTCCCAGGTGGTAGGGGCTGCTCCTCCACACCACCAGCAGCAGCAGCACCAGCAGGATCATCATCATCATCATCATCATCACCAGCAGGATCATAATCATCATCATCAGCAGCAGCAGGATCAGCAGCAGCAGCAGCAGCAGCAGCACCAGCAGGACCAGGATCAGCAGCAGCAGAGTAAGCACCAGCAGTGCCAGCAAGACCAGGAGCACGAGCAGGACCAGGAGCACGAGCAGGACGAGGAGGACGAGCAAGACCAGGAGCACGAGCAGTACGAACAGTACGAGCAAGTCCAGGAGCACGAGCAGGACGAGCAGGACGAGCAGGACGAGCAGGACCAGGAGCAGCTTCAGCAGAGTACGCAGCAGCAGAAGCACCACCACCAGGAGCGGCTTCAGTAGAAGCCCCAGCACCAGAAGAGTGAGCCCGAGCAGCAGAAGCCCCAGCAGAAGCAGAGTCAGGGACAGGGGGCGGGAGGGTGGCTCTGTCCCTTTTGGCAGGGATGGCGGCAGGTTGCTGAGGCTTTCGCTTCTTCCCCATGGTTGTGGGGTTGTTGGCTGGCAGGGAGCCTGGCAGGGAGGCTGGCAGGCACCTAGGCTGGCAGGAAGGCAGGCAGAAAGCCTGGCAGGAAGGCTGGCAGGAAGCCTGGGAGGAAGCCTGGCAGGAAGGCAGGCAGGCACCAAGGGTGGCAGGCAGACTGGCCGGCAGGGAGGCTGGCCAGGAGGCTTGGAGGCAGGCTGGCAGCAAGGCAGGGTAGGCAAGAACTCGATGTATCCGGCAGCAGGTCTTTCCTCCGAATGCTGGCCACGTGCGAGCTGCTTTCCTTTATATCCGCGTGGCTTACGCAATGCATCCCCCCCGCATGCGCAATTAACGCTCGGCATCCGTTACGCTTCCGCTGTGCATCCGCTAGGCTTCCGCTCTGCATCCGCTTCATCCACTGTGCATCAGCTGTGCATCTGCTTCATCCGCTTGCCGTCCGCTCTGCATCCGCTCTTTCCATTCCGCGTCCACTTTGCTGAGGCCCCCCGGAAGCCTAGCGGATGTGCCATCCACTCTCATCCGCTTCCATCCGCTGGGCTTCCGTTCCGCATCCGCTTTCCATCCGCCCTGCGTCCTCCCCCCGTTCGTGTTATCTGCTCTGGTTATGCAAATTTTTGCCCCTTTTGAAAGCGGATAACAACGGATGGAACATTTTGCTCGTCCGTTGTGTCCGTTTTGCATCCGTTGGGCAGTGTGACAGGGCCTTAAGTTCCAAAAATCAATCAAATATATCTAATATATGTATTTTAAAGACTCTTTCTAGTAATGAACCCAATCCCAGTAATCTGTTCAATAAGTAACTTTATTTTTTATCCAACTGCACTTTGGGGCTGGGGAAAGGAACAAGTGGGAAGAAAAGAGACATTTCCATCACCCAAATCCATTCAGTTAAAATACCATATTTGTGGAGTCATAGACAATTGAAGTGGAAGATTATTTGAGCCTCTTTCAAGGCTCAGCTGTTTATGAAAGGAAGTTAAATATCAGTCTAAAGAAGGATCCCCTAAAATAGTCAATGTAAACCCCCAAGGGTGGATAGGACTACCCAAGGAGTCACTTTTATTATCCATAGTATTTGCTTAAATTGTTATGTAAAGTTTATTTCACTTTATTTAAACATTTACATTCATTTCATAAACTGTAATAAATGGGGGTTGATGAACAATCTGAAATGTCATGAAGGGATCAATGAGCTGAAGAGTTTAGGAACCTAAACTCTAAAGCACAGGTGTCAAACTTGCCGCATCATATTGCAGTCACATTATGTTTCATGACAGTTTTCCCCTTCAGGTAAGCGTGGCCTGCATGGGACACATCTGTCCCAGTTTGACATCCCTGCTCTAAAGCAACTAAAATAATCATTTGCAACCACCTGGACCAGGATGTTCTACTTTTATTGTCAGGTAATGAAAGTAGTGAGGGTATTCAGGCAAAACCACTTTTTTTTTCTCACACAAAAATAAACCAGCACTTTGGCTTTCCTCTGTTAGATGTTACTCTTGTAAATCAAGAATGTAAAAGAAAATGTCTCAGCTGAGCAAATAGTGGTTTACACAATCTTTTCTTTTATATATTACTATAGGTACACGACCTGAGGCAGTTTCCTCTCTTGAAATTCTTTTAGAGCAGAACAAGGTCCATTAAAATGTAAGTCTCAAATAAGAGAGAATGAGATAATGAAGCATAAAAGCAAAGAAATGGGATGCCCTTCAAGCTTTTGATTGTATTTGCAGTTGCTTCCCCCCATAAGAAGGAGGGGAAAGTTTGAAACTGTCTGTCTAAATCAGTCAGTTTATCATAGAAACCTTCTGTTTTAGAATCTTTATCATACCTTGAATGTATTTGCGCATATGAAAACCAATTCATCTTTATACCTTGTTCTTCTAATTTTTGCATAGATTTAAGTTTACCCTTTTCATTCAATATTTTACCATATCTAACTGTTTGTTCCTTTTTATATATTATAGGATAAGAAAATGCTTCAATAGTTGATAGCCAGACTGGAATTTTCAAATAACATTGTCTTTTAGTCTTCTCCCAGTTTAACCACAGCGACTCCTGTATCTAATGTCTTCTAAAATACCCCTGTGTTTTAGTTCCTTTATTCCATCGAAAAGCATGTCACCCCAACAACAGATCATGTCCTTCTAATGTCAACAATCTAGTATTTCTTAATGTTATCCATTCCTCAACCCACATCAAATTTGTAGCTTGGTAATACAACTCCCAATTAGGCAAACCAAATCCTCCTCTTATTCTGTCATCTTGCAAAAGTTTTAACTTTATTCTCGCTTTCTTATCTTGCCATATATATTTCAACACAATTTTATTTAGAACTTCAAAATAATCTTTTCCAAGACTAACTGGAATTGTTTGGAACAAATATAAAATTTTGGGTAATATATTCATCTTGATTGTTGATATTCTCCCTATTAATGACATTTGTAAATTTTCCCATTTTGCCAGATCTCGTGCTATCTGCTCCTTAAGTTTGATATAATTATTCTCTTTTAGTGTACTACATCTTGCTGTCAAATGGACTTGTGCGAATGCTAAAAAATATTGGACTAAAATCCACATGTGGTTGGAAAAAAATGACAAAAAAGCATATTGACTTGAAACCAGAGATATTTTTATTGGGAATTTATCTGAAATATATAGTAAAGAATTGAAACACTCGATTGTAAATGTATTAACAGCGGCTATGATTCTATTTGCTAAAAACTGGAAAAATGAGAAAATACCATTACAGGAGGAGATCATTAAGAAAATATTGGAATGTGATGAAATGAGTAGATTGACATTTGAAATCTGAGAATAATTTTATAAAATTTGGGATCTATTCTACCAATGGTTAGACAATAAAATATGGTCATGAAATATGTAGATTCTTAGAAAATAATAAATATATAGAGATGTATTATTTTCTTATTATATCTACAAAATGATTGTGGGATAGATTTGAGATGATAATATGAACTGTCAAAACAAATTAAGCAAAATATGGATTATTTTGTAAAACATGAATGAATAAAAGTATAGTCAAATGATTAACAATGATATTAATGTATTTAATATTTAATTGAAAATATGAGAATATATACAATGTAACTATAATTGAAGACTACGAAATGGAAGCACAAAACAATTTGTAAACCAACTGACACACTGTATGTATATATATGGAAGATGGCTTGATGTTTTTATGTTTTGCTTGTCTTTGTCTTAAAAACCAATAAAAATTAAAAAGGAAAAAGAAACTGTCTGTCAAAAGACCATCCTTAAAACAGAGGCAATTACCTAAGCAGGGTAAAAGCCATGCCTTGACATTTGTTTCTTGTTTTGTAATATGGCATGTCAGCTTCACATTACACAAAAGGAAGAAAATAATTATTTGCAATCTGTGCATGTGCATTCCTTACACTCCTGTAATTCTTACATGTTAGTTGAATATATTTGCATGTGACAAACAACCTTCAGTAAAATGGGAAAATATTTTATGCTCAACTGATTTCATTGGGCAAGATTTAAGTACAAACTCTATTAAGATCAATGAGGCTTGAAACTTTGGCTAAATTCTTTCCCCTTGCCTGGATTTTTCAATTGGCAATAGCCAGTTTCAGAGAATATCCATTTCCTCTGTCCCAAAGTAGATGAACTACAGGCAGCATGACCTAAGTAACCATTTAACCTGTTCTACTGCCAATATTTTGTTATTGCTAAAGATCTTACTTGGAGTTTTGATTATTACTTGCCTAATCTTTACAATAAATGGCCATACATTCTGTTTCTGGTTTTCTTCTGATAAGAAAAGAAACATCG
Source organism: Laticauda colubrina (assembly GCA_015471245.1). Lineage (NCBI taxonomy): Eukaryota > Metazoa > Chordata > Lepidosauria > Squamata > Elapidae > Laticauda > Laticauda colubrina. The sequence continues at coordinate 110,869,149 of BLBF01000003.1, read as the reverse complement.
AAGAATTCTTACATTTTTCAGGCAAATGATGAAAAAAGCAGATAGGAAAAGCAACTGCATTATCTATTTATTCAAATGCTCGTGATATAATTTTAAAGGTCAAACTGAAGAAGAATGAGACACAATCTAATAAGATTTTAAATTGTTGAAGTGAAGAAAGGATATTTAATTTTTTATTTGCTTGTTGTCTTTTCTGATCAAAATAAGTTTTGTAGCAGGTTATTCATTTTGTAGGTGGAGAGAAAAACAGCACTGAGATAGAATTTTGTTGTTGTTGAGAAAATGGGTATAATAGCTGCCTTGACTTGACTGCTGGTGAGGTTCTTCCAGGGCCAGGCCTAGAAAGACTGAGCATCTCCTCCTGGGCATTTTATAGATTTGTTTTAAAAGTATTGTTACAGTTCCCAGGTTACATTTGGAGTAATAGCACCAATATAGAGGATAGCAAATAAAATAAGATTTATTAATATATTTTATTATTCCTCTTTTGTATTGTTTTAAATAATTGTTCAAACAGCTAGAGAATTCTAGTCATTGATTAGATTAGAAAGTATTAATAATAAGATAACCTGCTGTGTTTTGCTGTTCAGTGTTGGCACAAAAGAGCATAGTAACAAAATCACTCCACTGTAACCCAAATATATAATTCCAAATAACCAAAATACACCATTTCTTTAAAAAAATAAAGTTATTTTATTATTCAAAAAAAACCTCTCCCCACTCTTCATTTTTCTTGTAAACAAGTACATTTGCATCAGCTAGCTGTATCCCAAGTTCTTGAGAGAGTGTTTCAAGGCCAGTTTGTTTGCATAGTTCCACAGTTGCAGTTCAGCCACAAGTCCTTTGAGGCACAAAATAATACCAAATATTGCTATGTAAGACCACAGACTCCATTGGCCAAACAACTCTTTATGCTATCCAAAGCTGTGCCTATGTGAATGGTACACAAAGAGGTGACACTGTGAGAATTTGCTGGAATCGTTTCTGACGAAGCTGAGTAGAAATCCAACACATCAGGAATCAAGCTTGTCCAGTAGTAAAGGCACAGCAGGAAGCTCCATCAATAAAGGACAATGTGGAGCATAAATAGAACAGACCTAGGAGGGAAAATAAAACATTATCGTCATGTCAATATGAAATCTGAGGATTAGCTTGAATCAAGATCTGGTAAATTCATGGCCTTAGAGGCCACATACTATAATTTTAAGCAGGGGTGGAATTCAAATTTCTTAACAATTGGTTATGTGGGTGTGGCCTAATTTTCAGGTGTGGCTTAGTGATCATGTGACTGGCTGGGCGTAGCTTGTATGTAAATGTTGTAAATATATATGTAAAGATTTGAAATCAGGCAAAGCAGACAGGCAGATTGAGTTGCTTACAGAATCACAGCTTTACTCCCAGATCTACCTTTCTGCAATCTGCTGCCTGAGTCTGCACTAAAAAATAGAAGCTTCAATCCTAAGAAATGTTCAGCTCTGCTCTCAAGCCACTTCTCCCTCCCCCAATCCCCTAAATACCAATGCTGACTGGGCCTCAGGAAAGCCTCCTGGGTGGGGTGGGTGGGGAGGGGAGGAGCCAGCCAGTGGTGTGATTTGCTGTTTTTCTGAACTGTGCAGAATTGTAACAAGCGGTTCTATAGAACTGGTCCGAACAGGTACAATCCCACCCCTGATTTTAAGTACAAAGCAAGGCCAACAGGATGTGCAGATGTGCAGACTGAGAACGTCCAGCCCAATGTCTCCATTGTTGCTGTAGTAACAGTCTGAGGAGAACTCTCAAGATTCAGCTTGTTTTTCTTGCTTTCCAGCCTGGCTTGAGTGATGTGTGTTTGGAGTGGGTGTAAACTGCTTAAATTCCTTAATAAATACTGGAAAACTTTAACCAACGAATAAGCAGATTGGTAGTAGATTCTAGACAGATAGCCCTAAATATTTACACCATCTTTTGCTGTTGACTTTTGCGTCAAAGAGGTAAAAACAACTTGGTTTCACTATTTCTCCCCCGAAGCCCATTCTGTGTGACTTTCAGATTTTGTGTTAATTATAAAGTAGCTCAGAAACAGACTTAAAACAAGTTCAGCCATTACCTCAATGGAGCAGTTTAAAACCTCAAAAACTTCAATTAAGTCAACCAATTTAATTCACTGGATAATCAGCTTGGCAAAAAGCTTATCAGTTTTTGTGTACCTTTCTCGTGCCAAAAGGGAGTTCACAAAACTGATTTCATATTTAAATGCTGCTCTGAGCTCCAAGACAAAACTTTTCCAATATTTTTTAGATAAGTGGCAAAAGAGGCAGAGATGTATTTTTTTTATTTTAAAAAAAACATGACAAGAAGAATGGTTTGAGAGAAAGGGAGGAATTGAGAAAAAGTTGTTGAGGTCCAGAATTGTTTAGGTTCTCTACATTATAGGCAGACTTGACCCTTTATGAAATGAAATGAAAATGAAATCAAATGAAAATGTCACAGTTGGCAGACCTAAAGGCCCTGTCACACTGCCCAACGGATGCAAAACGTTTGTAAAAAGGACACAGCGGACGAACAAAAAGTTCCATCCGTTGTTATCCGCTCTCAAAAGGGGCAAAAATTTGCATAACCAGAGTGGATAAAACGGAAAGGAACGGACGTGGGGAGGACGCAGAGCGGATGGAAAGCGGATGCGGAACGGAAGCCTAGCGGATGGAAGCGGATGAGAGCGGATGGCACATCCGCTAGGCTTCCGGGGGGCCTCAGCAAAGCGGATGCAGAACGGAAAGAGCGGATGCACAGCGGATGCCGAGCGGATGAAGCGGATGCACAGTGGATGCACAGCGGATGAAGCGGATGCACAGCGGAAGCCTAGCAGATGCCTGGCATTAATTGCGCATGAGGGGGTATTTATTGCATCAGCCCAGCGGATATAAAGGGAAGTAGCTCGGAGGTCACCATTCAGAAGAAAGACCTGCTGCCGGACGCATTGAGTGCCTTGCTACCTGCCTTGCTGCCTGCCTTGCTGCCTGCCATCCTGCCAGCTTTGCTGCCTGCCTTGCTGCCAGCCTTGCTGCCTGCCATCCTGCCAGCCTTGGTGCGTGCCTGCCTGCCAGCCTTGCTGCTTGCCTGCCTACAAGCCTCCCTGCCAGCCTCCCTGCCAGCCAGCAACCCCACAACCATGGGGAAAAAGAGAAAGCCTCAGCCATCTGCTGCCAGCCCTGGCAAGAGGGACAGGGCCACCCTCCCGCCCCCTGGCCCTCACTCTGCTTCTGCTAGGCTTCTGCAGCACGGGCTCGCTCTTCTGTGGCTGGGGCTTCTGCTGCTTCTGCTTCTGGAGGAACTGATGATGCCGGTGGTGCTTCTGCTCGTTCTTACTCTGCTGAGGCTGCTCCTGGCAGTGGTGCTTCTGCTGGTGCTTACTCTGCTGAGGCTGCTCCTGGCGGTGGTGCTTCTGCTGGTGCTTACTCTGCTGAAGCTGCTCCTCGTCCTGTTGGTCCTGCTCGTCCTGCTCGTGCTCCTGGTCTTGCTCGTCTTGCTCGTCCTGCTGGTCCTGCTCATGCTCCTGGTCCTGCTCGTGCTCCTGGTCCTGCTCGTGCTCCTGGTCCTGCTCGTGCTGCTGCTGCTGCTGCTGATGATGATGATGATGATGTTCCTGCTGGTGCTGCTACTGCTGCTGCTGTTGATGATGATGATGCTGATTATGATCCTGCTGGTGATGCTGCTGCTGCTGCTGCTGATGATGATGATCCTGCTGCTGCTGCTGCTGCTGCAGGTGTACAGGAGCAGCCCCTACAACCTAGGAGCCCCTCTGATAAGGGCCCATCTGGTCCTGGCAAAGGGAGGAAGAGGCATATGCGGAAATGGGAGAGGAGGCAATACTCCATTGAGGAGGAACACGAGGATGAGGTGCTGGAGTGGCTGAGAGAGAATGACTATCTGTGGCGGAAGGGACACTGGCTCTACAGGGACACCAAAAGGAAGCAGGCTGCTTGGAGAGAGAAGGTGGAGAGTCTGGGCTACACATCTGATGTGCTCCTCGGCTGGTGGAAGCACATGCACACCTGGTACGGGAAACTGCACCTCAAGAAATCTGGCCAGGCCACGGTTAAGCTGACAGACAGAGAGACCTACATCATGGCCAGGTGCAGCTTCCGGGAGGGTGAGATCCACCACCGAGGAGCAGCAGCAGCCCCTCTCACGACCCTCTCTCTCCGGCAGCCCGCTGAGAGCCAGTCCTCTTCTGGCCGAGAGTCAGCTCCTGTCTCCAGGCAGGTTTCTGTGGAGCGTGCCACGGTGGAGAACCCACGGACAGGTATTTTAACTGTGGTGGAGCACGTGGAGGACTCCCTGGTGCAGTGGGAGAAAGGAGACGGCACTTCCACCACAGCCCTTCCCGCATCCACCCACAGCTCCACCTCCATAGAAAGGCAGAGAGCCAGACAGGAGGGGCAGAGCCACACTGTCCTGCTGGAGATCAGGGACACCATCCGGAGCAGCATAGATCTCCTCTCAGCTGGTCCACACCGACTCCTCATCCTCCAACTGCAAGCCCTTCCTCACCTATGTCAACCAGACCCTCACGGACATGGTGGAACCCCAGTACCAGGTGGTGAAGGGCCGGATCACCAAGCTGCTTCACAACCCTCCAGACCCAGAGGAACCTGCTCCCACCCAGTCCAGGTCTGCTCCTCCACCCCAGGTGATTTTCCTCCCATTCCAAGGCTTTCCACAGGCCCTCACCTACCAGGGATACGGCTACCAGGAGGCCCAGCAGCACAGGCAGCAGCCCTTCCCAGTCCAGGCACAGAGTCATCGGATGACACTGTTGCCACTGGTTCCACTGATGCCACTGATGCCACCCGCGCCAATGATGCCACCGATGACACAGATGCCACCCACGCCACAGATGCCACCCACGCTACAGATGCCACCAACGCCAGTCCTCACCCAGCTGCAGACCAGACAGCCCCACTACACTCCTCCTTCCTCCACCCCACAGCCAAACCTGGCCTCAGTACATCTGTCCTCAGTACTGGGGCTGACACCACATGGCATGAAGGGAGGAGCTCTCAATATCACAGGGCTGAGCCAGCTGTCCGAGAGCTTCCTCAACACACCATCACCTGTGGTCCTCTCGGGGCCAGGCACCCCAATGACGCCGCAGACTAGCACTCCAGCAGCAGCCACCTCCACAGCACCTGGACCCTTCACCCCTGAGACTGGGCACACCTCCGAGTGACCAAGAGGAATGCCAGAGACTGGGTGGCTACCTGTAGTCTTTATTTGGACACTTCGCTTGGGTCATTTTTCTTTTACAGTTGTGACTGAGAAGAGTGCCAGAGACTGGGTTGTTAACTGTTGACTTTATCTTTGCTTGAGCCACTTTTCTTGGGTCATTTTGTTTTTACAGTTTGTTATTAATAAAGTTTATCTTTGCTTCACACACTTGCTTCATTTATTTTGTTAAATAAAGTCTTGGTGGAAACTTTTAGAAATGGTTTAATCCTTTGCATGCTTGTGGGATGGGTTAAGATAGCAGTGGAATGGGCAGGGATACCTGTGGGATGGGTAATAGCTGTGGGATGGGTTAAGATAGCTGTGGGATGGGTTAAGATAGCTGTGGGATGGGTTAAGATAGTTGTGGGATAGATAAACCTCCAGTGCAAGCATAGTGGGACTGTATGGTCCACCCTCCCAGCTGCCACACCTATGGCCCTTCATTATCAATAACAATGTAAGCATTGATCCACACATGTCAACATAAACACAACTCTTTATTAATGCCCTATTCATTGTAGGGCCACCCAACATACATGGCCCAAGCTCATATTGTCTTGCCACTCCACTGCTCCAGCTGGGGAGTTGAACCAGTGTTTCAGGAGGTTGCGCTGCTTCTTCCCTTCGTGTGAGGCTCTGTTGGGGCCTTGCACATCCTCAGTGTTTATCAGGTTTAGCCCTTGCCTCCATTCCCCAGGCTCCATGTCCCCATTGCCTTGCTGGAGGTCCATGAGCCTGTTCTGCAAGACTAGGTAGTGGGTGCGCATGAGATTGTGCAAGATGCAGCAAGCTTCCACGATCCTCCTCACGGTCCCTGGGCGATGCTGTATGGTGGTGAGAAGTACCTGGAACCCGTTGGCCAGGATGCCAAAGGTGTTCTTCACCACCCGCCTTGCCCTGGACAGCCTGTAGTTGAAGATCCTCTCTTCACGGGTGAGGCATCTGGAGGTGTAGGGCTTCATGAGGTAGGTTGTGAGGGAGAAGGCATCATCCCCCATGATGAAGTAGGGCATATCTTGCGTGTCGTTGGGCAGGGGCTCTGGATCTGGGAGGTTGCAACCCATGACGAGGTTGCATTCCAGCCCCTCCTTGAGGTGACTGGTGTTGTATACCGGGGCATCTGAACATGAGCCGTTGCCTGAAGCATTGATGTACAGGAACTTGTAGTCAGCATCGACCATGGCGAAGAGGATGATGATGAAGAAGCCCTTGTAGTTGAAATAAGTGGACCCCGACTTGGCTGGCGCTTTGCAGGCCACGTGCTTGCCATCCATGGCTCCAACGGTGTGGGGGAAGTTCCACCTCTGATACCACTGCTCTGCAACTTTCTTCCAGCCTTCTTCAGTGGTGGGGCACTGTTGGAGCTCCTCCATGTATTCTTCGATGATGGCCTGCACCACTTCTCTGACCACAATGCTGATGGTGTGTGGCACCCTCCAGCCGTACTGCATGCTCCTGTAGGTGGTCCCTGAGGCCAGATGGCACAGAGTGGCACCTTGAGCCCAGGGTCCAGGCTGGGCCGGAGGTTGGTGATCTGCTTGGTCAACCTGGGTGTCAGCCACTGCACAACTTCGTCAAACATGGCTGGCGGCATCCTCATGAAGTTCTGGAATGCCCGAGTGTCTGAGTGTCTTCGTTCCTGAACTCCACCATCAGCTTGTTGTACAGTCCGTACTCTGCTCTTCTCCCGATCCATCTTGGGACCCAGATGCTTCTTGGCCGCCTCTTTTTCTTCCTGTAGTAGAGTTCACAGAGCCTATAGATGGCTTCGCACTGTTGCAGAAGGATGGTGGCTGCCAAAAGGACTGTTACTATCCATGTTGGACATGACTGGATGCTGTGGAAGAGCAAGAGGCAGATGAAGGCTGCAGAGGTCTGCACAGCAGGGCTGCTGGTCTGAAAGTGAGATCCAGGTGAGTTGCTCCCCCTTTTTATAGGCAGTATAGGTTTTCCACCATGTGTCGCTTTGCATCCTCTAGGCATCCTCTAGACATCCTTAATATCCGAGATAGGTCCCCTCTGCGAACGTTTTTTCCATTTTAAATGCTTTCTTTGCATGCTGCATCCACTTTCATCCTTTCTCCGTCCGTGATACTAACGTTGCGCTTCCGATCCACGTCCGTTCCGCTTCCTCCCTGCGTCCGTTTACCGCTGGAGCGGATTGAGTTGCGCGGATGCGTAACGGATGCCTAGCGGATGTAGAGGATGCATAATGGATGCAGAATGGATGTCCCCCGTATGCCTAGCGGATGCAGAACAAACGCATTGGATACATTTTCCGCTCAAAAAGTTTTGAGCAGCTCAAAACCTTCTGAGCGGATGAAACGTCCATAGACGGATGCTGGATGGATAGAGAGGATGCAAAATGGAGGCATTGAGTACAGAACGGATGCATCGCATTAACCAACGGATGGCAAGTGTTTTTCTCCGTTTTACATCCTCTTTCCATCCGTTGGTGCAGTAAGACAGGGGCTTTAAATGGAAACCTAACATCAAAAAAGAACAACAAAGAATGTTCTTTCTGTGCCAACTCAGAAACCTCAAACTGCCCAAGGAGCTGCTGACACAGTTCTGTAGAGTAATCATTGAGTCTGTCATCTGCACCTCTATAACTGTCTGGTTTGGCTCTGCAATCCAACAAGACAGACTTCAGAGGATAATTAGGACTGTAGAAAAAAAAAATTATTATCAACCTGCCTTCCATCAAGGATCTGTATCCTGCATGAGTCAAAAAGAGGGGTGTGAAAATATTTACAGACCCCTCACATCCTGGACATAAACTGCTTCAACTCCTACCCTCAAAATGACGCTATACAGCACTGCACACCAGAACAACTAGACACAAGAATAGTTTTTTTCCTGAATGCCACCACTCTGCTAAACAAATAATTCCCTCAACACTGTCATACTATTGACTAAGTCAGCATTTCTATTACTATTGATCTTCCCATCCTTCCTTTCACCCATCTCCTCCCACTTGTGACTGTATGGCTGTAACTTTGTCGCTTGTATCCGAACAGTTTTTGTTGACTGTTTCCTAGTATGATTTGATTGGTTATTGTAACCTAAGACTATCATTAAGTGTTGTATCTTATGATTCTTGACTCTTGACAAATGTTTCTTTTCTTTTATGTACACTGAGAGTATTTGCACCAGGACAAATTCCTTGTGTGTCCAATCACACTAGGCCAATAAAGAATTCTTTTCTATTCCATTCCATTGAAAAAAGCAGTGATAGTCCTCCATCCACTTACATTACATGTCTCTGTCTTCTCCCCACCCCCAAACAATTCTCTTTTCTTGGACAGACCTGTTTGTGCTATCTAGGTTTCCTGCACCTGCTAAAGTAGCCTCTTCCCCTGAGGTGCCTTGGCATAACATTCAACTCTCAATCCAGTTGAATTCACTACTTCAGATAAATTGGAATGCTGTTTTCTGCCTCAGGCAGCAAAGTGTCCCAGACCGATTCTGATTATAAATATGATCCTGCAATGAACAAGAACACCCCTTTCTTGGAGAATAATTTACAGAGATGGAAATCTTTACCTCCTGCAGAGAATTCAGATACAGTAATACCAAAGAAGACTTAATATTTCATTCTTTTACAGCTGCATATTATTTTGTTCATGCTTCTCAACACCTTGAATGCCAGAAAGACAGAGAAGAAAAATGGTTGGGCAAACTATCTTCTCCTTGAGAAGCAAGCTATATCTTACAAATCTGAACTGAGCCAAAACTTCATAAAGGCAGGGGCAGGGAGAGAATAAAATGCAGAATAAGCAAGTGTGATAAATGTGTTTTCCTACCATGATGCCCGATGGTTAAAATGTGGGACTGGAACTCAGGAGACATCGAGTCATAGCAACTCTCTGCCATTCTTTGTCAGCCAGGCCTAACTCACAGTTTTAAGGTTCTGCAGATAAAATGAACAGAGTATGAAATCTGTCAGAACTGCCATCCTTCACTTGCTATGCTTTGCTAGGTGCCAACCTGCCATAAGTCACGGGGGCAAGGAGCTTTGGGGAAATGGGGAAACAAAAAAAAAAACCCTGAACAAGGTTCTTGTTCCTCCCAAGGCAATGCCTATCAATCTTTCCAAATGTTGCAGGGACAGCAATCTTCTTCAAATGTGGCTGCACAATGGGGAAATAACTCTCTCTGTGTGCGTGTGTCTAACAAAGCAGAGAAAGTTCACTAGGGAAACTTTGCACATAAACTCTTCGATCTGGCTTTGCCATTGTAACCACTTAGCTGTTGTGTAACCTTTTCGCTACGAGAATGGAGTCAAGAGTATTTCTTTCCTAAAGGTCTAAGTTGGGCCAGGCCTGACACTAAGCAATGTCTATTTATGTTGAGTTCTGAGAGAAAAAGTGAGGTATAAATCTAAAATTTTCATCATCACTTTCATTTTTAGACAGGAAAACAGCTGGAGAAAAAAAATTGGAGTGACAAAATAGACAAAGAGAAAATCCATATAATTTTGATAGCAGCCTTTTACATGCGGGTTTGTGTGGTCATTATGTCTAGACGCAAGCAGTTTTTTATTACCATTTGCAGAACCTCTGGGGAACAGTGCATGGAAGCAAAAAGCTTTGTGTTCAAAATAAGGAGGAAAAAGCTTTGTTTGATACTCAAGAGTGAGCAGTCCCACACAGGGCGCTGTCTAAGTGCTTTTATTCTCTAATGGAATTGCAGCCAGTAGTAGGGTGGTTGTGAAGCGAATTAGGGGAAAGCAGCATGGAACATCGCTGGGGTGACTGAAGCCAAAGGCTTCTTGGTAGAAGATCAGCATAAATGGGGGTCTGTGGGAAAGTATTTATAGCCATGCATTCTAGCATAACTCCATGTTGCATTTATGTGTGTGTAATTAAAATTAAGTATATTATGACATTATAATGTACACAATTCCTCTTATTTTAACAGAATAACAGAGTTTGAAGGGACCTTAGAGATCTTCTCATCCAACCCTCTGCTTAGACAGGAGACCCTTTACCATTTCAGACAAATGGTTGTCCAATCTCTTCTTAAAAACTTCCAGTGTTGGAGCATCCACAACTTCGGAAGCAAATTGTTCCACTGATTAATTGTTCTAACTGTCAAGAAATTTCTCCCTAGTTCTAGATTGGTCATTTCCTTGCGTAGTTTCTATCCATTGCTTCTTGTCCTGCTTTCAGGTGATTTGGAGAATAGGCTGACCCCCTCTTCTTTGGGGCAGCCTGTTAGGATACTGGAATGTTGCTATTGTATCACCCCTAGCCCTTCTTTTCATTAAACTAGACCTTCCCAATACTTGTCTTATATATTATGGCTCTAGTACTCTAAAAATACAGGTAATACAGGGTATCTCTTTGTAGAATTCTAATTCTGGTGCTTAGGGAGAAAGACCCAGCTATGCTGAATTACAAAGTACTACTTCAATGCATTACCTTAATGCGCTAACAGCTCAAGCCATTATTGTCTGCCTCTGGCTGGCTTGTCCAAATGCTAACAAAGATATGACTTGCAGTTTCCCCTTGACCTTTGTGAATTTGGAGCAAAAGATGGGGAAATGTGAATTCTTCGTGCCAAAGAACAAATGCCCCATTTTCAAGACTTTTGATAAGGAACTGGATTCAATCCTTTGTCTAGTAACACTTTGGATGACTGTTGCAAAGCAACCCGTTGAGAAACTATGAGTAAACAAAAAAGAGGATGATTATATCAGCAAAGACTATTCTAAGCCTACTGGGATAATGGACGTAGTAGTTTAAGTCATCTGTAAAACATCAAGGCAGGCTGGACTAATCAGTAATTCTCCTCTAAATAGAAAGTAAGGATTCTTTCTTAGAGTATGGGCCTAATCAAAAAGATTTTAATACACACAATTAATAACATTAACATCAGTCTGTTTCCATGGACAAATCACTCTCTGATTGCCCTTTGGCTCACTGGTTTCATCCCTCCCTGAATAGCAATAGGGCTCATTTGATTGGCTCACCCCAGTCAATAAATGGACCTAATGAGGTTCCAGAAGGAGCTTGGAGTTTTCTTAAGGAGTTGGTGGGTTGCTTTGTCAAGGCTTTAATGTCTGTCTAGAATGAAGAGATGGGTCAGCCCTTGGAATATATTGCTCCTATGTCCCATTTCTGTGTGCACACTGGGTTAGGAGGAGCTCCAAGAAACACCAGAAGAGACATGTGGAGTGCTGTTGGAGGACAATTCAAAGCACATGTAATTAAACATGGATGAAAGTACATGTCAGGGCAATCTCAGGGTGGCAAAATGTCTGTATTTCTCCACCTGCATCACCTCTGCCAATAGCTATCCAGCAGCTATATTTAGGTAACCTGGTCTCAGCTGTATAGGGAGGAGCCTGGGGATAATCTACAGGGCTATTCAGAGCAAATTCATGTTATCTGCTAGATAAAATCATTCAGATCTAGTGCATCTTGGACTCTAACTGGGTAGGTCTGGCTGAAGTGCCAAAGAAGTATGCCTTTTTGCTCTCTGGAATGAGGTTCTCCATGAAATCTGTGTGACTTCCACCTTGATGGCATTTCAGAAAACCTTAAAGATTTAGGAGTTCTCCTAGATCTTGGGTTTGGGTAGTTGAGGACCCCATTGGATCTGTTCAAGGATGTGGATATTGTTAACCAGATTTTGTTCTTTATTCCTTATTTCTTTTCGAAAAATAATTATTATAATGAACTTTCTCTTCTCTATACACTCTACTATACACTATCCAGGCTCTACTATACACTATCCAGTATCAGTTTAGAACCAGGTGGTATCTAAATTGAATAAATTAAATTATCTTTATGATACTGAGTGCAATGGTCTTGCTTAGCTAGGGCTCAGATATCACAGATAACTTGATTCTTGAATAATGCTTAAGGACCACTGAAGTTAGTAGCTACTTTTGTTGTAGCTGCTAATTCTGAAATCAGAAAGAATGTATAAAAATCCAACCTGGGTCGGTCACTGGAACCAGAGGTTTAATCTTCTGAACTTTGAACTTTTCTAAGAGAAGTTCCCTGAAGATGGGCTCCAGCATGAGTCTAAAAGTTTGGAAGAATAAATTTCTGGTTCCGATGATTGACCCAGATTGGATCTTGCAACATTATCCTGGGATACACACAGTTGCCTTCATTTGTGAGAATGTATAAAATACACAGAAGAGGGAATACATCCCGACCTTCACTCTATGAAACTTTAGAGAAACTATGCCTTTAATTTTTTTGTAGCAAGGGAGCAAAAATAGGGTAGGGAGCAAAAGAAAAAGAAAAAGAAAAGAAAAGAAAAGAAAAGAAAAGAAAAGAAAAGAAAAGAAAAGAAAAGAAAAGAAAAGAAAAGAAAAGAAAAGAAAAGAAAAGAAAAGGAGGCCACCCAAGTTTGCTTTGTACAGCAAAGTCTAGTGACTAAGCAGACTCTCCTACAAAAGACTTCATGCTCTATCTTCGGGGTGGAACCTAACAACACATTATCTCTCTGTGTATGTGTGCATGTTACTATAGACATAATTCATGCAGGCCTGGACCTTTTATTTTATTTAATCACTGTGTGAAGAACAAATATAAGAAAGAAAGAAAGAAAGAAAGAAAGAAAGAAAGAAAGAAAG
>BLBF01000003.1:110846137-110856295 GCA_015471245.1 Laticauda colubrina | reverse complement strand
GAAAGAAAGAAAGAAAGAAAGAAAGAAAGAAAGAAAGAAAGAAAGAAGAAAGGTGAATAATATGCTCTACTCCAAAAGTTCACCAAAGGTTATTGATTAGGGATTTCTGCACCCAGCATCCACCCCCTTCAGAAGAGCCTGTATGCAAATGCTGTTATAACAGAATTGCATTCTACAGATTCAATGCAATTTAAAATGGAGGCTCTTCATTCTATTGGGGTCTTGAGCTCCACTTTTAGCAGAGTTGTCTACCATTCTTCCCCAGAAGGCCAGAATTATCCTTAATCAGGGATTAGATTCAAAATGGGTTTGTCTAAATCATTTTTACTTTTTCTGGTTCAGGTTTTCATCTGACCCCATATTTTGAGGCTAAAAAGTGTTTCCTATAATGGTATGTGGAAACGACCTTAGGAGGCGGGATAAAGAGATGCTGCCTAAGGAATGGTTAGATAAGAAGAAGCAGAGCCCACAGCTGCATAATGAGTGAAGCAACAAGGCCAGGAAAGACCTTAGATTCTTGGGTTCTAAAGGCGACAGTGGGAGAACTGTACTTTCAGTCTTGCAAGATTCTGTGAATGTAATTTTACAATAATGTAAAAATAAATTAGCTGGCCATATTTCTTGTCCTGTCTGCCTAGAAAGGCTGACAACTCTCTAAAGCAGGGATGTTCAAACTCATGGCCTGTGAGCTGGATGTGTCAGCGCTGGCCACGCCCACCCCCAGTTTAGCAAAGGGGGGGAAAGTCACGATACGTCACGTGACAATGACGTGATGATGTGAGTTTGACACCCCTGCTCTAAAGGTAATTAACAGGACAGTTGCTTACAATGTTAGGGTTACGGAACATCAGATTAAAAAAGGTGACCTGCATCATGCCAATCAGTCTACAACTTGGGAACGGGCAATGCACAGCAGGGTTGTTTAGCAACAAGAAAATACATCATGTAGGAAACAAGAAAACAGGCCCTGAATTTGCAACACACATCTGAAAGGGCTCTAGTTGCTTTTTTCTTCCCAGAGGAAATGGGAACTTTCATAGGCAGGATGAGAGATGCAGTCACTTCTCAAAAGCTGATCCTCCTTGGGAGCAGTGCCAATGGTATTTGTGGGCAAAATGTACAGTGCCAGACAAAACATGGACTACCGGGAACAAGGCACACTCAGCAGACCCTGGAACGTTGCTTTTTATCGCAGAGAAACAACCTTCTTTTAAGCAACCTTCCACTGCCTCTTCTCAACCCCATCCATTATTTTGAGTCTATTGGGACCCCCAGATTAATTCATAACAGAGTAAAACAATTTGAGGGACCTTGGAGGTCTTCTCATCCAACCCGTTGCTCAAGCAGAAAACCCTATATCAGTGATGGCTATTTTTTTGGGCTCCTGTGGTGAAAACTGCACGTGCACTTGTGCGCACATGCTCATGTGCCAGCACCCAGAAGGCAATGCACTCAGGCCCTCTCATGCCCCCTGCGCACATGTGCGCAACGCCCTTGCATGCACCACACATTGCTGTGCATGCATGTGCATCTCCCATGCACCCCCGTCCCCTGCGCACGTGCTCCAGATACTCGATAATCAGCTGTTGGGCAGGCAGTACATGCGCATGCACAATGAGGGTTTTCCAGGCAACCTCTTGCATGCCAGCAGAAGTGGCTCTGCGTGCCACTTCCAGCACTCAAGCCATAGGTTCGCCAACACGGCCCTATATCAATTCAGGTAAATGGTTGTCCAATCTCTTCTTAAAAACCTCCAGGATTGAAGCATCCAGGTCTGGTGGCAAGAGTCTCCAAAAGTTATTCCAAAAGATATTGTGATGACCCAGGGTGGGATATAAAACTAACACAGTCACAGAAAACAGATGAAGCCCTTTTATTCTTTCACTTTGCTTCCAAGCTCTAAATATCTTTTATGGAAGACAAAAAAAAACCCTCCAAAACATACAGTTACACAAAGAAGGAAAAAAGCAACACAAACCAGGCAAAATAAGGGCTGGAGGACGTCCACAGATAATGCACACTGAGAAGGACACCAAACTCAGAGAGGAACTATAAACTAGAGATATTTACATGCTTTGTTTCCAGTGTTTGCTAGAAATCAGGTCCAAACTCTTATTCAGTTGTCATACCTGCAGCCCATGAAGAGGATTAAGGCCCTCTCCTCTTGAGGAGACCATGTCTCTCCCTTATTCTCTCCTCCCTGCGTGCTCTAGGATGGATAGGGGACGGGCCTGGGTCCTCCTCTGACTGCTCAGCCAGCCTCTGCCCTTCCCCAGCCTCCTCTACAACCTCCGGAGTCACACTTCCACTCCCTATCGGCTGTTTCTCCATCACCTCAGAGTCAGTCTCCACCAGGGGCATGACAGATATTTAAGATTCCTGTTGTGCCAAACACCACTAACCTTTTGAATTGTTTACAGCTGGACCCAAGTGGCAGCCAAGAGACTAACAGGCAGTCCTGGACTTGCAACAGTTCATTTAGTGACCATTCAAAGTTACAACGGCACTGAAAAAGGGGTCTTGTTCCGTTTGGATAATAAGGTACGCGAGACCAGTATTCCAACAAACAGCTCTTTATTTTAACAGTATAGTAGCAGAACATTTGCCGAAGCTGCGGCAGCCCTTCTTATAGCAGCTGCTCGTGGCTTGCGGCCAATGACAGCTTTTTAAGAATTCCTACCGTCAGGCGGGCCAATCAAAATGGTGCTTAATTGACCAATCTGAGAGCGGCTTGTTCGGCCAATCAGTTTTAGTTATTTGTAGTATTCTAATTTCCATACACAACACCCCTCCCCCCTTGGTTTCATCCAACGTGCGTAATGTAGTCATGCAGGTAGGTGGGGTTTTTGCGGGTCCTACTTGACCTGTGCAGCTCAGTCTCAGCGTGGTTTTCCATCAGTTCAGACAGGATCGCCTATTCTCCATGTCATCTCCATGGAACCTCCTGGAAGGGTGAGTCAGAGTTGCCGCTCCCGCCTGGGTCTCTCGGGCTGGTTGAGGTGGCTCTGCCGGTCCCTCCTGGTTTGTCCGGGTTGGTCGAACTGGCCTGGCTGTCTCCTTCCAGGAAGGCTTCGCCTTGCTCCCCTACTACAGGTTCTCTTCTCCGGAGGTCGTCTATGGGTAAGCGCTCTTTTTGTCTTACCGGGAGTTCTAATTCGGGTTTGTGTTATGCCTTTTGTCGTGATATTGATGGTTCATCTCTCCCTTTTTTATTATTTTGTGTTTCCCCCCCCCCCTCGGTTGTTTTTGGATTGTTTATTGGTGTTTGCGGCGGTGCTGTAGTGTTGCGTTCCAATGTCCTAGAATGAAGCTAGTCGGTATGCCGCTTCCATGTTCTGCCATTGTCTAGTGCAAGTCGGTATGACCGGGGCCCTGTGATTTGAATAACTGTGGCTGGAAGCCATAATGGGTCCCCGGTAAGATTTTTTGCATAGACTAAGTCGCCAAGAGCAAAGGAGCGATATTTACTTGAGGAGTCAGGGTTTTTTTCACAAGTATAGGTGGGGTTTAGTCTATCTAGGTAGGAATGCAATTTTCTACCCATGAGGAGTTCAGCTGGTTGTGCTAGGGGTGATATGCTGAATTGTTAACAGTTTGTTAAGTCTATCTTGGACGTCCTCCGTGTCCAGTCTCGGGCCTCTTTAGTATAACGAACCATGTGTTCAGCTCATCCATTCAAAGCCGGATGAGCCGGCGCTGTCAGGGCATGTCGGATGCCCTACGCAGCCAGATATTGCTCGAAGGCTAAAGCAGTAAACTGGGGGCCATTGTCAGAGACTACTACATCAGGCAGTCCATGTGTTGCAAAGAGTTTGTTCAACTGTTTTATGACTGCTTCAGTAGTAGTGGATGCCATAAGAATAACCTCTAACCAGTTTGAATAAGTGTCAACAATTATCAAATATGTGTTCCGTTTCATTGGCCCAGCAAAGTCAATATGCAGTCTCGACCATGGGCCTCTGGGAGTTTCCCATTCCAGGACTGGTGCAAGAAGGGGGGTAGGCCTTGATTTTTGGCAGTCATGGCATGTTGCCACACATTTTTCAATGTCTTGGTTCAGCCCTGGCCACCAGACGTAACTCCTGGCCAGGGCTTTCATTTTTACTATGCCCGGGTGTCCCTTGTGCAACATGCACAACACTTCCTCCTGCAACTTTTTTGGAATTACCACCCTGTCTCCCCACAGTATACAGCCCTTTCCAATGGACAGTTCAGTCTGCCGGGTGCGAAAAGGTTTAAAACTCTCACCTCTATCCTCATCCAGCCAGCCTTTACCTACCCAATGCAGGATTTGAGCTGTCAGCTGCTCTTTCGCGGTAGCTTTAGTGCCATCTGCTGCGGTTAGTGGCAGATTTGGCCATGTCTTGATCTGAAGAGTGGAGATGGTAGGAGTTCGGTCGCCTTCCTTGTTGGGCAGCGGGGAACGGCTCAAGGCATCCGCATGGGTGATGGTCTTTCCTGGGCGATGGATGAGTGTGTAATTGTATGCAGCGAGGAATTCTGACCACCTCGTCATTCTTGGCGATAGGATGTTCGGGGTGGATTTGTTCCCTGCCAGGATCCCTAGCAGGGGTTTGTGGTCTGTGATAATAGAAAATGTCCTACCATATAGGTATTTGTGGAATCTTTTGATGCTGCTATGATTGCGAGGGCTTCTCGGTCAAGTTGGCTATAGTTCCTTTCAGATTTTGACAGCGTTTTTGAATAGAAGGTGATTGGTGCTTCTCTGCCGTCTGGTAGCTTGTGGCTCAGTATGGCGCCGATTCCAAAAGGCGATGCATCACAGGTGACTGTCAGTGGCAGGGTGTTGCTGTATTGTATTAAAATGGTGTTGGATGTTAATAAGTCCTTAATGTTTTGGAATGCTGCTTGTTCTTGGTGGTCCCAATTGCAGACAGTTTTTTTATCTAATAGTCGATGTAATGGTTCTGCTATGGTTACCTTTTGGGGCAGGAAGACATTGTAGAAGTTAATGAGACGTAAGAATGCTTGTAAATCTACTTTGTTCTTAGGCCTGGGTATGTCTTTAATCGCCTTTATTTTCTTTTCAGTGGGGTGTATCCCTTGCTCATCTATAAGGTAGCCTAAGAATTAGACTGGATTGGTGGCTAGTTTACATTTTTCTCTTTTGACCTTAAGCCCTGCTTCCCTGAATCTTCGCAAGATTTCACTCAGTCTATTTTCTAATTGGTGTTTATTTTTTGCTGATACTAATACGTCATCAAAATAGGGAACAACTCCTTTTATTCCATTTAGAAGACGCTCCATGAGGCTTTGGAAAATGCCTGGGGCAACGCTAACACCAAATTGAAGTCTGTTACATTTGAATGCTCCTCTGTGCGTTACTATAGTCTGTGCCTCTGCAGTTTTGGGGTCAACTGGCAGCTGTTGATATGCTTGCACGAGATCAAGCTTCACAAAAAATTTTCCTACCCCTAATGAATGCAACAGGTGTTGAACTACTGGAACAGGGTATGCGCTTTGCTGGAGTACATGATTGAGGGTGGCCTTATAGTCACCACAAATGCGCACTGACCCATCTGGTTTGACAGGAGTCATGATGGGTGTTTCCCACCTGGCATGGTCGATTGGCTCTAACACCCCTTGTGCGATGAGTTTGTTAAGCTGCTCATCTATTTTTGGTGTTAAGGCAAAGGGAACGTGTCTGGCTTTGAGCCTGATGGGAGCTATCTTAGGGTCTAGGCTGAATGTTATTGGGGTCCCCTTGTACTTGCCTAGAGTCCTGTCGAATACAACCTGGAACTCTTCCAGCAGGCTCTCCTCCCAATTGGTCTCAGCAATGCTGTTGATCCCGGTCACTCCGATTCCCAGGGCTGCGTACCATTCGATTCCCAGCAGGCTAGGGCGATC
This sequence comes from Laticauda colubrina, assembly GCA_015471245.1. Lineage (NCBI taxonomy): Eukaryota > Metazoa > Chordata > Lepidosauria > Squamata > Elapidae > Laticauda > Laticauda colubrina. The sequence continues at coordinate 110,850,424 of BLBF01000003.1, read as the reverse complement.
ACGGTCGACGATTGTCAGAGGAAGTACTTCAACATGGTTTTTGAATTCTATTAGGAAATGTCCAAGACCCACTACCGGGATTCAGTTTCCCTGGTAATCTTTAAGTGTTAGCTTTTGCTGTTCCAGTTCTCTTTGCTTGATGTCTGGTATCAGGTTTCTGATAGTGTTCCATGATACCATTTGACAGGTATGATCCGGAGTCTACTTCCATCTCACAGGGCTTTCCTTCGATTTTCACATTTATTCGGACCTTTTTTGCGTTTGCTGCCCTGGCATTTCTGATGATTATTGTTTGATGTGTTTCTTCTCTGTCGTTCATTCGCCAGTTTCTGTTCTCTCGGTTCCATCGGCTTCTGGCTTGTCTCTCTCTGTTTCTGGGAGCGGTGGTGCTGCCGCGTCTTTTTGGACTATAGTTCTTTTTGTTTTGGCAGACCCTTGCAATGTGCCCCCATTTCTCACAAAATCTGCAAATGACATCCAGGAATCTACATTCAGAGCGCGGGTGATCCCCTCCACACCCAGCACACTGGAATTCTTGCCTCCTTCCTCTTTTTTCCCGCCATTTTTTTTCCGACTGAAGCCTATGTATATCTTCGTTGTTATCATCGGTGTCGCTCGGGGAGTCGAGGTCTTCATGGTGGGCAGTCGCTGTGGGCTGTTTTTGGTTTCCTTCCACCTTCTTTTCTCGGGCTTGGTTCTGTTGTTCTGGATTTGTTGAGTTCATCTGGCACATGATGGCTGCGGATTTCTTGGCTGCTTCAGAGTCAGTGGCTTCTGCGATGGCCTCAGCCACTGTGATATTCGGTCTTTTTAGCAGCTTGCTTTGGAGCGTAGTGTCCTTCAATCCCAGGACCACGCGGTCTCTCATGGCATCGTCCATGTTCTGAAATTCGCAGGCTCCTCCGATATTTCTTAAGGCTGCTACAAAATCTCCAATGCTCTCGTCTTCTTGTTGGTCTCGCTTATAAAATTCGTGCCTTTTTATCAGATTGGAGACCACAGGCATGTAATGGGCTTGTAGCATTCGGTTTAATTCTGGCCAAGCCATCTGTTTTACATCCCGCAGTTTGGCTAACGTCTTGGCCATTTTGAAAATGGCAGGGCTACAAGGCGTGAGGAATACAGCTCTCTTCCTCTCTTCCTCTTTCTTGTAGCTCATTGCTTTCTAAGAACATCAGAAAGCAGTCAATGTATGACTCCCAATCTTCTTTGGCTGGGTTGAACTGTGCGGGCGGTGCATTGTTAACAGCCATCTTGGTTGCTCGGTTCTGGTTGCTGCGTGCTTTGGTCTTGCTCTTCTAGGATGATCCCATCCTCATCACCAGTGTTCCATTTGGATAATAAGATACGCGAGACTGGTATTCCAACAAATAGCTCTTTATTTTAACAGTATAGTGACTTGTAGCGGAACATGTGCCGAAGCCGCGGCAGCCCTTCTTATAGTGGCTGCTCGTGGCTTGCGGCCAATTCTCTTTAAGAATTCCCGCCATCAGGCGGGGCAATCAAAATGGTGCTTCATTGACCAATCCGAGAGCGGCCTGTTCGGCCAATCAGTTTTAGTTATTTGGAGTCTTCTAATTTCCATACACAACAGGACTCATGACCGTTTTTCACACTTTCAACTTTTCCAGCATCTCTGAGATCATGTGACAAAATTCAGATGCTTGGCAACTGATTCATACTTATGACCGTTGCTGTGTCTGAAGGTCATGCAATCACTTTTTGTGACCTTCTGATAAGCAAAACTGACGGGGAAGCCAGATTTACTTAATAACTGTATTACTAACTTATCAACTACAGTGATTCTCTTAACAACTTTGGCAAGGAAGGTCATAAAATGAGGCAAAATTCCCTGAACTACTCTCTCATATTATGTCTTAAAGAATCAAAGTAGAACAAGAACCCTGTTAAAGCTAGCGCTCTGTCTCTCTCTCTCTCTCTCTCTCCCTCTCTCTCTCTCTCTCTCTCTCTCTCTCTGTGTGTGTGTGTGTGTGTGTATTATGCTTGAACTGGATACTGGGTTCATACATCACACCACTGATTCTTCATGACTCAACTGAAACCCTGTCCATCTGTTCTTGAATCAGCACAAGTTTTTACCAACACACAAGCATTCCCTCTTCCTGCCATAAGTACAATCCTGGCAAATGGTGCAGTCCTTACTTAGTAACGTCTAGGTCAATGGGTAAATTTCTTTGTTTTCTTTCCCTCCCACCAACATCACCAACCAGCATGAAAACAACCAGTAATCCCTCTCTTTAATTAGGGATGGGGCAGAAGCATGTTTTGATGGGTGGCTAGATAGTAAGTTTAGCCATTTGTTTTGCACACCTATTTTGTACACCTGCATTCAGAGGAAATATTGTAGGTTTTTCTTTTGGGGGGGAGGGAGGGTAGGAATAATATGAAATCTGGGTTCAAAAGCAGCCTGAACAGGGGAAATTAACTGGTGGAGCAGCAGAGAGCAGTCTCCTTCCCTCCTTCCCACTTAAGCATGTGCTGTGCCATCACTGCTGGGCAGCTGCTCTAGGACTCTGAGCTGGAAAGATACCATCAGATTTTGAAGATACAAGGGGAGAACTCGGATTGGAAAGAACCAGTTTCTCTCCCAATGCCCAAAGCAGAGACCAGATTTGGGGTGGGTGGGTGGTGGTGGTGGTGGGTTTGCCTGCATTAAACTAGCAAAGAGATGCTTGATTGATTTCACTTGTTAAGAATCATCCGACTTTACCCCACCATTATACCAAGTGAAGCCCATTTGATCAGGTGCAGCATGTTGCTTATTTAAAAGGAAAAATGCTTTAACATCAGAATAATGAAGAATGTCTTCAGGCTGCTTTTGACAGGAGTTTTGGATTAGATATACCACCATTAAGGAAAAAAAAGAGATTGTAAGGATATGTTGAGATTATGGCAAGTTGAAAAATACCTTGGATCAAAACCAAACAAGCTATAAGATCAACATCAACAGTTTTCTTTTGTTACCTTGTAGCCTGTTGACTCATCCTCTCCCTCTCCCCTCCAGTATCCTTGTGTTAGTTTTAAAAGTGAAAGTGGTATCCACACGAGAAAGTGGTATCCATCTTAAGGCAGAGGCCATCAAACTTGGTAATGTTAAGATTTGTGGACTTCAACTCCCGGAATTCTTCAGCCAGCTTGTGGAATTGAAGTCCACAAGTCTTAACGTTGCCAAGTTTGGAGACCTCTGATCTAAAGGGAGGTGGGGAACCTGCCTATGCCCAAGACACACTATTGATCTGAGTTCAGCTAAAGTCCCATGAAGTTGAAACAGGATGGGCCCAAATGGTCAATAGAGCTGGGCCGGGAGTGGGAAAAGGCGACCATCAAAGGGACAAGAGGTTCATTCCTTCAAACCAAGAGTTGTCAAGTTAGCGGAGATGCTCACACTGTGGCCCCCGTGCACTTTGCTGAGAAAAGCAACATTCACATCTACTTGAGCTTTACTCTAGCATGCAGTGGTGGATTAAGGCTCACTGGTGCCCTAAGCACTGACAAATCTTGGTGCCTCCCTCCTTTGTACATACAAGATTTATTTATTTTTTTTACAAATCTTCATTGTTTTTTTTTTCTCTTTCTTTCTCAACTTTGTGGTGCCCTTTTTGGGCCTGGTGCCCAAAGCACTTGCTTAATCTGCTTGATGGTTAATATAGCACTGATGGCATGGTTAAATTAACCGCGCCTCTCCAGGCAGTAAATAAACAGATAACAGATATTCAGAGTTGGATAGAGTAGGTCATCTAGTACAACCCCCTGCCCAAACGGGAGACCCTACACCATTTCTGACAAATGGCAGTCCAATCTCTTCTTGAAAATCTCAAGTGATGGCGCTCCCACAACTTCCGAGGGCAACTTCTGCTCCATGGGTTGATTGTTCTCACTGTCAGAAAGTTTCTCCTTGTTTCCAGGTGAAATCTCTCCTTGTTCAGTTTCCATCCATTATTCCTCGTCTGGCCTACAGGCGCTTTAGAAAATAGCCTGACCCCTTCCTCCTCCCTGTGGCAGCCCCTCCAATATTGGAAGACCTCTATCATGTCTCCCCTGGTCCTTCTCTTTACTAGACTAGCCGAGCCCAGTTCCTGCAACCGTTTATTGTATGTTTTAGCCTCCAGTCCCCTTATCACCCTGGTTGCTCTTCTCTGTACTTTTTCTAGAGCCTCATCATCTTTTTTGTAAGTGTGGTGAACAAAACAAAACAGTGAGGGAGAATGAAGGAATGAAGGAAAGAAAGAAAGAAAGAAAGAAAGAAAGAAAGAAAGAAAGAAAGAA
>BLBF01000003.1:110750331-110846127 GCA_015471245.1 Laticauda colubrina | reverse complement strand
GAAAGAAAGAAAGAAAGAAAGAAAGAAAGAAAGAAAGAAAGAAAGAAAGAAAGAAAGAAAGAAAGAAAGAAAGAAAGAAAGACACGCGGTGGCTACCTGGTTTCTCTTTCGAGTCCCAAAGGCGATGCTTTTACACCAGCCGCTCCTCTGTGGTCCCGGACTGTACAGGCACCCCAGTGCGGAGGCGGCCGAGTTCCAGGGGCCCGTCGGGCCGGAGGGAGGACGCAAGTTTCGGGGTCTTCGCTGGGGCAGAGAAGAGGGAGGGCGCAGTCGCCGACCGGCGGCGCTGGGAGAGGCGCTCGGAAAGCTTGGCTGCCAATGCCAGGAAGTTGGGGTGGCGGCGGGATTCGGCACCACTCGCGGCCATCCCGAGAGGCAGTTCTTCCAGCGGCACCCCGCTCAGGTTTCCCGAATACCAGAACAGCCAGCAGAGCAGCGAGAGGAAGAGCAGGAGCCCCCCGGTCAACATTAAGAAGTCTTTAAAGGGGCGCCCGTCGACGGTAGGTCTCCCCACGCCCCCCACCAGCAGCAAAGTCAACCCGGCCACGTCCATGACCAGCGCAATCGCCAGGAAAATCGCGCAGCGCCCGTAGCAGTTACGGGCCATGCCCGTCCTGGAGGATCATCCGCGATTCGGCTGGCTGGCTGGCAGGCAGGCAGGCAGGCAGGCAGGCAGGCAGGCAGGCAGGCAGGCGATACCGAAGTCTTCCGCCACGCCCCATTCAGGTGTAAACAGAAGGCCAGGCCCCTTCATCTCCCGGTAGGGAGGCGAAGCTTCACCGCCTTTCCCACCCCACCCCCCGACCACAAAAGCTTCGGTTGACAGGAAAAGATATGAACCCCCCGCCCCGAGACGGGGTGGGAGAGGAACTGGTCAACCCTGGTCCGGACTGCTTCCGAAGTTAGTCATCGTCTACCAGATGAGTATTCCCCCTCCCCTTTTACTCAGGAGCAAGACTGTCCTTCGCGCTGCCTTTATGCGGCCCCATATCGCAATAGTTCGGATACTGCAGTCCTGCTAACCGCGTTGATGAGAAGAGAGGGAGGGAAAGAAAGCCGGCACGTGGAAAAGCGAACAGAAGACTCGCGCCAAGCTGAGCGAAACTCGCCCCTCTCTAACTTTCGGCAATACTTAGAAAATCGCAGTCTTCCTAAGAGTGTTTTTTGTTCAGAAATCAGAAAGAAAGAACGACCTCTCCGCCTCTCCCCCTCCTCTCCCGCGTCTGGAGTTTTGAGCAGTTTTCCCGAACTTAAACGTCTTTCGTGAGTATTGGACTTGAACTCCCATAATCCCCAGTCAAAAGTTTCGTGCAAGAATGTCCCGTTGCGGCAGCAAGACTATACTGTACGCGCAAAAATGGGAGAACGTTTCGGCTACGGAAGCTGATGGAGTTGGCAGAGGTGGCTAGATTGACCGTTGATCAAAGAAAAGAATATAAGTTACCTTTCTTGCCACATGGAGACCGCTTCTGGACTTTGTGCTTGAGGTGGGGAAAAAAAGTGTGGAACTTTGATTTTGAGTTTTACTGATTAGATTGATCTGTTGTTATAGAAATGGCTGGTTTACATTATTATGGAAAAGTAAAAAGTTGAGGTTCGATGTTAATGCCTTATTCTACTCCAACAGAGGAAGTCTGAAGCGAACGCCTTTTTTTCCCCCCATCTCCCTTCCCTTCTCCCTTTTCTTTCCCCTTCTCCTCCCCACTGTGTCCTAGTTGCTTTTGTATTTTTGTACTTTATTCTAGAATCTAATAACATGGTTTAAATGATTTTAAAAAAGTCTAGTGCAAGTAAAGTCCCTCGGGGAAAGCAGCTAGAAAAAGTTTCTTCCAGAATTTAGGACCATTCTTGATCCTTGCACGTGTGTTTTTTTTTAATCATAATTTTTGCCATAATGTGCCCAGAAGATGCTAATTGAGATGTCTCTGAAGTTTACAGTGCATTCACTGAGGAACTGATTCCTGAAGAGAATAAAAGGAGGACAGGTACTGAGCATCCTTTAAGGCTGTTGATTAGGGTCCCTTCCTCCCTCTGCTAAGGGCCCTTACCACCAACTGCACTGTAGGAGAAGTCCTGGAAAGCAGACAAGCCAAGTTCATTTCAGAAGTCTCCCCAGGTGAACGTTCTCCAAACTGGCCCATAAGTATCAACTTTCCAGGGTAAAATTTCAGAAATTACAATGGTGATTTTAAAGAGCATTCTATCCTCTTTATTTTTGAACGAACACTTTGGAAAGATAGTATCTTAGAAGGAAGGATGGTGATTGTAGGTGGTAATTCCTGGAGGATAAGCTTAACGATTTTAACAGATCAAAAGAGATTCTTGAAGGTCCACTTCGCTTGTAATTGGGTTCTTGTTACAGAAACTTCCAGCCCTGTTTGTTGAATGAGAAGTACTTTGGAATTGCCCTCATGCTCCGACAATGTATGAGCTTCTTGGAATAGGATGTTCATCTAGCTTGGATTTAAGGTTAGGATTGCTCATTATGATTTTTGTGAAGAATACTGGTAACATGGATGGAGTATTAAGAGTCATGATTAGAATGCAGTATTGCAGGTTAACTCTGCCAACTGCCAGCAGTTTAGTCCTGACTGGTTTAAAGTTGACTCAGTCTTCCATCCTCCCGAAATCAGTAAATTGAGGACCCAGATTGTTGGGGGCAACATACTGACTCTATAAACTACTTAGAGAGGGCTGTAAAGCATTGTGAAGCAGTATATATAAGTCTAAGTGCTATTGCTACTGCTAATAATTATGTTATCCTCATATTAACCTTATAAAGGGAATGCTGTTAAAACACAATGGTTGATCCAGACTCAAATAATAAGATTGTGTCTGTGTGGCTGAATTCTACGTCACACTTAAACGAAGATGATTTTCTTGTTTTATGTTCTATGAACCCCACCAGTCTTGATTGATTCAATCAGATGTGTTTGGTTAAAATGACTATTGGTTGTGCACACTCCACAAAGGTTCTTCCTTTCCTTCTCTCCCTCTCTCTGAAAATAGAGACCTAAAACTAGATGTCTCTGATCCAATAAGGCACACTTCAAGTAGCTGCAAACTGCAGCTGTAATTTCTTTTGTCTTTTAATCTATTGTCAGAGAAGAGAAGGTGGCCAGGCAGAGAAGAATAAGGAAGCAATCCACACTTTGGGGCATTTTCAATAGCTCCCAGGTATGACTGCATGGGCTGCTTAATGAGTCTTTCTCACTTTATTTTACACACATAAAATCCTCAGAAGTCACCAGTTGGTTCACACACACAAGGTGGCACCTTTATTGCACCCCATGCTAATTAACTGAATAATTGCCAGCCTGGTTCAGTACTAACGTTGGTCATCAGAGATTAGACTCCCTCTTGCTACTTATAAATGATCAGCCAAATGATCATGAAAATCCCTTTGTCATTTTTAACCATCTTTCTTATGAGTCAAATCAAAAAGTGCTGATGGGTGATTTTACTTTGATTCAATTCTGAGATATTTTGTTTTTAAACTCATTTCTGCATTTCTGTTTGAATCTGTCTGTGTCCTATCCATACCTAAGGCCAGCTGGATGATAGTTAACAGTAAGGCAAAGGTTCCCCTCACATATATGTGCTAGTCATTTTCGGCTCTAGGGGGTGTTCCTCATTTCTGTTACAAAGCCAAAGAGCCAGCGCTGTCTGAAGACATCTCCATGGTCATGTGGCCGACATGACTAAATTCCGAAGGTGCACGGAATGCTGTTACCTTCCCACCAAAATGGCCCCTATTTTTCTATTTGCATTTTTACATGCTTTCAAACTGCTAGGTTGGCAGAAGCTGAAACAAGTAATGGGAGCTCACTCCATTACATGGCGCTAGGAATTTGAACCGCCAAAATGCCAATCTTTTTGATTGACAAGCTCAGCGTCTTAGCCACTGAGCCACCACGTCCCTCTGGCTAATAGCAAAACCACTCATTTAATATTTGACAAAGAAGAACACAGCCCTTCCCCTTCATCTTAGGATGATCCCAATTAAAATTGCTTTTCTCTGAGTTTATGATTGATCCTTAAGAGAGAAGCTTCTATTGCAGCCAATGGAGGAGGAGGGCTGTGTGAGCCCATGGTAACACAAATTCCACAATTTAAGCCACTCAGATGCATTATTGATATCCCACAGCCAATCTTAGACAATGACACCATGCTTTCTAAGGCATTGGGTGACAAGCCTAAATTTGCATACAGACTGCCACCCAACCAGGAGCAGATTCACACAAACAATGAGAAACAACAAGACAGTATCACTAATATGGGAACCAGAATCAGCAACAAACTCAGATGTTTACTGAGTTGCAGATGTATACTGAGATGTATACTGAGAGCACCATCATGGGCCCCAACAAGTACACAAAAATGATTATAGGCAACATGATGCGGTTTTCCTTTAATGTATTATATATGCCATTGCCAGCGAACAATGTCCAACTGGATTTTATGTAGGACAAATACAAGACAAGCTTTGATCTTAGGACTTAAGACAAAGCAATATTAAAGCCCTTCATTCAGCAGATCTCAAGTGATTGTTTTGGAAAACTGGGACTTTCATTCCATCAACCTCCAAAGGTTGTTAAACTCACATACATCAAAAGATTTCACAATGAGTTTTTAATGTATAACAATTGTTAACTGACAAGGTTCTGTTAATCTGTCTCACATGTAATCTGCACCTACATAACTTCCCCTCCCTCCTGCCTTTAAATCTTACTTCAGTCTACTACTCTATCCAATGAACTGAACTAGAGCTCAGGAAAACTTCCATCTTATAATAGCAAGTGTTGAAAATACGTTACCAGGCTCCTCTTGATATTTTTGCTCTTCATTTCTACCACTGTGGAAATGGGGTGAGTTCTGTATTCTTTTCTCACTTCAGAAGTATTTTTGAACTTTTAAATAGAAAGTTTAATTGCAACTATAGGTAGTCCTCAACTAACAATGATTTATTTGGTGACTGTTCAAAGTTATCATGGCACTGAAAAAAGTGACTTATGACTGTTTTCATACTTAATGACTGTTGTGGCATTCCCATGGTCATATGATCAAAAATTGGATGCCTGACAACTGACTCGTATTTATGACAGTGGAGTGAATCAACTTTTGTGACCTTTTGACAAGCAAAGTCAACGGGGAAGCCTGATTTACTTAACAACCGTGTTGCTAACGTAACAACTGCAATGCTTCACTTAACAACTTTGGCAAGAAAGGTCATAAAATAGGGCAAAATTCACTTCACAAATTTCTCACTTAGCAATTATAAATTTGGAGCTCAATTGAGGTCATAAGTCAAAGACTACCTGTATATAGATAACATCCCAATATAATTTTAGCCCTAAAATCCCAAAATTTTCCTTTGTTCAACTTGTTGATGCAATTATTAGAAAAACAAATACTTTTCTCCATTTTCATGGAACAGGAATGCAAGACATGGACCATTGTGTAAATAGGACACAGTTACCTGTATTTAGCTGTGATTTACAACTATCCTGTTCTGTGGGTTTGGTGTAATTCACTGAGCCAGACATCAGCCATGTGAACTAAGTTCACATTTAGGCTGAATTGAGGCTGACTAATTTGAGGTCCTGGGACACCTATTCTTTAAATGCAGTTACAAATTGCTCTACATCAATAAGCTGATTTCATTTACCTGATATTATATTTAACAAAATGCAGAGTAGATGACTCACTACTGTCGTATATTGATTGGCAATTACCCCTTATCTTTGTACTCTGTCAACTTTCTTAGCAGATAAAAATATCTTCAATAATGTTTATTTCTGCTTGGTGAAGACTGACTCTAACCAGGTAGCACAGGGAAGCCTGAGAGAAATCCCACTTAAGGGACATTCTTTGTTGAATTCCAGACAGAAGAGTCTTGAGTGTAAACAGACAAAGTCAAGAGAAGTGTTACTTTTGACAAGTTGAACCTCTAAATATTACAAAACTGGCTAGGTTCTATCAGGACAGAAGAGCTTTCAATTGCTGCCTCGCTAAAAATTTTGCAGAAGCAGTTTTTGTGAACTAAGCAAACCTAAAGAAGCTCCTTCTGCATTAGCTGTTAGCTGAAATCTGATCTTTTATCCCGCTGTAGCATTTATCTCTGACTGAGCCTTTCCCAGTGACTAGTTTGTGAGACCCAGCCAAACATTTCCATTTACCTCCCATCAAGCATTTTCATCACCTCTTCTAGTTTCATCCATAAGGCCTGAAGCACTTAACAGGAAAACATGAAGAACAAGCTTTTCTTGGGCTCTTAAACTTATTTTGAGAGATCTAGGCTATTAGTAACGGTACATACGTCAGCAGCTGTTGAATTTGGGACTATAACTTGATTTAAACCAGCTGTCCCTAATCTTTGTCTTTCAGAAGAATTAAAGACTCATGAAATCTGAAACTGTACATAATGGATTTGACTCGGTAGGTCATCTATTCCTACCTTCTGCCCAGTTCAAAGTTCAAAGCTCCACTAGTGTAGCATTCCTACTTAATCTGTGTTTAGGAATATCTATGGAGGAGAATTCACCTCCTGAGGCTGTTCTATCTAGGGTTTTTCTCTTGCCTTCTGGAACAGCTCTGAACAGCTGTGAACCATCTTATACTGAACAGATGTTCAGATACTCAAAAAGAGCTATCATGTCATCCCTTCTGTCTTCTCCTTTTCTGGTTAAACATACCCAGTACCTCAAAACCATTCCTTGCCAGATTTTCTTCTGAGGGTTTTTAACCATCTTACTCTCTTCAGTTTGTGGATGCCCTTCCTGAAATGTGGTGCCCAGAATTGAAAGCACTCCAGGTAATACTCAATTTACAATTATTCATTTAGTGATAGTTTGAAGTTATGATGGCATGGAAAAAATAACTTTGGCTAGATTCTTGCACTTACAACCTTTGTATTTGTGATTTCCCAGATAGCTTCCAACAAGGAAAATCAATGGAAAAGCCAGAAGGCAAGGTGGCAAATTGCGATCATGTAATGTCTCACTGAATGACTGTAGCGATATGCTCAACAACCATGGCAAAAGAAGTCACAGATGCCTTGCTTAATGCCTGCACTATGTATTAACAAATTTTACAGTCCCAATTGTGGTTGTAAGTTGAGAACTACCTATATTCTAGAACAGGGGTCACCAAATGCATAATTTTAAATCCCGCGGACTAGAGACCCTGGGAAAATCCCCAAAAAAGTCTGCAGGAAAATCCCTACCCCATTTTCCTACCGATCAATCATTCTTTATTTGGGATTTCAGGATACCGTCTCCAGCTCCGCTCTCAGAGGGAGAGAGAGAGACTTTGGCTTCATGCAAAAAAAGCATCAGAAGCAGCAGAAGTTTTTCTTTCTCTCCCCCAAATTCCACCAGAAATGAGTCTTTGTGAGACTTTTCACACTGGTGCAACCTCTTGGAGCAGGATGCCTTGTAGGGTCCCAAAGACTCATTTCTGGCAAAGTTTGGGGGAGAAAAAGAAACTTTTGCTGCTTTCCTTGCATGCAGCCAAAAGCAGAAGAAGGAAAGAAGCAGCCCAGTGGCCAGGCGAGGCGCGTGGAGCAATTGGGGCAAGTTCCCCCCTCTGCCTCATGGGGAGTGTTTTTGCTCCCAGGAAGCTTCCCTGGGGCCCAGGAAGGAAAAAAACATAGTGTGTGGGGGGCACAGCACCCACCCCACCCCTTCACCTCCCCCCTGCACTCCATTTTTTGCCTTCCTGGGCCTCAGGGAAGCCTCCTAGGCAAAGCAGTCAGACAACAAGGGGGATCCTTGCACAGCTGATCATTGGAACAGCTGATTGTTGGGACGGAAAAAAAATACCTTAAGGAGTGACTGGGCAGGGGTGAATGCAGTCAGTGATGTTGGACATGCACAATGCCACACACATATATGATAAGGAGTGACTGGGTGGCGTGGGGATGAGTGGGCAGAGAGGGATGGGGCCAGCCAGGGGCATGATTTGCTGGTTCTCCGAACTGCACAGAATCATAACAACTGGTTCTATAGAACTGATCTGACCCAGTAGAATCCCACCCCTGCCTCAAAGATGGCCTCAGCCAGGCTCATTTCAAGGTTGACACTTTGCTTGTTTTGTAGTGCCAGCACCCTATTGACTCTTATTCAGCCTGTGATCCATTAAGATAACTAGATTCTTTTCACAAGTATTGCTCAAGAATGCTCCCTACCTCCCCTACACACATTTTGGGGAGCGGTAGGTGAGAAGTGTTCTCTATCCAGATATGGTGCTTAGCATTTGTCTTTGTGGAAATTTAACTTGCTAGTGTTTACTCAGCGTTCCAGCTTATCAAGATCCTCCTGAATCTTTATTCTATCCTCTGTAAGGTGTTTGCTATCCCCTCATCATTATGTCACCTGCAAATCTGGAAATATGTTCTAAACCCTCTTCCAAGCCATTGATAAAGCACTGGAGCTTGAATGGAGACCTTTGGCATTCCACTTGACATTTTTCTCTATCTTGAATTGGAGTTGAAAAGGAAAATTCTCCATGACTCAATTTATGAGGGGAGACCAGACAATCTGCTTGAGCCAAGTTTATTTGAACAGTGCTGAGGAACGACCACAAACTTCTGCCAATTTAACAACAGTACAAATAACCTTTATATAGTTGTATAATAATGATGCCAAATGCCAAAATTATTATTTTTGATAATAAGAGTTACATTTTCTGCTTACGGTGACAGTACCCAGTTAATAAAACAGAAGTAAGCACAAGGCAGCCTTTGTGGCAATTCCCATTTAAAAATACAAGTGCTGATTTAAAGTAAATCATGAGTCAACATCTACAAATGCTTATGCAAGCTATTAAGGAGACTTACTTGAGTTCAGAGACATTGGTAGTTTGAAAGTCTTGGTTCAGGTGTTTATCAGTGGCTCTGAAGGAGTAATATATTGGCATGTTCATTTATGATCATGATTCTTCAATTAGCTTTGTATCCATTGAGTGGTAGCAATGTATCTTTATCATCTTCTTTACAGAATCACATGGAAGACTCTGTTAAATATTTCACTGAATTATGTTTACAGCATTCTCACAATCAACTAAATTGGTCACCTTGTCAGAAAAAGGAAATCAGTTTGGCTGGACATGATTTATAGTTTATACATGGAATATATGCTGGTTCCTGCCAAGCTGTGGGTTCTTTTCCACATGTTCAAAAATTTACCTCTTAATAATCTGTTCCAAATGTCTATCTAGTATTGATGTCAAAGTGCCTGGTTTGTTATGACTTACATCATCTCTTTTTTTTTTTTTCCATGTTGAAGATGATAAGAACAATTACCCCACTCTTTTCCTCTGGTTATAGAGCCATCCTCCATGATTTCTCAAAGATCCCAGAAAGGGCCTGCAAGATGATATTTGCAGGTTTCTTTAAGGCTATTAAAATATAATTTGTAAGCTTTTGGTACCTTAAACATGTGCAGAGAACTTGCTTACCAAAGCTTGAATATGTTCAACTTAATATGTCCAACTTACTATATTAGCTGAGGTCATGTGTTCTGGCATGAAATTGTTTTCTCTGAGAAAAACTGAAGAAGACCTTCTTTCTAGACGCACATCATGGTTCCCGAAGGAGAAGAACACTGTGATTAGATAACATGTTTGGGACAGTGACCAGCTTGCCTAAAATTGGTGGGTGATTTTGTGTCATCCTGTCCTTGGATTTAGCATCTATTCTGCCTTGCTGTTTTAGCTGTGAGGAAGTCTCAAACCCTCATGTCTGCAGCCACTCTTCTTAAAATGAATTAGTCAACTAGTGTTCCTATAAAATACAGGTTGATGAAATTAACTAGCCCACCCTGGCTACAAAACAGAAGTAATTCAGAGAATAGCTGAAAGGACTTTGCTTCAGTACATGAGTGATGTTCCTGGCTTGGAATTCCCATTGATCTCAGAAAACCCCCTAATTCCTCATTTTGTGTCCATAGAAAATGTTCTTAAATCATGTATCAGGGTTCCCCAAACTTGGCAACATTAAAACTTGTGGACTTCAATTCCCAGAATTCCTCAGCCAGCTATGCTGAGTTTGGAGACCTCTGCTGTATTTGTTTGCTCCACTGTAAAAAGTAAGCTGGTACAGATTTTTTTTACTTATCCTGCTCTTTTGGATGTTCCGAGCTGTATCTGTGCTTTGATTTGATGTGAGAATTTCTAAATTATTTTCTCAAACTGCATCTTTCCAACAACATTTTCTCCAAGGCTGCATTTAAAGCCCATGTCACACTGCACCAATGGATGGAAAGAGGATGTAAAATGGAGAGAAACACTTGCCATCCGTTGGTTAATGCGATGCTTCCGTTCTGTACTCACTGCATACGTTTTTCATCCTCTCTAACCGTCCAGCATCCATCGACTGAGATTCCATCCGCTCAAAAAGTTTGAGCTGCTCAAAACTTTTTGAGCAGAAAATGTATCCAACGCGTCCGTTCTGCATCTGCAACACATACGAGGAACATCCGTTCTACATCCGTCATCATCCATTACGCGTCCGCTATGTCTGCTAGGCATCCGCTACGCATCCACGCAACTCACATCTGTTTCAGCGGAAAACGGACACAGGGAGGAAGTGAAACGGACACGGAACGGACACAAAGCGTTTGTAGCACGGATGGAGAAAGGATGAAAGCAGATGCAGCTCTACAGCTTTAATACAAAGCATTAAAACGGAAAAAACGTTCGCAAAGGGGACCTATCTCGGATATTTAGGATGTCTGCAGGATGCCTAGAGGATGCAAAGGGACACCAAGCGGAAAACCTATCTTTCCTATAAAAAGGGGGAGGAATTCACCTGGATCTCACTTTCAGTCCAGTAGCCCTGCTGTGCAGACCTTTTCAGCCTTCATCTGGCTCTTGCTCTTCCACAGCATCCAGTCATCTCCACCATGGATCGTAACACAGTCCTTTTGGGAGCCACCATCGTTCTGCAACAGTGCAAAGTCATCTACAGGATCTTTCACCTGTTCTACAGGAAGAAAAGGAGGTGGCCAAGAAGTGTCTGGATCTGAAGATGGATCGGGAGAAGAGCAGAGTACGGACTGTACAACAAGCTGATGGTGGAGCTGAGGAACGAAGAGCCTCGTGCATTCCAGAACTTCATGAGGATGCCTCCAGCCATGTTTGACAAAGTTGTGGAGCGGCTGAGACCCAGGTTGACCAAGCAGAGCACCAACTTCCGGCCCAGCCTGGACCCTGGGCTGAAGGTGGCACTGACTCTGCGCCACCTGGCCTCAGGGACCACGTACAGGAGCATGCAGTACGGCTGGAGGGTGCCACAAAACATCATCAGCATTTTGGTCAGAGAAGTGGTGCAGGCCATCATCGAAGAATACAAGGAGGAGCTCCTCCAGTGCCCCTCCACTGAAGAAGGCTGGAAGAAAGTTGCAGAGCAGTGGTATCAGAAGCGGAACTTCCCTCACACCGTTGGAACCATAGATGGCAAGCACGTGGCCTGCAAGGCTCCAGCCAACTCAGGGTCCACTTATTTCAACTACAAGGGCTTCTTCAGCATCGCCCAGAGACTGTGAGGAACATCGTGGAAGCTTGCTGCATCCTGCACAATCTCATGCGCACCCGCTACCCAGTGTTGCAGAACGGGCTTGTGGTCCTCCAACAAGGAAATGGGGACATGAAGCCTGGTGAATGGAGGCAAGGGCGAAACCTGATAGACACTCTAGATGTGCAAGGCCCCAACAGAGCTTCACGTGAAGGGAAGAAGCAGCGCAACCTCCTGAGTACACTGGTGCAACTCCCCAGCTGGAGCAGTGGAGTGGCAAGACAGGATGAGAGATGCTTCATGGATGCTTCCTTGTGGCTGTCGCATAACACTGATCAGATTGTGCCATGTATGTTGGGTGGGCCTACAATGAACAGGGCATTTAATAAAGAGTTCTGTTTATGTTGAAATGTGTGGATCAATGATTACATTGTTATTGATAATAAAGGGCCAAAAGTGTGGCACCAGGGAGGGTGGACCATACAGACCCACTATGCTTGCACTGGAGGTTTATCTATCCCACAGCTATCCTTACCTGTCCCAAAGTTATCCCTGCCCATCCCACAGCTATTACCCATCCCAAAGGTATCCCTGCCCATCCCACAGCTATTACCCATCCCAAAGGTATCCCTGCCCATCCCACAGCTATTACCCATTCCAAAGGTATCCCTGCCCATCCCACTGCTATCTTAACCCATCCCACAAGCATGCAAAGGCTTAAACCATTTCTAAAAGTTTCCACCAAGACTTTATTGACTAAAATAAATGAAGCAAGTGTGTGAAGCAAAGATAATCTTTATTAATAACAAGCTGTAAAAGAAAAATGACCCAAGTCAAGTGTCCAAAGCAAAAATAAAGTCAACAGGTAGCCACCCAGTCTCTGACCCTCTTCTTGGTCACTCTGAGGCATGCCCATAGTCTCAGGGGTGAAGGGTCCAGGTGCTGTGGAGGTGGCTGCTGCTGGAGTGCTGGTCTGAGGCGTCATTGGGGTTCCTGGCCCTGAGAGGACAACAGGGGATGGTGTGTGGAGGAAGCTCTCAGAGAGCTGGCTCAGCCCCGTGATGTTGAGAGCCCCTTCCTCCATGACATGGGGTGTCAGCCCCAGTACTGATGAGAGATGGACTGAGGCCAGGCTTGGCTGTGGGGTGGAGGAAGGAGCAGTGTAGTGGGGATGTCTGCTCTGCAGCTGAGCGAGGTGAGGCATGGGTGGCATCTGTGGCGTCGGTGGCATCGGTGGTGTGGGTGGCATCTGTGGCGTCGGTGGCATTGGTGGCATCAGTGGCAATGGTGGCATTCGATGTACCTGTGCCTGGACTGGGAAGGGCTGCCTGTGCTGCTGGAGCTCCTGGTATCCGTAGCCTTGGTAGGTGAGGGCCTGTGGAAAGCCTTGGAATGGCAGTGACATTACCTGGGGTGGAGGAGCAGGCCTGGACTGGGTGGGAGCAGGTTCAGCTTGGTCTGGAGGGTTGTGAAGAAGATCGGTGATCCTGTCCTTCACCACCTGGTACTGGGGTTCCGACATGTTCATGAGGGTCTGGTTGACGTAGGTGAGGAAGGGCTTGCGGTTGGAGGATGGGACGTCAGTATGTACCAGCTGAGAGAGGAGATCTACGCTGCTTCTGATGGTGTCCCTGATCTCCAGCAGGACAGTGTGGCTCTGGCCCTCCGGTCTTCCTCTCTGCCTTTCTGTGGAGGTGGAGCTGGGGGTGGATGCGGGATGGCCTGTGGTGGAAGTGCCTTCTCCTTGCTCCCACTGCATCAGAGGGTCCTCCACGTGCTCCGCCACGGGTAGTACAGCTGTCAGGGGGGTCTCCATCGTGGCAAGCTCCACAGATACCTGCCTGGACACAGGAGCTGACTCTTGGCCAGAAGAGGACTGGCTCTCAGCAGGCTGCCTGAGAGAGAGGATTGTGAGAGGGGCTGCTCCTCAGTGGTGGATCTCACCCTCCAAGAAGCTGCACTTGGTCATCACATAGGTCTCTCGGTCCATCAGCTTGACTGCGGCCTGGCCAAATTTCTTGAGGTGCAGCTTCCCATACCAGGTGTGCATGTGCTTCCACCAGCCGGGGAGCACCTCTGAAGTGTAGCCCAGGCTCTCCACCTTCTCTCTCCAAGCAGCCTGCTTCCTTTTGGTGTCTCGATAGAGCCTGTGTCCCTTCCGCCATAGATACTCGTTCTCCCTCAGCCATTCCAGCACCTCATCCTCATGTTCTTCTTTGATTGAATATTGCCTCCTCTCCTTTTCATGCGTCTGCCTCTTCCTCCCTCTGGCAGGGCCATATGGCCCCTCATCAGAGGGGCTTCGAGGTTGTAGGGGCTGCTCCTCCACACCACCACCACCACCACCAGCAGCAACAACAACAGTAGCAGCAAAAGCAGGACCAGCAGCAACAGCAGCACCAGCAGCACCAGCAGCAACAACAGAGTAAGCACCAGCAGCGCCAGCAGGACCTGCAGGACCAGGAGCAGCACCAGCAGAGTAAGCACCAGCAGAAGCACCAGCACCAGGAGCAGTGCCAGCAGAGTAAGCCCCAGCAGAAGCACCAGCACCAGGAGCAGTGCCAGCAGAGTAAGCACCAGCAGAAGCACCAGCACCAGGAGCAGCACCAGCAGAAGCTCCAGCACCAGAAGAGCGAGCCCGAGCAGCAGAAGCCCCAGCAGAAGCAGAGTCAGGGCCAAGGGGTGGGATGGTGGCCCTGTCCCTCTTGCCAGGGCTGGCAGAAGATGGCTGAGGCTTTCTCTTCTTCCCCATGGTTGTTGGGTTGTTGGCTTGCCAGCTGGCTGGCTGGAGCTGTGTCTGGCAGCAGGTCTTTCCTCTGAATGGTGACCTGCTTGCGAGCTGCTTCCCTTTATATCCACGGGGCTGACGCAATGCATCCTCCCCGCATGCACAGTGAATGCTGTGCATCTGCTAGGCATCCTCTAGGCTTCCGCTAGGCTTCCGCTCTGCATCCGCTTCATCCTCTCTGCATCCGCTTCATCCGCTCTGCATCCGCTCTGCATCCACTCTTTCCGCTGCACGTCTGCTTCGCTGTGCTCCCCCGGAAGTCCTGCAGATGTGCCATCCACTCCCATCCGCTTCCATCCGCTAGGCTTCCGTGGAGCATCCACTTTCCATCCTGGCTACGTCCTCCCCCATCCGTTCCTTTCCGTTGTTGTCTGCTCTGCTTATGCAAATTTGGGGCACTTTTGAGAGCAGATAACAATGGATGGAACATTTTCTCGTCCGCTGTGTCCTTTTTACAAACATTTTGCATACATCGGCCAATGTGACAGGGCCTTAAATTGCACAAATCTGAATGGCTGGTAGATGAAAATCAGGAGAGACAAAAGTTCTCATTCTTAGTTGTGACCAAGCAGGCAATCATCAGAGCTGTTTTACTGCATTGGGAAGAAAAATATATGAGTGTACCTGTCCCTTCCCCACAGCTGCACTCTCTCTCATAGGCACCAACCCTACTTTTTTGGAACTTCAAGAATTGTCTGAAGTTGAGCAAATCCAGCCAACCAGGACTGCAGTGAAGAGAGATGGATTATTTACTGCCATCTTGTGGTCATTTTCTATTTGGGAGAAAATAGAGAAAGAACGGATAAATGGATAAGTGGATGGCATGTCTGACTTCAAAGCAGTGGTGGTATTCAATTTTTTTTTTTTTACTACCGTGGCTTGATGGGTGTGGCTTGGTGGGTATGGCAGGGGAAGGATACTGTGAAATCTCCCTTCCCTCCCCACCCCACTAATCTGCTTTTCAGCTCTGTTCTCCAGTGCAGGGCAACAAAAGAAGACCCAGCCGATCAGTTGGGACTCCGGAGGCAGATAATAGATGGAGGCAGGGCCAGTCAGAGGTGATATTTGCTGGTTCTCCAAACTACTCGAAATTTCCACTATCGGTTCTCCAGAACTGGTCAGAACTGGCTGAATACCACCGCTGCTAAAAGCACCACCCCAGCATATCTTCTGTATGTGACAATTTACTTTGTGGCTGATTAACTTCAAATTTCAACCAGGGTAGACCATTAATTGCTGCTCTCAGTGCCATGCTGTATGGATAACACCATGGCATGGTCTGATTCATATTAGGGACATGCTAGAGGTGGGGGGGGAGCCCAATTTATGTTTACTCCTGGCTCCTGGATGGCAGGAACATATCTGTGTGCAAGAGCCCAAAACTCATTCATGGTCGTCAGTGGCATCCTAACCATCTCTTTATTTGTCTTTGGTTGCTATCCCCTTTTTTATTACACTGCTTAGATCCATATCCCCCCTTTTTTCTTTCCCTCATTCCCCATTATTTTTTCCAACCCATTCCCACAGTTATTTCCCATAACTCCCCATTATTTTTGTTTTCATTTGTATTTTATATTATGGTAAAATATATAGCAAAAATAAAGTAGCTTTACATTTTCCCTGTATCAAGAGAAACTAAAGATTCTATAAGAAGGAAGGAGGTTTGATTCAAAGCAGCGAGGAAGCCACAAACAGACAAACAAAGCAAACAAACAAGAACCCCAAAAGAAACACATACAACCAAAATATTGAAGAAACATCCATAGATGCTGTTTTAACAAGTCAAGTGACAGCTAAAAATGGGTAAGAGTCATCCTACAGATATGCACCAGAGTTTACCCTCAGATGATTTATTGATGCATGCAATTGTGTTTTACTCTTTTCGAAGTTTATATACAAATCCAGATAATCAGAGGGGGAAAGAGAAAAGCTGTAGGATACATTGGATGATTTTATCCAAATGTCCAGACCTCAGTGTCCTTGCGCTGGCATCAGGACTTGGCAACTGATTCACTCTCTGAAGTCCATTAAGTTGGCACAAAGTTCAATCAAAGGTTGTTTATTTCCTGCCAAGTACCTCAGTAGGTTTAAGTGAAACATTTCTATTAGGATATGTCAGTCTTCCATGGAATGAAAGGAGAGTAGGAATGTGGATTCTGCATTTTTCTATTTTCCTGTCAGCCCTTGATTATTCTGCCAGTGCCATGTAAGATCAGTTCTCATTCTCCAAATATAAAGTCTCCTTTAATAATACATTTTATTAAACATTTTTCAACAATTTAAAATCATTTATATTTCCAACAACATTATGACATCATCAACATTCCTGTTCAATTACGATGTTACTTTTATGTCTATTGTCTAACCAAGTATACCAGGTGACCCAGACTAAGTAATACTCTATTTTGTTTCTATCTCTAGAGTCAGCCTATTCATCTCCGTGCAGTCACTCCATATATAAAGTCTTACGTAGAATCTTGGCTAAAGGATAGGACAGGCATGCCAGGCTTTCTCCAAAATGGTCTACTCTATACAGATTCGTATGAGTTGATGGAACTATCCATTGCTATTTTTGTTGTTATTCATAGTGATATTAAAATAGTATCTATTAAATTATTCTCATATAAAACATGGACATGAATGAATAGTCTGAAGCCTCATGAAGGGATTGATGAGATGAAGAGTTTGGGGATTCCTGCTATAGATCAGTTGTATGTATATTTATGAGTATTCACATTCTCTTTTTTGGAAAAACACACATAATATAAACGATTTTGCATGATAGAAAACCTTGATTTTAATTTGTTAAATTAGATCTCAACATGAAAAAGCAATGATCATGGATCACAAGAAGTGAGTTGAATGCAGTAGCATTTCCATGTAGGAATTCCTTTCCAAAATTTATTGGGACAAGTAAATGTATTTTTTTCCAAAATCCTGAGAAAACTTAATCAGAAAATCAGATAAACAGAAAAAAAAGTAATATAACTCTCCTGCAAGAATTAAAACTTAACAATAATCAGAGACATGTCACTGGTTTTGAAGGAACCCATTGATACTATGAACAGGAAATACTGTCTGTGGAGTCAAGGATTAAGAACAACTATAAGTAATTAATATAGTATTGCTATCCTATAATTACAAACTGATAGTATCGCAGTTATGGGGAAAAAATGGAAACCTATTACTTACTATTCAACAGTTTTGATGCAGTTGTGCACTTCACCTTGCTGTAGCAAAAGTGTTTTATGTCCCCCCCAAAAAAATGAAAGAAAGATGAAGCATCAAAACCAAATAGCTGTGGAAGTAAATACAATGAAGATTCTGAATATGAGAAAGATTAAAGTAGTTATTCTGATTCAGATATCATAACTGAAGCCAAACAGCATGATCTGTAAGATGACATATCTCTGACTTCCGGTTTGCAAGGCTTTGGCGGCGGCTGGAATCCGCGATCATGCGTAGTTCCTGCTGTGCTCGCCGCTGGAGTGCCCCCGATCCAGCTGGATTTGGGGGCTATAGTTACCCTGTAGAGGTAACTGAAGATAGGGGAGACTCAGCAGGAGTCCGGGGGAATCACCCCCCCCCCCTCAGCTGGCTTAACTCCCTTTTCCGAAAGTGGTGGAGTGGCGGTCAGTAATGGCCTCCACAAAGAAGCTTTCATCCAGATAAGAATGTGCAAGAGGAAGCTGAGAAAGTGAAAGTTTTTGGCTAAACGGGATGACAAGTAATACCTAAATGCCCGAGACTTTAAGTATTATTAAAGATACATCATTCCCTATGAAGACGGAAGAAGCTGCGAATGAAAGTAAAAAGGGAAAGTTTGTTTCTTCTCACTCTCCTTCCTAATGGTGATAGCAAATGAATGGAGAAATCGGAAAAACCCATTTTAGCATCAGCAGGTAATTAAATTGAAAATTGAAGCTAGTGGGACAATAAAGATTTCTGAGCATTGAAAAAAAAAACCTTTTTTTTGCTATAAGTGGGAAGGGAGAGGAAAAGAACTAACATTAAGATTTTCTTGGAGGAGGCTGCTTGGAATTTACAAGATTAGAGCGAAATTGTAATAAAACTTCTAAAAGATATATTTCAACTGGAGCTTTATAACTGAACTATAACCCCAGGAAAAGAAAATATAAAAAGAAGAAAGTGCTAAATGAAACAGACTGTGTGTATTTGGATTGCTTGGTAACTTTGGGACTTTTGGAAATCACTATTTGAAAGACTAAAAATATTTGGGTTGCTTAAAATTTTTTTCTACAATGGCACTACTTGTTGATGAATTGAAAATTGAATTTAAAAAGCTAAAAGAAGAGGATCAAGAAGGGAAGAGCTCTTCTGG
The DNA here is from genome assembly GCA_015471245.1 of Laticauda colubrina. Classification (NCBI taxonomy): domain Eukaryota; kingdom Metazoa; phylum Chordata; class Lepidosauria; order Squamata; family Elapidae; genus Laticauda; species Laticauda colubrina. The sequence continues at coordinate 110,827,482 of BLBF01000003.1, read as the reverse complement.
ATCTATTTTCCATTTTTTAGAAATGGCGATTTATACCTACCAGAAACTACAAGAACAAGAAGATTGGGATGAAGAAGAAGCCATCTTTAATGAACAAACAATTTTAGCTGGGGAAGAAAAGGAAAAGAGGGGAAAGAGAATGGAGAATTTAAGACTTAAAAAAACAACCAAAAAAGGGAAAAATAAGATGAAAAATCGATATAATGTTAGAAAGCAACAGAAAAGAGAAATACAGAAGAAGGTGGAGATCAAGAAGGTGGAGATTAAGAGATAAGGGGATAAAAGGACAGGACTGGAGAAGAAAGGAAGGGAAAAAGGGAAGAGAAGTTCCAAAGGTTTAAACAAGATGTAAAGAAACAGGATCTATTTAGTGATACTGGGTAAAATATGATTAAAAAATAAAAGTACACAAGATTGTATTGTTGTATTTATATTTGAAATAATGTTTGAAAATTGGATTTAATAATAGAGCTTAATTTGCTATAGATAATTTTAATTATATTATAAACTTATTATTCCTTTCTATTTTATAATATAGTAAGTAACTTCAGAATGCACTAGAATCAGAATGAAAAGTATATATTATTCTAAGTATTAAATTTAGGGTAAAGATTTTAAGGTATATGTCAATCTGTGATTACAGGAGAAACTTTGTGTTAATGAGAAAAGATAAATAGAAAACTGAAATAGAATAGATAAAAGATATACTAAGAGACAAGGGGGTAAAGGTAGGATTAGAGAAGAAAGGAAGGGAAAAAGGGAAGAGAAGTTACAAAGGTTTAAAATAAGATGTAAAGAAACAAGATTTATTCAGAAATAGTGAGTAAAAATATGATTTTAAAAAAGAGACTCTGAAAAAGTACATTTGTTGTATTTATACCTGAAATAATGTTAAAAAACTGGATTTAATAATAGAGTTTAATTTGCTATGGATTATTGTTGTAATTATATTATAAACTTATTATTCTTTTTTATTCTATAATATAGTAAGTAGCTTTAGAATGTACTAAGCAGAATCAGAATGAAAAGTATATATTATTTTAAGTGTTAAATTTAGGGGAAAGATTTAAAGGCGTCATACTTCAATCAGTGATTACAGGAGAAATTTTGTGTTAATGAGAAAAGAATAGAAAATTGAAATAGAACAGACAAAAGAAATATGTATAATGATTTAAATTGAGATGAAATAAATAAAATAGAATTAAGAGAGTGAAAAGAGGGGAGAAGCTATAAAGAAAATGTAGAATGGTAAATAAGATATGAAATTGGATAAAAAGTGAGCATGAATTTTGAATTTATGTCTGTATATAAAGATGTAACCTGGGACTAAGCCGCTTTCCAAAAAGAAGTTTTATGTTTTGTGTTTTGTTTGTGTATGTTTGTTTATTGAAAACTAATAAAAATTTTGAAAAAAAAAAGATGACATATCTCTAACAATATTTAGCATAAGAAAAGTGGTAGAATCAGCATTATCTAACAAAAGTTATCTTTTGTAACAGGATTTTATCAGTATTGAAAAATTGGAACCCACAAATCTTCCTGAATTGTAATACATGCTGGAAAACTTTAAAAAAATGATTCAAAGATTTTTAAAGATCCTAAATTTGATAAGGAATGGATTTATATGTTGATATTTGATTACTTATAGAAAGAGGAATGTTACAATTTCATCATATGACTACTCATATAATTTCATAATTGTGTTAAATAGCTTAAGACCTGTTCAGTTAGTATTAAGTAAACATGATACAAATATGCTTACAGGTGAAGACATTTTTAAGTTTCTTTTCAGTAATTTGGAAAAAACAGAATCCCACTTCAAATAATATGCTTTTAAAATAAATTAAAAATAAATTGCTTAAATGCAAGTATTCCTCATTAATATTTAAGCAAACTTAGTTGTTTATATGAGATGGAAAAGGACATGTTTTTGCTGTAGCAAACAAGAATAAAATAGCTCGATTAGCAAAATCATTAATGGAAAGCTTTTTTAAAGGAAAATGTGCTTTAAATATGAAGGGAAGATATGAATTTTATGGAATATGCTGACATGAGATCGCAAACTGATCTAAAGTCTGAAATAGCAAATGTAATATAGATTTCACAAAATCACGCAGATGAAATATTTTCATTATTAAAAAAAGAAATAAGATGAACAACTTAGTGCCAAAGTTAAAGATACTTTTGGATGTACTCTTAAAATCTCATCAACATGCAAAATAAAATACATGCTTCTTCTTCTAAAATCTCGAACACAAAATGAAGATGAATGCTATCAGGGCAATTAATTAAGAAGAACTTTTAAATAGTAAATATTTTAAATAATCAATTTTTAAAATGAGTTTTATTTGGCAATTGTGTCAACTTTCTTTTGAAATGATTTCTGTCATCAAATATATGTATGAGGGAGAGATCGTTTTTACATGTTAAAGAAATATAACATATCATCATTGATAATACTAAACAACAAGTGCATTTATTATTGTACTAGGGCTTCTTTTACAACATAAGTCAGCAACTATTAGTATAAACCTATCACAGAAAAATAATTCACTATTTATTATTATTATTTAAAACATGATGTCCTCTTCCCTATTGGTAGAATAAATGGGAAAAACTGAAATGGCTTCCATATTGCTGCCCTTTTGGCATCAGGCTAAGACTGTATTCTGAGTCTTCTTGTCCCAGATTTTTTTCCGCTCTTATTATATTAATAGCTTTGACATGGATGATGGTTTCAGGTCATACAACTGAGATACTACTTATTATGTAGCTATTTTTTGCAATACATACCGAGCTCAATTTTTATGTTTTATTGTTGCACAAAGATTAAGAATTCCTTAAATCCAGCTTGATTCCTGCATTCATACAGTTTTCTTGACAGACTTAAAAAAGTGGCTTGCCACTATCTTCTGCTGAGATTTTTAAAATAAATTCTCAGTCTAGCCAATAGCCCAAATTCCCAGTTTATCACCCATCTAATACAAGATTCAGTTTTTAATTAATTTGCTTAATGTCTACAACACTTGTGTTTGCATGTGTTCACTTTGTTTAATAAATAGAATGCTTTCACATAGAACTAGTTTACCCCTAATTAAATGTGATTAAAATTACAGATGCATACTAAATCTGAATCAGTAAATAATAATCCATTGAACTCTATATGCTTGACTTTGATTCAAACTGTGTCTTTCCTCAGAGCTGGAATATACACTGCATTCTGATCAAATCTTAACAGACTTAGATGTATATGGGGGAAATGCCACTCATCAAGGCTTAATGCTACCCTCCAGAAATGTTAATATTTCCTCAGAAGAATATCAAGACTGCTAATGTGTGTCAGCGCAGAGGTCACCAGGTCAGAGGCCCAGAGGTAGCAGCTATGGCATGATGAAAGACTAAGTGCCTCATGTCCTTGCCTTTTAAGGCTTGGATCTATTAAGGGAATCAGACTCCAGGATGCCTGAATTGTCTCTGTGGACTGGGATGGAGAGTAACCTAAAAGCCATTCTCATATTGTCACTGAGGGAAAAAGGTTCATTAAATTCAATGATCAGCTGCCACAGCTGTCGGATTAGCATTAAAGGCAAGACCCAAATAAAATATGCCCCCAAAGATGCTTTTTTTCGAATGGCAACTGGACTTGCTTGTTTGTTTTTTTTCTTGAAGAAGTTTCACTTCTCATCCAAGAAGTTTATTCAGTTCTAACTGGTGGGACATGGAAAGGATTTTTACTTTTTGCAGTCAGCCAGTCATTAACACTTTGCCGAGTATAAATCTTTTCTATGCCCCAACAGCTACTTAGAACTGAAGAAGCTTTTTGGATGTGAAGAGAAATGACTTCAAGAAAAATCAAGAAAGTTCAGTTGCCATTCGAAAAAAAGCACCTTTGGGGACAATCATGACCTGGATGACTGAGAATCTCCATAGACATCCAAATAAAATATGTTTAAGGGGTGACAAGAGAGCCAGTTTTAGACTTTTATGTTTCCATATGGAAAGAATGGAAAACATGACGAGAGCAAGCCAGAAATCAAAGTCTCGTGTTAAATGTTTCTTGCAGCTGTCCAAATGGAACCAGTTTAACCTGGCTTGAAATTGCGACCAGTGCCACATTATTTCAAGCATTTGTTCCCAAATGGCACCCTATAGGTATGTTAGACTACCAAACACATCGTCTCCATTCATTATACTTTTTATGGAACATAGAAGTGAAAAGTACTTGCTGTTTAGGGGAGAAATCAAGGATCTGCTATAGAGCAATTCCAACTATATTCTGCGAAAGCCAATTCCATGAAACAAAGATTGTGCTATGGAGAATATATATTAGAGAGGTGGCTGACATTCCATTCCTGAAAGGGTCATGGTCAGATATTTCCATCAATAACTGCATTTGGATTTATTCAGGATTTCTTCTTGTTATCAGCAAACACATATATTGCAGGACTAAATTCCTGGGAGACCCCAACCTTTAATATAATCTCTCTGCATTTCTTACAAATCTGTCAGATTTGTGAAGGGAAAATATATCTTAGTTACTTCTGAAAATGTCAAAAAGGGAGAGGTTTTTTAGCCTAATTGAACAACTCACTGTGCAGGCTGGAATGGTACAGTAACTTAAAAGCATTGATTCCCAGGAGAAGGATAGCTGTTCCTATACTTGAAATGTTGGAAAACATTTAAATATTCAGATTTCAGCTGCTGCCTTCCACCTGAATGGAAACTTGCTGTCTGATTGCCAAATCCCTCCATGTTTTCCAACACAGTGTTTGCCATAATGTCTCCACTTTTTTTTTTACTTTATAGGAGATATACTGACAGCAGAGGCAACTGTGCTAGCAGGAACCAGCTCTACAGTATAAAACAATTACTGAACAATAATTTCTTGTTATTGTATTAGTGGATCTTGTGATTTGAACGACTCCCTCCTGCTATTTTCTCCTCTTGGGCCCTGAAGGCAATGTGCAAGTAAAGCTTCCACTTTTGGACAGAATAAATTGAACCAACATTTATCTCCCATTAGACTTCCTAGAATTTCATTGTAGATATGGCTTTGACTGAAGAACTAAATATTGTTTTTGATAGCAGTTTTGTCTCATACAAACTATACATTCACTGATGTTGCAACAATATTCCTTTCTTCCAGGGAGTTGCCCACATAATCCAGTTTTCTATTTGTCACAGGAAATTGCCATCATCATCATTTGTCACAGGAAATTGCCATCATCATCATCATCACCATCATTTCTGTCCTCAAGAAATAATGACAATACAGTATATATCTCTATTCTCACAACATTTTCTTTTTAGATTGTGCCCATGTTACAGAGATGTTTTAACTTTCCAGCTCTGGAAACATTTGATTGTCCCCTTCTGGGCAGCATCCACATCATAATATGTGTTTTATTTTGTATGTCCCAAATATCAATTGACCATTGTAACCAGTGGTGGGATTCAAATAATTTAACAACTGGTTCTCTGCCCTAACGATTTCTTCCAACAACCAATTCACCAAACTGGTCAGAAAGTTAACAACCGGTTCTCGCGAACTGGTGCAAACTGGCTGAATCCCACCACTGATTGTAACTCAAAACACGAATCTCCCTCCTGTATCACTGTGTGCTTTCTTAATTTATGTTTTATTTTCCTAGTGTTTACCACATCCTTAAATCCCAGCACAAAGCACAAAGCACACAACTCTTTTAAAAATTGTCCTTTTGGTTCCAGAGTTGTATTGTAACCATTTTTTTACAGTTGTGAAGAGTAACTGTTCATTTTCTGTTCCACGGAATGTCCCTTTTACAAATCCCAGTGTCCAAAATACTAGATGAATAGCACAACCCACATAAAAAGTTCCCTATTCTGTTCCAAATGATCAGTTCTATATCATCTCTCGATTTGGAGAAACACAGAATTAAATAGTTAAGAACATAGTGAACACCTGATGTTGGTGAGAGGGGAAAATGGAAATGGCATTTAAGAGAACAGGATTCTCTTCTTATAAAATGGACCAGAAATGTAGGATGATTGTTCAGACCAGTTACCAGAGAGTCATTGCCCCCCCTTCCCTCCCCAAATAAAAACTCATTTGTTGGACTTTTCTGTGGGACTGCCTTTAATGGCTTGTCTCCTAGCAATAAACCAGCTGATGAAGTTACTTATGACATCTCTTTCCAGATTTCCTCTCTTTGGCCACAGCAATGGGCTAGTTTCTGTTTAGATCCTGGTTACCACACTGCATATCCTGACTGATGATTTCTCCTGCTTTTTTCTCCATCCATCCACCCACACCAGAAAAAAAAGCATTAGAGGGCTGGTCTTTGTAGGTGTGTTTCTGTGTGTGTGGTGGTGAGAGGAGCATGAACAGTTTCATAGTTCTACCGAGCAGTTGGGAGAAACTTTGCAGCTCTCTTGCCACCACTACCCCTCCCCTTGAAATAAAAAGAAAAGGTGGTTCTACCATTAAAACTGTTGAATGGCCACCATTTTCCCAACTGAACCAGAAATGACAAGGAAAGCCCTGATCTTTCCTTGGAGCCTAAAATTTCCAGCCTAAAATGGCTGACAAAGCAAAAAGAGGGGCCTGAAGGGCCACTGGAGCACAGGCCCTTGTGTAAGGCAGAACAATGTGCATCATAAGTAGTCAATGTCCTGCTTCAGCCAGCAGAGATGGGGAACACTACTTCTAATGCCGAGCAAAGAAGCTTCTTCCCAGGGAGCTACAGGTAGTTCTCGACTTATGACTGGTTGCTTAATTTAGCCCCTCCTTCCCGCAGTCACATGATTGCATTTTGGGTGTTCATTATGGCCATTTGTAGCATTCTGCTGTCACATGACAATAATTTACATTTTGCTGTGTTCCCTTAAGATTTCCAACAAAAAAGCACCCATAGCAAACAATGGGTTTTCTTAATGACTTTGGCATTCGCATAATGACCACAGCAGTCGCTTTACAACCACCACTTAATGATCACTGCAAAAATAGGTTGTAAAAGTGGGTGTGGACTTGTGATGACGCACTCAATGACCATCACAACTTACAATCTGTTGTAAGTCAAGGGCTACTTTTATGAGTGGGCTGAGGTTCATTTCATCTCTTCTTGCCCTTAGGTTCCATTCTTGCACTGGGGAAAGCAGAAAATACTGGTCAGTCCTTAGTCTGATATTCCTAAAGCAAACATAAATGGCCAAGAGGAAAGAAGTCCACAAACCCCTATAAAGAGGTACTTTTGTATCATCTGGGAGATTTTGCCATGGTCTAGAAGGCCACCTCTGGAAATTGCTGTAAAAGTTAATCTCTGTAAGGAAATACAGTACATGAAAAACCTCTGGGATGCATCTCTGATTTATTTCATCCAAATATCTGCACCATACTTCATTGTAACAACTACAAACCCACAATCCAATAGTCTTTGAAGTAGTCTCCAAAATCATTTGGTGTGATGCTTGTGCAGATCATTTATCTCTCCCATTTTTGAAGTGGAGCCTGAGCCCTTTCTCCCCTTCCTGTTTGCCAAGTCCAATCACTCCCTGATCTTAGAAATGGGCATATAGTTCAGCATTCAAGAGCACTTTGGTTTTGGTTTTAATGAAATATTTCCTTTCAATTTTCTCTTGGAGAAAGTGACATTGTCAGTGACATTTTTTCTCCCTGACCACAAGCACAAACAGATGACGAAGGGAAACATGTAAGAAGAAAGAGCCATTCTAAACATCCAAACATCTTAACCTTTCAAGGTATGCTTCAAAAATTGATTTCATGTTCATAATTTTAAAAGAGTTTGTTCTTTTCTTTTAATGACTTTTTTCAAGTTGTCCTTGGATCTCTTCCTGTTCATTGGAGCTAATTTTATGATGTATGGGTATACATCTGATCCATATCGTTTCTTGGTCTGCTCTTTCAAAAAAAAAAAAAACACTAATAAGGAAAAAAACACACCCCTACTAATAAAGGATATTTCTACCTACCTAGCAAAGAGAACATGGCAGGTTTTGTAATTAGGATCCAGTTTCCTTGTGTAAGATTCAGTCTTTTCGGTGTTTGATAAGTTTGTATCCCTATCACTTTCCAAGTACATTTTCTATATCACTTCCTTCTCTAAGAACATTTGTCTTTGGTCTATACACTCTAAATTTTCTCCCACAATGGAATGGGAGACTATCTTCTTTCTGCAATCCATTTATTATACTCATTCAAACAAGACAACATTTGAGCATTATTTTCTGCAAGCAGTTTTGCCTCCAAAGAAGCAATTTCTTCTATGAAAATATGTAAGATGGCATCTCCACTGTGAGGCTCTCTAAGTCAATCAGTATAATCAATATTAAAAGCAATATTCAGTATGCTAAATGCACAATCAAGTTCAGTCAAAGTAACTGTTTGGGGGGCTGATCTAGCAAGGGAAAGATATGCTCCTCTTGTTGAAAAGGAAAACCATTCACTGGTGGACACTGACCCAGGGACAGCTGTGGTGATCTTTGCCCAAAATGGGCTAATCCAAAACAGACAAAAGGAAGAGAAAGGCATGGTGATCTCACTTTTAGAACAGAGTTGGCTTGACTTGCAGGATATTGGAACAAAAAGAACCTGCTAAAGTGGCCTTGTGGCCAAACCCAAGAGAAGCTACCCTCAGCGGTTGAGGAAGAAGGACTTAATGCTTTGGAGGAGGGGATATTTTTGCTTCTGCCGCAGCTTCTTGCGGATGATGGGGATCCAGACAAGCCCACACACAAGCATCATGAGGCCAAGGGAAAGGAAGGCTGGACCACACAGCTTAAACACCTCCTTGCTTATATTGCTGGTTTTGTTGCCCATGTTGTTGCTTATGCTGGTTGTGTTGTTGTTTCTGTCCAGGGTGAGGCAAGTCAGACTAGTAATGGCAATCCCAAAGAGAAACACTGCCCCACCTACTGAGAGCACAATGACTGGTTTGTGGTAAATGTCCCATTTGTTCCGGGGAGGAGTATTCCAGCCGGAGTCACTCCGAGAACTGATGCACAAGGTACTGGCTGTTTGGCTGTGCAGCAAGTCTTTGGACTCAGGGGACTTCTCTCCCGCCTCCATTTCTTTGGTTTGGGTTTCCATGGCTACCGGTTTTATAGGCTCACAGCATTAGCACCTCTGGAGATGGGTGGGGAAGAGAGAGGAACAGAGAGAGAAAGACAGGAATTGAGATTATTTGAGTAGCTTTAGATATAATTCTCCACTTCTGCCCAAACCATGGGCCATCATTTATTAATGTTATTTATGGGCAGAGGTGACTCATTGTTTTAACCACACACCAAGGCTAGGACATAAATCTAGGAAAGGGCATTTTGTGAGCTTTTGCATGCCTTTGCCTGAAATTTTGGCCTCTGATCAAGGTCGCCTGAGAGAACTTGGTATAATGGGTGTATAATGTCAGAAGTCTATTTGTAGTGGAAGCACACTCATCAGATTTCAGTGATTGTCTCACAGTTAGGCCCAGGAAGAATTGTCCTTTGGACAGCAGAAGGAACCATATTGCATAGTCCTGAAAAAAAGGAGCCTACATATTGGCTTCAAGGTTCTTCCATCTAGATTGCTAATTTAAAAAATGAGGTATTTTTTAATTATTTCTTGATCAGTAATTCTCATGGCAAATAACAGGCTGGTGGGACAACAGAACCCCCCCCCCTCCTGAAATATTTAACCTTCTCAAGAACATTATCAGACTGGAAGATGGTGGATAATTCCATTTCCCAGTAGAAGGGATTTTAGCTGGTGCAATGTTCAGTTGAAATTCCTGGCTTTGAATTGAAGCCAAGCTAAACTTCTCTAGGGAGACTCAGCAAGCTTATTCTTCTCTCTGATAGTCGCCAGTTAAAAAAGTCTTTCACTGAGTCTGAGATCTATTAACCCAAAGCAGTACCTGTATGGTTTATCTGTTTGCTTAATTATTAATTAAAAACAGCTTTTCCAACAGCTTCCCAATCTGGGTTCTGCTGGCTGGGAAATATTGCAGAGCTGAAGATGCAGCAGAATTAGAAGATAGTAGATTGGTAAAGCCTACTTTAAACTCTCTGTTTTTCTTTCAGGCAGATATGTTCTAACTAGCATACCAAAGCGACATAAAAATTAACTTCAAATCTTGGGGGCTTTATATTGTGAGATAATTCTAAAATTGGTGAAAGGTTGAAGTCTGTTTCCAAAAAATGGGCATCCATGGGATGGGACAACAAGAGTTAAATGATAAAATGAATATCACAACATCACTACACAAACACAGCCTCACTTATTTGTGTTTGGTGATGCGAGGGCAGAGCTTGCAAGAATAGACATGTTACATTTTGACTTTGTGGTTAGGAATGGATGCCTATGTCTAAATAGATAGATAGACAAATTAGGTCTGACCCAGAGTCCAAAAGGTGCTTTTTCAAAAGACAACTGGATTTTCTTTGTTTTTCCTTGAATACATTTTGCTTCTCATCCAAGAAGCTTCTTCATTTCTGACTGAATGGTGAAGAATGGAAGGTTTTATAGTCCTTGAAGAATATAAATCCTTTCATTCTCCAGTATTCAGTCAGAACTGAAGAAGCTTCTTGGGTGAGAAATGAAATGTCTTCAAGGGAAAACAAAGAAAGTCCAGCTGCCTTTGAGATTACCATGACCTGGATGATTGGGCATCTCCATAGATGTCTGACACAGAGATGAAAACACCTTGGTGTTTTATCTATGATCCATACGTAGGTCTTCACACCGCTTTGCTGATATCACATTTATCAAGTGCTTTTATTATGCTATACTATTCTGATTATAACCATGTTCAAGTTCATCTATAGCAGGGCGTTTAATCCTCAGGACATGGGCATGGCAGGGCATTTAATCCAGCCAGCAAACAATTTAATGGAATTAATTCATTCGCTCATTTAGTCTACTCAATAGATCACAATTTATTTATTTAATCTATGTATACTGTTGTGTGACACCTAGAGACACTTCTGGTGAGCTGGGTAGCTATATAAATCTGATTGATAAACAAACACAAATAAAGGGCACTTTCGCATACAAATCATCATATAAAATGTATAACGGCAACTGCAGAATAGATAGATCAAAGATAGATGGCATATCTATTTTACAGGCTCCATTAACCTACAGATCCCAGGTCCAGAGGCTCAACTCCTTCACTTTCTGTGGAGAAGATATCAAGCATCATATCATTAACATGGTTTTTACAAGCTACAACAATGACAATTCATGGCACAGCAGATATATAAATAATGAAATGTTTTATCACAGTGGGATGGTTTTGGTAGGCCAGTAATATTTATCAAGGATAATTGTCAAAGATTTGTCAAAGCTGCTGAAGGTTCTGATGCAACATGAGGGAAGAGATGTGGGTATGTGGAGTTGCATATATTGTATATTGCTTGCTGTGTCTGATTTGTGCTAATTCATTTATAATTTTAGCCTATATTGGGCCTATTATATTATGCCTTATAAATAATGGAATTTGTTTACTATTTCCTCCAAAGAAATCATTTTTATATTCTGTTTTCATGTGCATATATTTATATATACCCAACAAACAGCTCTACCACATTCATTCTTTGCAGCTATCCCATCTCTTTGCAGAGGAGTCTTCAATACATCGATCTGTAATTGAAATGGATATTTATCCCAGCACAGACTGTTAGGACTGCAAATGACATTAAATTCCATCCATAAACAACAAAGTTACAGATATCTTCATTCACCCTCCCCCACCTCCAAATGGAGCTTAGTTGAAAAAAAAAGCCTGCATAGATTTTGGTAAAAGTTTGGAAGTCTTGATCCCATCCTAAAGGGATTCTTGCAAATTTATTCTCGGTTTATAGAAAACAGCAGCTGCAGGTAGTCCTAGACTTACAACAGTTTGTTTAGTGACTGTTCAATGTAGTGGTGGGATGCAAATTATTTAACCACCGGGTCGGTGGGCGTGGCTTGGTGGGTGTGGCTTGGTGAGCATGCTTTGCCTAATGCCGGCGTGCAGCTTTCCCCATACCAACTGAGACCTGCAGCGCCAATCAGCTGAGAGGAGAAAGAAGAGAAAAGTGAAGGAGCTGGTGGGAGGGCCAATCCTGCATTTTTCTCTTTGTTTTCCTCTTAGCTGATTGTCAATTTTTTCCCCTCCTTTCAGCTGTTCTTTGGCTTTTTTTTACTACCAGTTTGTCTGAACTGGTCTGAACTGGTAGCATACCACCACTAGTTCAAAGTTACAAGACCATTGCAAAAAAAAAGGACCTATGACCATTTTTCAGAATTACGACCATTGCTGTATCTTGATCTCCATGGTCATGGGATCAAGATTCAGACGCTTGGCCACTGGCTCATATTTATGATGGTTGAAGTCATGTGATCACCTTTTGCAATCTTTTGACAAGCAAAGTCAGCGGGAAGCCAAATTCACTAACAACTGTGTTACTAACTTAGCAGCTGCAGTGATTCACTTAGCAATGGTGCAAGAAAGGTTGTAAAAATGGAGCAAAATTCACTTAACAACTATTCTTGTTCAGCCACAGAAATGTTGGCCTCAATTACAATTGTAAGTCAAAGACTACATGTATTTATATATTTCTGAGGTTAAATCATGAACCAAGCCCATTTTGACTATTGTCACTTGAAATTCTGACTAAAGTGGACAATCTGTGAATGAGTTGTTGTTGTTGTTGTTGTTTAAAACATGCACTGAATCGCAAAACTAAGTTTGATGTCAATCGCTTACAAGATAATAGGTATAAGTATATACATAGTTATGAATACATGAAATGGGTACATATGAGAAAAATAAAAGAAACAATAGGACAGGGATGGTAGGCATGTTGGTGCGCTTATGCATGCCTCCTACAGACCTCTTAGGAAAGGGGTGAGGTAGACAGTCTAAGGTTAAAGTTTTTGGGGTTTGGGGAAGAAACTAGTCAGGTAGAGTATTCCAGGCATTGACCACTCTGTTGCTGAAGTCGTATTTCCTGCAACTTAGCCAAGCTAACACACACTGTACTGCAGCACATTACCCCACACCACATAGAGAAATACCCAAAATAACAGAACAACCATGCTACTTTGGCATGATCAACTGTGTAATCTGATACAACATTTTGCCGCTGTCACAGCAAAGTCAGCTGATCTCTGGTTATCTGCAAGAGAAATGGACTTGTGGGCACATCCAGAATTCTGAAATCACATAGCAGGGGATCTCACTGGAAATAATTGCTATAGTGAATCTTGCATGGACAGTCACAAAATATTTCATTATGAAGTGGCACATGACAAAATATTTCAGTATGAAATGGGGCTGTTCCTCTCTATCCCCTCGAGCTTCTAAGATGCTCTTGATCATCTGAACATATTAATTTTTTTTCCAAAACAGATAGTCATACTTCCAAACAAAGCAATGGATTACAGTATAACCACTTGCTATTTCCTAAACATGTATGTAGGCCCATTGTCTTGACAATGTTTTTTTCTAAATCAAGAATTAGAAATTGGCTGCTTGCATTTGAGCATGCCAGTTTCCTATTTAAAAAAAAAATTAAAAAGCTGAATGAATTATAATCAGATAGGCAGAAAACCTCTGGATATTCTTGTTGTCTTTCACTGGCCATGGTATACTATACTTGCCATTTGATACTATACTGTGCTACAACTCATATTTTTAGTCATTTTAATACTAGAATTATATAAATAATTTTGCATGTATTGGTAGAACAGCCATGTCACAAATTAGGATCTAGTGAATTGTAGCATTGTCAGCATATTTCTGAAATCCCTCAATGTGAATAGAATTTTCCTGTGGCCTGGAAGAGAAAAAAATATAATACAGGTTCTCCATTCTTGCATTAAAAGAAGTTAGATGTGAAGAACACAGGAGTATGCCAATTAAGGAAAGACACTACTCTCAATGGTATTTAAAATCTCTGTTTTACCTTTTCTTCCAGTTACATTCTAGAAAATATTATCTACTGACACTTAAGTTGATTTAATGCTCAGGACAATTTAATTGAAGAAAGAGTACCCAGACACATCTTGTCACAATATCTATTTTCTAGCAATTTGTCTCAGTTGTCCAATTGAGAGTTATTTAGGTGAGATGGGTGTAATAGGTTGAGCACATGAATTGGAATCTCTCTCAATTTAGTAGCTATAATGTGGGGGAAGTGGTTTCTAACCTTGATGAAAAACTAAAGGAAGTTGAAAATGGTTTCCTTTGTGTTCTTACCTTTCCAGAAAACCTTGGGAGGATGTGAATGTCACACCACCTTGAAATGCTTCTAGTGGTTTGTTTGGTTGAATCAATAACCTAGGAGATTTGATCTCTTGATTTTTGTCATCAAACTTTCAATTTTTAATGCTAGTCTCCTGTTGGAGGGAAAAGCTATTGGTGGCTTAGCTAAACGTATCAGAACGTAGAAAACAGAACGCACAAAGCACTGGCAAATTGTAATAAATTTGAGGTCAAACATGCACAAACACTTTTTCTTGTTCCACATACTCTCAAGAGGTTAGACTATGAAGAAAATGACAATGCTGTTCAACCACAGAAAGGCCAGGCCAGGCCAGGCCAACACTAGTAGGAAAAGGGATAAAATTATCCATATATTTGTTCAAGGCCTGAATGATTCAGAAGCTAACATACAGAGAGAGTGCTGAAGCTACAGTTCTCTTGCAAAGGCAGCGATTGGGTTGCAGAATCTTAATTTGTCCCTATCTGAGATTGTGATATTTGAACCAGGTGGAATTATCCACAGACCTTCTTTGAAGATAATAGAAACAGTCGATCTGATAGTTTACTTGGAAGGCTCCCAATTTGGGGAGTGAAAGCACAGCCTTTGCAATTTGCATCTGCAGATTGTTGTGAGGATTCTCATTGATCCAAGCTGTCTTCACATAATCCTATATACCAACACTTCTGTAGCACCAGGGCAGAATGCACATGAGGTGAATAGATTGCAACTACTAGATCTTTGAATAATTTGTACTACATTAATGAAAATGCCTAATGCCATATGTTTAACCAAAATTACTTCCCCTTGCAAAAGTGGCACAGCTGAAATGAAGACAAGTCAGGGTGACAAAGTGGATTCACATGATAAAAGGCTGTGTATTAAATTCCAGCATTTGAAACGCATCTTGACTTCACAATATTTTCATTTCAAGTCCCGACTTTTGCACCAGATTTTAGTTGGTGGATCTCTGGATTCGTAAGATTAAAAAACAAAAACAAAACCTAGATCCAACAAAGGTTAAGCCTGCCCATCCCTGGACTGCATAATTAACAGCTTGTTTTCCCTGGTTTCTTTCAAGAAGACCAACCAAATGCCTGCCTTTTGTTGGGAAACTCCCAAGTTATTATTTTGGAATCTTGATTTGCCAGTTGACTTGAGCAGAAACACCACACAAAAGTTTGGCCTGTCACTGATGCTTCTGAATTTTAACTACCGAATATGGGTGGAACTGAAACAGAAAGCCTGTTTACACTGCTCTGATTGCCAGCATTTTTCAGCTCATTCAAGGAAGCAAAGGTTATGGTAATTTCAACATGATTAGCTTCAAGCAAAAGAAAAACAAATCAGTTAAGACCCATTTTTAAGTGTCTGAGATGTTCAGTTTCTCTGAGATACTGATTTAATTAATAGCTCTGTATTCGCTGTGATCTGTTTCTATCTGTCACGGAGCTACCAGTCACCCAGTTAGAATATCAAGTATTTGTACTTACAGAACTGCTGGCTTCCATCAGTTGGCTTGCAGTTCCGAATATGCATGGAATGTATCTTAGGTGGATGTTGAAATTAGCTAAGTAGCTTTGCTTCCAGCTTCAGATATCCGCCACTTCTGATATTATCTGCACTGAGTGGCTCAGAATTCTTGGAGCCTTTTCCAGCTCAGATGAGCTCACTCGCTTAGTGGCCATCAGCTTGCCTTAACCCTTCCCTTGCTGAAACTCCAGTGAGGGTATAAACTGCAATACACATTGTTGCCCTTTAGCAAGCAAACTGTTCTGCAGGCAGAGAAAGGAAGGCAGAGGCAGATTGATTGTAATGTCGGGTTGGTTGAAGGAAGCAGCAGCAATAGCAACAACACAACAGTACCATGAAGGCTGATTCTAAAAGAATCATTTTAATGTTGATACACATTCTTCCTTTCCTTTAGAGTACGCTGATCAAAAGCTTTAATTTTTTGCTACATTCCTAAATGCACAGCATTGCTGCAATAAAATAAGCACAGAATATTTTCCTATATCCACACCTGGATTTAAAGTAAAGAAAATAAACAAACAACAAAAAAAGAACCAAACAAAAACATAATTATAGTATATATAGTATATACACACCGAAACACACTGTATATATTGTATATACTGTATATATGGTATGTATATATACACCCACATGCACACCATACACCCACCCACCCACACTATATATATATATATATATGCTCACTCTTATACCACACACACACACACACACACACACACTATATATATATATACATACACACAGATACAGACACAGACACTATATATATGTGTGTGTGTGTGTGTGTGTGTGTGTGTGTGTGGTATAAAAGTTGAATATATGAAATGCTGAAGATGTTGCTGAACTATCATTCTTATCAGTATTTCATGTGTTTACACACCTCCATAAAAATAGTTTGGAAAGGGGGCTTCATAGCATGCCATATAGATACAACTCTGTAAAAAAGTTTTACTTTTCCCTAGGACTATGTGATTATTCGTTGTAGTTGAAAAATACAGAATTGCTTTAATAAGTTGCAGATATACAATTTCTGTCTTTGCTAAAACTATAATTTAGCAAATTTTTGGGACCCTTAATGAGTAAAACCTTCCTCCCCCCCATCAATCAAGCTGAATATTTTTGAAATACAGCCTGAACTATATGCCTATTCCCCCCATTCCAGTGGTGGGATTCAATTTTTTTTTATTACTGGTTCTGTGGGCATGACCTGGTGGGCATGATGTGGTGGTGGCTTGGTGGGCGTGGCAGGGGAAGGATCCTGTAAAATCTCCATTCTCACCCCACCTCACTAACTTGTTTTCCAGCTCTGTTCTCCTGTGCAGGGCAACAAAAGAAGACCCAGCCGATCAGCTGGGACTCGAGAGGCAGATAATAGATGGGGGCAGGACCAGTCAGAGGTGGTATTTGCTGGTTCTCTGAACTACTCAAAATTTCCACTACTGGTTCTCCAGAACTGGTCAGAACCTGCTGAATACCACCTCTGCCCCATTCCCCTTCCCCATAAAAATTGCTTTGTAGCTTCCAGAACTATGTTGACAAATGTGAAATATAGATGTCATACTTAGACTAATTTTTGTTTTTCTTGATCACTGTTTTGATTGTTCATAGGAAGAATTAGGAACTAGACATAGAACAAAGAGAGAAATACAAATGTATATGATCTGAAATCAGTGCTTCTTCCATTTCAATGAGCCACTGTGCTCAGAACATTGAAAAATATATATGTTCTGAATATTTCCAGAATTCTTTCTAAGAGTTAAGACATTGCTCACTTCATAGAGAAATTCCCAGTTCCAAACCTTAAGAAACTTCCTAGCCACTCAAATGACTCCTTAAGTCAGCAGAAAACAAAACTAGCATGAACTTGTCTCCTCATTGTGGATCCCTCTCTTGCCTTTGTTCCAAGTCACTGCAATTACCTGAGTTCCCTTCCAGGTATTGGCTCACAAGTCCTAATAGTTTTATGCATCTGGCAGCCATCTTTGACTGATGCTGGCCTCGGGGGGGGGGAAAACCTTCCTTTGATAGATAAGGATGTCTCACTCATGAACTGGGAATGACATGAAAAGCAGTGTCATGACGATAGCACAGTAAAAAGGTATTGCCAGGTCACAGTTATGTCATGGTTAGGTGAAAGTGGGAAAAGGCTATAAATGTGATTTGTCCAGGTTTCTCATTATTTCCCAAAAAATTAAATAATAGAGAGGTATATAAATATTATAGGTTGAGAATCATCTGTTCTAGAAGCTAATTAATATGCTTAACTGCCTTCTGCCATAAAGTGGTTAAGATTGCTATCCCTGTATTTGCCTCAGTGCTATTTATGGGAGCCTTATAATTTTGCTGCTTAAATTGGTGGCCATCAATTTCATAACCTCCTGTTATGTTAATCCTAATTATTAAGACTAAGGGTGAGGTAACATGATATCCCCTTTAAGTAATGTATACTTTTTTTCCAACTAGTAGTGTAGCTTGCTATTCATCTAAAATATAAAACGCATTGTATCTCATGTATTAGCCAGATTAGGCAGAACGTCAGATAAACAAACGAATCGCCAATGTCTTTTGCTTTCACTAAAAATAGCTTTTAAGGTTGATGGTAAGGAAAATTTGGATCCGGACACTTACTCTCCTTTACCCCTTTCCCCACCATAAGTCCCTAATTCACCCTCTTCACTACTATTTAATTTGGGAGACTATTCTGTTAGCCCATTCATTCACGATAATTAATTAAAGAAACAGCTGAGAAAATATTTGGAAGATATCTGTAGAGTTGAGAAGGCATTAAAAATAAACCTGCTACATTCTTAGGAATTAGAACAAGGCAATATCTGTAAGCATCTTCTCCTTTCCTCCTTTTTGTTAGGGCCTGATGGAAATCGACTTTGTGATGAAATGGTAAAGTGTAGCATTATGCATATTGCATTATTAAAATCCAAGTAAAGGGTTAATTGCACAATTCCTTACAAGGACATCCAGCCAGGAAGTGAAGAGGAGGGAGTTAAAAAGATAACACAAAGGCAGAGTGGAAACTGTGAGAAAAGAAGAGACAATTAGTAGACATTAAAGAGAAACATTGTTTATCCTTTTAGAAAACTAATTTGTCTTACTGCACAGTAAGTGCAGAGTTCAACCTCTAAAACCTTTTTGTTATATAAACCACTAATAATTGGAGCAAATTTTTATTTTTCTTATATGTATCCATGTATTCATAACTATGTTTTTACTTATACCTATTATCTTGTAAGCAATTGACAAAAATAAATAATAATAAAATAAATGAGAGAGAATATAATAAGGTCCCTAAAATATGATTGTGCCAACAACAACAACAACAAAAGATAAGAAACACTACCATATGTGCAGGAAGGCATCAGGTTTATCATTTTGGAATGATCACAGGGAGATTTTACACTGTACTGATTCCCCAATAATCTAGTAAATGAACTAGTTGATGAAACTTCCCTTCCTATAGATTCTACAACCCAGACACGAGTCTATGAGCAGAACCCAGATATTGTGGTCATTATGAGAAAAGCCTTGCTGGGCCATCAAGTGGAACAAGTCAGCCACCACTATGGCAAACAGAGGCCTTGAGAAGCACACTGGCCAAAGCTATAGCCACCTCCTTTTACTCTCAGTAGATTGCATATAGATGTGCATTGGCTCTGTTCTAATTCGGGAGCAACTACAGAATTAGATTCAGATTAGATTTAGGCTGTGGATTTATCCTGACCTCTAATGCTCTAATGCAGGAAGCCACCACCTCAAGCCAAGTAATAAAAGCCAGAAAATAGCTGTACCTGGTAGCTGTCCAAGCAGAGCAGCAATATTTGTCATGGTAATATAAAGGCTCTCTACCTTAGCATCTGGTTTCAGAGAGACACATGATCTGCTGTCCTGCATGCCCTTTGAAGTTGCCCCATGGGGATGCATTTCCAGGAGCTTTTACAGCACAGCCAGCCAACTATATGAAGATAACGAGTTTCTGCTCAGTTATGTAGTGTTTAAAGCACAGCCTTTGGAAATCAGCTTTGTGCTTAGAGATACTATAATTTTGTACATGACTGAACTGGAATACACCTGCCATCTAGTGGGGAAAAGTGAGAGCAAACAGCTGGACCTAATTAAACATTTTTTCCCTCCTTTGCCCTGTAGATGTCTTAAAGGCCCTGTCACACTGCCCCAGGGATGCAAAACGTTAGTAGAAAGGACACAACGGACGAGCAAAATGTTCCATCCATTGTTATCCGCTCTCAAAAGGGGCAAAAATTTGCATAACTGGAGCGGATAACACGGAAAGGAACGGACGCGGGGAGGACGCAGAGCGGATGGAAAGCGGATGCGGAATGGAAGCCCAGCAGATGGAAGCGGATGGGAGCGGATGGCACATCCGCTAGGCTTCCGGGGGACCTCAGCAAAGCGGACGCAGAACGGACACAGCGGATGTACAGCGGATGAAGCGGATGCACAACGGAAGCCTAGCGGATGCACAGCAGATGAAGCGGATGCACAGCGAAAGCCTAGCGGATGCACAGCGGAAGCCGAATGGATGCCGAGTGTTAATTGCGCATGCGGGGGGGATGCATTGCGTAAGCCCCGCAGATATAAAGGGAAGCAGCTCACACGTGGCCAGCATTCGGAGGAAAGACCTGCTGCCGGATACATCGAGTACTTGCCTGCCCTGCCTGCATGCCTTGCTGCAAGCCTTGCTGCCAGCCTTCCTGCCAGCCTGCCTCCAAGCCTGCCTCCAAGCCTCCTGGCCAGCCTCCCTGCCAGCCTTGCTCTCTGCCTGCCTGCCAGCCTTGCTGCCAGTCTGCCTTCCAGCCTCCCTGCCATCCAGTCTGCCTGCCAGCCTTGGTGCCTGCCTGCCTGCCTGCCTGCCTGCCAGGCTTCCTGACACCCTTGGTGCCTGCCAGCCTCCCTGCCAGGCTCCCTGCCAGTCAGCAACCCAACAACCATGGGGAAGAAGCGAAAACCTCAGCAACCTGCCACCATCCCTGGCAAGAGGGATAGGGCCATCCTCCTGCCCCCTGTCCCTGACTCTGCTTCTGCTGGGGCTTCTGCTGCTCGGCTCGCTGTTCTGGTGCTGGAGATTCTGCTGAAGCTGCTCCTGGCAGTGGTGCTTCTGCTGGTGCTTACTCTGCTGAAGCTGCTCCTGGCGGTGGTGCTTCTGCTGGTGCTTACTCTGCTGAAGCTGCTCCTGGTCCTGCTCGTCCTCCTCATCCTGCTCGTACTGCTCATGCTCCTGGTCTTGCTCGTCCTGCTCATCCTGCTTGTGCTCCTGGTCCTGCTCGTGCTCCTGGTCTTGCTGGCGCTGCTGGTGCTTACTCTACTGCTGATGATCCTGGTCTTGCTGGTGCTGGTGCTGCTGGTGCTGCTGGTGCTGCTGGTGCTGCTGCTGCTGCTGCTGCTGCTGCTGCTGCTGCTGATGATGATGATCCTGCTGCTGCTGCTGATGATGATGATGATTATGATCCTGCAGGTGATGATGATGATGATCCTGCTGGTGCTGCTGCTGCTGGTGGTGTGGAGGAGCAGCCCCTACTACCTGGGAGCCCCTCTGATGAGGGCCCATCTGGTCCTGCCAAAGGGAGGAAGAGGCGTATGCAACAACGGGAGAGGAGGCAATACTATATTGAGGAGGAACACGAGGATGAGGTGCTGGAGTGGCTGAGAGAGAATGACTATTTGTGGTGGAAGGGACACCGGCTGTACAAGGACATCAAAAGGAAGCAGGCTGCTTGGAGAGAGAAGGCGGAGAGTATGGGCTACACTTCGGAGGTGCTCCTCGGCTGGTGGAAGCACATGCACACCTGGTACGGGAAGCTGCACCTGAAGAAATCTGGCCAGACCACGGTAAAGCTGACGGACAGAGAGACCTACGTCATGGCCAAGTGCATCTTCCTGGAGGGTGAGATCCGCCACCGAGGAGCACCAGGAGCCCCTCTCACAACCCTCTCTCTCAAGCAGCCTGCTGAGACCCAGTCCTCTTCCGGACGAGAGTCAGTCCCTGTCTCCAGGCAGGTTTCTGTGGAGCGTGCCAAGGCGGAGAACCCGTGGACAGGTGTTGTAACCGTGGTGGAGTGCATGGAGGACTCCCTGGTGCAGTGGGAGAAAGGAGACGCCATGTCCACCACAGCCGTACCCGCATCCACCCCCCCCCCAGCTCCACTTCCACAGAAAGGCAGAGAGCCAGACAGCTGGAGGAGCAGAGCCACACTGTCCTGCTGGAGATCAGGGACACCATCCGGAGCAGCATAGATCTCCTCTCTCAGCTGGTCCACACCAACTCCTCATCCTCCAACCGAAAGCCCTTCCTCACCTATGTCAACCAGACCCTCAGGCACATGGAGGAACCCCAGTACCAGGTGGTGAAGGACCGGATCACCGAGCTGTTTCACAACCCTCCAGATCCAGAGGAACCTGCTCCCATCCAGTCTGGGTCTGCTCCTCCACCTCCACCCCAGGTGATTTCCCTCCCATTCCAAGGCTTCCCACAGCCCCTCACCTACCAGGACTACGGCTACCAGGAGGTCCAGCAGCACAGGCAGCAGCCCTTCCCAGTCCAGGCACAGAGTCATCGGATGACACCATTGCCACCGGTTCCACTGATGCCACTGGTGCCACCGACGACAATGATGCCACCGACGACAGCGATGCCACCCACGCTACCGATGCCACCGACGCCAGTCCTCACCCAGCTGCAGACCAGACAGCCCCACTACACTACTCCTTCCTCCACCCCACAGCCAAGCCCGGCCTCAGCATCTGTCATCAGTACTGGGGCTGACACCCCATGGCATGGAGGAAGGAGCTCTCAACATCAGGGGGCTGAGCCAGCTGTCTGAGAGCTTCCTCAACACACCGTCCCCTGTTGTCCTCTCGGGGCCAGGCACCCCAATGATGATACAGACCAGCACTCCAACAGCAGCCACCTCCACAGCACCTGGACCCTTCTCCCCTGAGACTGGGCACACCTCCGAGTGACCAAGAGGAGTGCCAGAGACTGGGTGGCTGGCTACCTGTGGACTTTATTTGGACACTTGACCTGGGTCATTTTTCTTTCACAGCTTGTTGTTCAAAAAAGTCTATCTTTGATTCACACACTTTCTTCATTTCTTTTTTTTAATAAAGTCTTGCTGGAAACTTTTAGAAATGGTTTAAGCCTTTGCATGCTTGTGGGATGGGTTAAGATAGCAGTGGGGTGGGCAGGGATACCTGTGGAATGAGCAGGGATATCTTTGGGATGGGTAATAGCTGTGGGGATAGATAAACCTCCAGTGCAAGCATAGCGGGACTGTATGGTCCACCCTCCCAGGTGCCACACCTATGGCCCTTTATTATCAATAACAATGTAATAATCATCAACACATGTCAACACAAACACAACTCTTTATTAAATGCCCTGATCATTGTAGGCCCACCCAACATACATGGCCCAATCTCATCAGTGTGATGAGACAGGCTGAAGGAAGCATCCATTAATCATCTATCATCCTGTCTTGCCACTCCACCACTCCAGCTGGGGAGTTGCACCAGTGTTTCAGGAGGTTGCGCTGCTCCTTCCCTTCATGTGAAGCTCTGTTGGGGCCTTGCACATCCTCAGTGTCTATCAGGTTTCGCCCTTGCCTCCATTCCCCAGGCTCCATGTCCCCATTGCCTTGTTGGAGGTCCACGAGCCTGTTCTGCAAGACTGGGTTGCGGGTGCGCATGAGATTGTGCAGGATGCAGCAAGCTTCCACGATCCTCCTCACGGTCTCTGGGCGATGCTGCATGGTGGTGAGAAGTACCTGGAACCTGTTGGCCAGGATGCCAAAGGTGTTCTCCACCACCCGCCTTGCCCTGGACAGCCTGTAGTTGAAGATCCTCTCTTCACGGGTGAGGAGTCTGGAGGTGTAGGGCTTCATGAGGTAGGTTCTGAAGGAGAAGGCATCATCCCCCACGATGAAGGAGGGCACATCTTGCATGTCGTTGGGCAGGGGGTCTGGATCTGGGAAGCCCACGATGAGGTTGTGTTCCAGCCCCTCCTTGAGGTCACTGGCGTTGTATACCTGGGCATCTGAAGAGGAGCCGTTGCCTGAAGCATCGATGTACATGAACTTGTAGTCAGCATCGACCATGGCGAAGAGGACGTTGCTGAAGAAGCCCTTGTAGTTGAAATAAGTGGACCCCGACTTGGCTGGAGCTTTGCAGGCCACGTGCTTGCCATCGATGGCTTCAATGGTGTGTGGGAAGTTCCACCTCTGATACCACTGCTCTGCAACTTTCTTCCATCCTTCTTCAGTGGAGGGGTACTGGAGGAGCTCCTCCAGGTATTCTTCAATGATGGCCTGCACCACTTCTCTGACCACAATTCTGATGGTGTTGGGTGGCACCCTCCAGCCGTACTGCATGCTCCTGTAGGTGGTCCCTGAGGCCAGGTGGCGCAGAGTGAGTGCCACCTTGAGCCCAGGTTCCAGGCTGGGGTGGAAGTTGGTGCTCTGCTTGGTCAACCTGGGTGGCAGCCGCTCCACAACTTCGTCAAACATGGCTGGCGGCATCCTCATGAAGTTCTGGAATGCCCGAGTGTCTTCATTCCTGAGCTCCACCATCAGCTTGTTGTACAGTCCATACTCTGCTCTTCTCCCGATCCATCTTCGGACCCAGATGCTTCTTAGCCATCTCCTTTTCTTCCCGTAGTAGAGTTCACAGAACCTGTAGAATGCTTTGCACTGTTGCAGAAGGATGGTGGCTGCCAAAAGGAGTGTGTTACAATCCATGGTTGACATGACTGGATGCTGTGGAAGAGCAAGAGTCAGATGAAGGCTGCAGAGGTCTGCACAGGTGGGCTGCTGGTCTGAAAGTGAGATGCAGGTGAGTTGCTCCCCCTTTTTATAGGCAAAAAAGGTTTTCCCCTAGGTGTCCCTTTGCATCCTCTAGGCATCCTCTAGGCATCCTCTAGATATCCTTAATATCTGAGATAGGTCCCCTCTGCGAATGTTTTTTCTGTTTTAAATGCTTTGTTTCCATGATGCATCCGCTAGGCATCTGTTCTGTGTCCGTTCCGCTTCTTCCCTGCATCCGAGCGGATGCGAGTTGCGCGGATGCGGAACGGATGCCTAGCGGATATAGTGGATGCGTAACGGATGCAGAACGGATGCCTAGCAGATGACTAGCGGATGCCTAGTGGATGCAGAATGGACGAATTGGATACATTTTCCACTCAAAAGTTTTGAGCAGCTCAAAACTTTCTGAGCAGATGAAACGTCCATAAATGGATGCTGGACGGATAGAGAGAATGCAAAACAGAGGCAGTGAGTACAGAACGGATACATCACGTTAACCAACGGATGGCAAGCTTTTTTGTCCATTTTATATCCTCTTTGCATCCGTTGGTGCAGTGTGACAGGGGCTTTACATTTTTTATGTATCTCCAAATTTAATCGAGCTTTTAGTTGGGCTATGAGCCTATTATGTTTATATATGATATGCAGCTGGATGGAAAACAGTGTCATTTCCCTGCATAAACACACTTCAAATTTATGTTGGAAATGTGAACAGCAAAAGAAGGGCTACTTTATCATGTTTGGTGAATGTGTAAAAAAGCTAGAATGTTTTGTTTTCAAATACATAGATTGATTCAGAAGATTTTAAAGATTAATATATAATGAATTAGAGTTACCCTTGGTAAGATGGGTGGCCAATACATTTTATCAGTAATTAAATTGAAACCAGAGGTTTTTCTTTTGGCATTGATAGACAAAACAGTTGGAAAAAATTATGGAATTCTGGTTTTATACATGATAATTACAGTTAGATTATTGTATGCACAAAGATGGAAAGATTCAGTGTTACCCACAATGGAGGAATGATTGGTGAAGATGATGGAGCATGCTGAGATAGCTGAATTAATTTCTTTGATCAGAGGAAAGACAATATCTGTTTATTGCAATCTGGAAACTCCTGGTAGATTTTTTTTTTTTTTTGCATGGAACAGAAAAACCCCTTATAATTTATGGTTGTGATGATTAGCCAGAACAGATTATGCATAGAAAAGTTATGTTGTAACCATAGAGCAAAAGATAAATTTACAATTAAAACTGCTTTAAAGGAGATTGGAAACTATTTCTATATATTTTTTTTCTTTATATTTTATTTTATCACCCTCTCACACTTTTAGCTCTTTCTTTGATTTATTTTTTCTTCTTTTGTTTTTCTCATTATGTTTTTTTATTTTCTTTCTTAAAGTCATTCACATGCACGCACACACACATTTAATGTAGTTTTGTTTTCCTTGAACTTTTACACAAAGAATCTAAAAAGTGTCCCATGGTAGCTCTACCACATAGAGGACTGCTAAATGACAAAATCGAGTACTTATTTAGTAATCATCTAGATTTTTGCAATGCTTCTTTAGAAGATTCCGCCCAAAACTCTGCCAATACATTCTTCACTTTTTAAATTAATTAATTTATATTTTTATTTAAATGTATTGGCTGCCCAACTCCAATTTTTTTTGTAAGGAAACAGATACAAAAGTCATTCAATGAGAGTATTAAATAGGTGTGTTAAACTGGTGAGACATGGCAAAAATTCAGAATTACATTTCCCAAAGCTTGGATAGGTACATTAGAGCACAAGGCTACATTGGATTAATTTGATCTTGAGATCAGAGTCCTGAAGAGCAATACATTTATATTTATAGGATAAAAAGCAGTTTCATCTGCACAATGTGTACAAGAGAAACAAGAGGGAGAAAGAATTCACTCTCTCCTCTGTCTTGAGGACCTCAATTTCAACATAAAGAAACTCAGATCAAAGCTCAATTTTGAAAAATAGATGTCAACCCTGAAGCTGACCTGACCGAAGCCATTTTTTGACAACTTCAATGTTGAAACACTGGAACTGAGGGATAGGGAGGGGGGTATCTGAGATAGTTGGGATTCTGTAGCCAAAACAAAATACTTTCTCTTGGGAACTGAGGACATTCTCACACCTGATCAGAGGAAGGTGGAGTGATGTCACCTGGCAACCAAACCGTGCTGTGATTGGACCATGTGACTGATTGTTTTGAGAACGTGATGAACTTTTACTTTTCATTAGGTGAAAACCATGGGAGTCTTCAGAGTCAATTTTCACAAGATCTGTGCCAAAATGATATACCCAATAAAGCCATCCTTTGAGGAATCTACCTGCCTCGGTGTTTTGTTTGCTAGGGGTCTATTACTTGGAACCCTGACAATAGATAGTAAAACAGAGAAGATCGATTTAGTTTTTTTCATCCCCATTGAGTAACTTAGTGCTAAAAATTGTCCATTATTGGGAATCTTCCACACCACCCCTGTTCCCTGACTTACCACCTTTTCTGTAAATGGGAAGTGTATGCAACTCTCTCTCTCTCTGTGTGTGTGTGTGTGTGTGTTTAAGAGATTTCGCTATTATTAGAGGATGCAAAATGTTCCAAGATTGAAACAACCTTCTCAGAAACATTTGGCTTGGGGACTGTGGAGTTTGTTCTGAGTCTCTTGGAACATAAGTTTTGATCTTCCCAAATGTTTTCTGACCTCAAAACAGGTAACAAGTGGAGCATAACTTCCAGGTGTGGAATGCTACTGGTTCAGCCTGGTTCTGTAGAACCAGTAGCTCTGAAGAGCAGCAGACACCGAACCGGTTCAGTGACTGCTGCTCTGTTTGGCCTACCCACCTGTCCTTTATTTCTTGCTTTTTCAACCTCAGCTTTGTGTGGCACAGCTGAGGTTGAAAAAGCAGGAAAGGATTTTCAAATGATGTGCACCCTCGCACAGCACTTGTCAGCCGTCCAGACAGCACAGCTGAGGTTTTTAGGAAATGGTCTATGGGCGCATGCAAAATGCATGCTCATGAGAGGTGGCATTCTACCTGCCAGAGAACTGGCAAATCGCAACACTTGCTGACCCCACCCCGCCCCCTTACTTGCCTGCATTTGGTAAGTTGCAATTTTTTTCCTTTTTTCCCCCCGACCATCAGCTATTCTGCTGTGCCTGGAGATTTAGATTAGCGAGAAAGCAGGAAATCAATGGATTTTTCCTTTCTAGCTAATCTAAAAGCAAAGCTGAGCCTGAAGCTTCTATTATTCAGTGCAGACTCAGGTAGCAGATGGCAGAAACACAGATCTCTAAGTGAATCTGTGATTCTATGAGCAACTCAATCTGTCTGCCTGTTTTGCCTGATTTTGGGTAAAAGTTGCTCTTTTTTATAAAAAATTCAATTTTTATATACAGTATGTTGTGAGTTAATTTTGTGAGTTTGCTTGCAAGCAAATTTTGTGACAGACTCAGGTAGCTGATTGCAGAAAGATAGATCTCTGAATAAATCTGTGGTTCTGTGAGCAGCTCAATCTGCCTGCCTGCTTTGCCTGATTTTGGGTAAAAGTTGCTCTTTTTTATAAAAAATTCAATATTTACATAAATATTTATAATATTTACATACAAGCCATGCCCAGCCAGTCACATGAACACCAAGCCATACCCAGTCAGCAAGCCACACCCAGCCAGTCAAATGATGACCAAGCACATCCACAAATTAGGCCACACCCACAGAACTGTTGTTAAGAAATTTGAATTCCATCCCTGATAACTTCTCTTCAGGATAACACAAATATTGTTGGGTTTTGTTCACATACTTCTCACTTTATGTGAAAGATGGGAATTAACTTTTCCCAGCTATTTTTCCAGTTATTCTTTCATCCCTGAAATTCCCAATGATATTTTAGTTTATTTTAATTCTCATGAGATGTTTCTTTACAAGGGCATTTTTATCATGCACCTTGATAATATTAAAATGGTGTTGTTCCATCAGACTAAAGAATGGGAAGCAGCAGACAATTTGGGATCCTAGTTATTATTCCTAGATGTGCCAGAATTTACTTTCGGGCATTTCCATATTCAGTGATATTATTAATAAGATATGGGAATGGTACCTTCAACTCATCTGGAAGCTGTCATACTGATTGGGAGTATTTTTGTTATCTCACATTTCTTCTGGGTAAAGATTTTAAGTGGCACTTCTATAGAGCATTCCACTATCCTCCAGTCCCTCCTCCAATCCTCAGTCCCTTCTCCAAATGATCTGAAACATTTCACATGAATCCAGGTGTATAATGTAGATTCTCAACTGACTTTTAGAAAAGTTCAGAAATCACCATTCAGTCAAGGTCATCCTCCCTTGAGCTAACACAGCTTCTGGAGTAACAAGAACCTCTTTATTCCTGCTCCACACAGAAAGTACAAAAATAATTCCTCATCCCAATGTTTTAAGCACACGTTATGCACAGTTTATGATCATAGTGCACAAAATCTGAATGTTGTTAGAAGGGAAAATGTGACTGGTCAAAAAGACACTGTTCTTTCTGAATATAAATTACTGTAGCAGAGAAAGCCACGGTGATGGCATAACACCTAGTTTTGCTACCAGATGCTTTCTACAACAGCTTCAATTGAGTTATAAATTGTAGAATGTAACATTCATGTTTGTTGGATATGTCTATCTCTTTGTGTTTGTGTGTGGGTGTGCATGTGGGTGAGAGATGAAATAATTAGAAGTTTGATTTGTTGAAATTGACAAGATTTCTACCAGTTTTGCCTTCTGGAGCAGGGTTTCTCAACTGTAACAACATGTTGGCTGGGGAATTCTGAGAGATGAAGTCATTTTAAACATCTTAAAAGATGCCAACATTGAGAAACACTTTCTAGATCAACTCATGGAAATAAGAGTAAACTTGGTGCTATCTTTTCCTTTTTTATTGTTTAGTTTTAGCATTTCTTTCTCTCCATGTATCTTTTAAATTTATTTCATCCACCATTTTAAAAAAAGATTTAGGGAGAGTCTTTCTGTTTTGCTTTGTTGTTTTTTGTGCTGCATAATCCAGTTTATTGTCTACAATTCCATTGAAATCTCCCATCAAAACTATATTAGCATAATCCAGTTCAATTATTTTCATGTGTAATTTTTTGTAAAATTCTTCTTGGTTGTCATTTGGAGCATAAATTGCAATCAGGAGTGTTTTTAGATTATTGTCTATTATTTCCACCATTAGTATTCTTCCATCATCATCAATATATATCAATTTCATTGGGATAATATCTTTAATATACAAGACCACTCCTCTTTTCTTGCATTGTGTCAAAGAGATAAATATTTTCCCTAATTTTGGCTGTCTCAGCAATTGTTCATGTTGCTCTTTGATGTGTACTTATTGTAGACAAATTATATCAATTTTTAATTTCTCTAATTTATGAAAAAAATTCCTTCTTTTAACAGCTGAATTAAGTCCATTTATATTGATTGTAATTAATTTTTTTTCTTCCATGGTTAGATTTTGTAGTTAGGTTGAACAGCTCTCGTAGATCTTAGCTCGCATTGTTCCTTGGCCTCCTCCTTTCCACATACTGTACCTTCTTCTTTTCCAGTTGTCATTTGGTAGTCCTCTTGGAATTCAATTAGTTAAATTTCTTATTCTGCCTCTTTCTCCTCTTTAAAAAATTCTGCGTAAGAAGATTCAGCTTTTTCAATTGAATCAATTCTGTATCTCTGTTCTTGCCATGTGAACATTAAACCTTCTGGAATCAGCCATCTGTAATTCACCTCTTTTTTAAAGTAGCCATTTAGTCAATAATCGGTATTCTCTTCTCATCTCTCTCACTCTTCTGGGTACTTGTTTCAAGACCACAATCTCCTTATCCTTTTATTTCAATGTTTTCTCTTGCCACTTGCAGTATTTGCGTTTTTATGACTTTCTTTGAAAATCTGATATGAATTTCTCTTGATAAACTATTTCTTATTGCATATCTTGTAAAGACTCAATAAACCTCA
Source organism: Laticauda colubrina (assembly GCA_015471245.1). NCBI lineage: Eukaryota > Metazoa > Chordata > Lepidosauria > Squamata > Elapidae > Laticauda > Laticauda colubrina. The sequence goes on along the minus strand of BLBF01000003.1, from coordinate 110,796,891 downwards.
TCTATTCCATCCTTCTCTTATAAATAACTTCTCTTGAGTTATTTCCAAAGCTTCCGCCAGTATTTCTGTCATTATCTCAGCTAAGTTTTGTCCTTTTTCTTCCTCTATATTTTGAAATCTGAGATAAAATTCTGATCTGTCCATCTCCCATCTCATACCACTTTTATCTTGTTCAACCACAGTTAATCTGTTCTCAATGTCTCCAATCTTCTTATCTCTTTGTTTACCTTCTTCTTCAATTTCTTGGAGCCTCTCATCATACTTCATCATCAATTGTTGGATGTTCTCCACTTTTTCATCGGTTTTCCCTGTTCTTTGTTCAATGTTCCCTGTTCTTTGTTCAATATTCTCTATTCTCTTTTCAATATTCTCTGATCTTGTTTGGATATTTTGAATTCCTTGCATAATCATCTGCAGGGTCACTTTTTCTTGTTCTTTTTCTTGCTTTAACATTGTCTGTATTGAGTGTTGTCCTCCAGATGGTGGAGAGGAGGAAGCAGAAGTTGAAGAACCAGGAGCTGTTAACTTCCTATTCATTTTGAAAAATTCAAAATCTTCAAATTCTTCTAGACCTTAATCAAGTTGTAAAATAACCAGTTACAATTCCCAGCAAAAATAGTGGAAAAAAACAAAAACAAATAGTAATAATAATTAAAAAGGAAAAAGGAAAAAAAAATCTTCAGGCTCTTGTATGTCTTAAGCCAATCAATTAATTAGATGACAATAAAAATTCAAAAATGAAAAAAAAAGAGCATAAGGACATTATAAACAAACACGAAAAAAAGAAAAAATTGTAAAGTCCCAAAAAAGGCAGAGAGGTGAGGAAAAAGGCTAAGAAAAAAAAAAAGGAAAGGAAAAAAATTCTTCAAGTTCTTCAACACTTTAATCCAATTAAGAGATCTCAAATATAAAAAGATACATAAAAATGAACCAAAAAACAAAACAAAAACCCCAATATGAAAAGTAGACAAGTCCCAGAAAGCCAAGTTCCAAAAAGCCAAAATCCAAATATTTATTACCAGAAAAAAAAAAAGATAAACTGATGAGGGGGCGGAATAGCACAGCTTAGAAAAAAATAAAAAGAGCACACTGCACTTGCTTAATTATCCAAGGCTCTTATTATACCTCTCTTGTCTCTTCTCCAAAGACTTATCACCTTTTCTTTTCCTAAGTTTCAACACCAGGCTCCAGCTGTTGATAGAAACCCAGAAGAGCACCTGCAATAATACTCTCCCGTGTTCTTCCCTCTTTCTTATCAAACAGGCAATGTCCTTGAAGCAAAGTCTCAGTTCTTCCTCAGCTTTGTCTGGTAAAGAAAAAACAGGATACTTCCACCCTCTAGTTGGCACAAGTTGCTACAAAGTTTCTTTAGCTTTCACTTTCCCCCTTTCCTTTTCCAGGCAAATTATAATAAGGATTAATTAAAAAAGAAAAAAAGTATTTAAAAAATAACTAAAAAGGAGTCTCTAGCTTAACATGTTATTGAATCAAAAAGGAGAAAATAATAAATCACAAGAAGAAAAAGAAATCAGTCCAGTTTCAAAATATAAAATCATATATAAAAAATCTAACAATGAAAAAAAAATATTACTTTGCCATCCTTGTTTAAAATTGTCGCTTAATCACTGCTGTCAAAACTTTTACAGATTCTTTCTTTTCTTTTGGGTGTCCTTTCAAGTCTTAAAATATATTTTAAAAAAGTTCTCACCAAATGGGCACATTCTCTCTTTCCATTCTCTTTCATTTCTGAGCTGTCCCAACTTCAGCAGCTTTAATGGCTGCCTCTTTGCTGCTGGCAAAAAGAGCTTCTCCTGGATCTACCAGGGACTTTGCAGTATCCCTGGGATAGACAAGACATGCTTTTTACATTCGCTGTCTCTTCGGGATGGTTTAGGTCCGATTGGACCATCCAGGAGCAAACATATCGGCAGCGATCTCGGACCTCCAAGATCGCATGTCGTATTGTCACGATGCCAGCTCTGCCCCTCCCCCTACCTTTTCCTTTTTTAAAGGCCCAGGAGGGGCAATGAAGACCATGAAGAGTGCAATCCAGACAGAACAACAGACCAAGGAAAGAAAGAAATCTTGAAAGGAAAATCTTCAAATGGCTTCATTTATACTCACTTTACAGTCAGAATTGCTTAAGGCTGCAGTGATGAAAAGCCCCCAAAAGACATAAAACAAAAAATAGGAAAATACTGATTATGTGCAATAACATATAAACAATATATGTACTGAAGTAGTTACTGAAGTAGTCACTACCTTTCTGTGATATACAGCAGTTGAGTTTGTAGCTTTTGCTTGCTGAAGAAAAGGAGCAAAATCTTCAGCTATTATGATGAACTAATATTTTGACTGGCCACTAGATGGAAATGTTGCTCCATGGAGAAATGTATGCTAGACTTGGGACAAAGAGTACTTGCTCCAGAAGATCAGCCTCCACAATTTGTTACTTGGACTAATCTGTGTCCATGTCTCACACATCCAAGTGGCAGAGCACATGCTTTGCATGCAGGAGGTGCCATGTTCAATTTCAATAATCTTCAATAATCTTTGGCAGGAGAAATGGTTTCTGCCAAACTCCCTGGACGGCAACTGAAAATCCAGCATGCAGAGTTCTGCAGCAGATGGAGAAACATTTGACGGTCATCCAAGGGAACTGAGTTACAGAGAAATCCTTGTCAAGCTTCCAATTAAATAAACAAAGATCAGGTTATTCCTAAAAATGAGCTAACCTTATTAGCCCTTTCAGAAGCTGTGAACTAAAGAGTTAGATTTCAAGGATGTAACAAATAACTCAGTATTGCTCTGTTAGCTCAAACCATCCAGATTATTTCATTCATTAATTTGTAACAATGGAACATAAATTTCTGCTTAGTTTATCAAGCTCAAAGGCCCATTTCCAAACAGTAAATGGAATATACATTTCTGTATACCCCAAATACAAACACAGCTGCAGAAATGGGAAGATAAGAACTGAATAATTAAAGTTATTTTAGGTTTTTGAACCTGTATGTCCTTTTAAAATTGATTATATGTCATCAAATTGTTTTGACTCCTAGCAACCATATAGACTTTCTTTATGAGGATCTTTCCATCTTTTAAGCCTCTCAACAATGCATTTCTTACCAATGTTAACATATTTACTAGTGTTATAAATGTAAATATAAAACATAATTTTGCTGCTTTTCTATGTTAAAAGCATTCATTATAGAAATCTGAACAAGGGGAATTTTTATGTTGCTAAATTTTGACACAGAAGGCAGCTGATAACTGATATCGGGGTTGCAAATTTTCCAATAATTCTGAAGAACTTCCAAAGCCCTTTGCACTAAACAATGATTGGAACATAAGGTCCATCCCCAAGCAGTGTGTGAGAACAGCTGTGGCTTCCCTTTTATGAAATCAGCATAACTGGTTTAAATTCTCTTATATTTGACCCAGCCCTTAATTTCCAGTTTATTCTGTTATTCATTAATTATATCGCTGAAGCTCTTCTGTTGCATTATTCAGTTTCTTCTTATCACTAGAGTGAAGATGACTGAAGTCAATGGTAAAGCATAAAATATGCTGCATTAGTACCTGGTACAAGTAAGTAAAAATGAGTGTGAACAGAGTGAGTATAGGTCAGCAAGTCCTTTGCACTGTAGGTATTTTGCTTTGGCATACTGTTGGCATGAAATTTAATTTCTTGTACCTCCCCTTGCACAGCATATTAGGGAATTATGTTTCCTTGTGATACAAAAGCAGAGAAAGACTGGAAATCAACTAGTAGCTAGTAACAAGAATTCAAGAATAGCCCAACAGGCCTACTATATAGTACGTTCAAAATTTTGGGGTGTGAACCTGGGATATTCTATTAGGTGTGTTGATCATACTCAACACATGGAGCAATGCAGACCCTTGATTTAGACCAGTGGTTTCCAAACTTTTTCAGTCCACCTCTCCCTTGGTGCTACAAACTCATCCTCAATGCCCCCCACCCAGGGGCGGGATTCAAATTTCTGTGGGCATCGCCTAATTTGAGGGTGTGGTTTGCTGGTCACATGATTGGGTAGGTGTGGCTTGCCAGTCACATGACTGAGTGAGTGTAGTTTGGTGACAGGCAAACCAAATACAAGTGGTCATCATTTAATGGCCGGTTGCTTAGCAAGTGTTCTAATTTATGACTGGCCTCCCTAGAACTACTTGACCTGTTTTTGGAGTTTGACAGCCATGCACACACATACACACACACTCCCTTCTAACCCTGCTGGAGCAAGTCATTGGACTAGAATCAGCAAAGTATCTCTGGTTAGATTCTAGTAGTGAATAAAATCTAATCAGAGATGCTTTGCCAATTCTGGTTGATTTGTTTTATTTATATTTCTTTATTTTATGTTGCTGAATTACATTGACATGTGTGTCCCTTGTGCACAACCCAGAAGCTTTTGTAATTCTTTGCAGCAAAAATTACCGACCTCTGGCTTTGCTCTACTTTTCAAACGTGCTGGCACTGCTGCGTTCTAGGTGCCAGCCCTGCAGGTCCACCCCAATGAGCCTCTGCACTGGAGGGACCTGCCCAAGCAAGTCCTAGCGGAGCGGTGTACCAAATCAATGGGATGAGCCTGGGAGAGGGAAAGAGAGAGAGAGAAAAGAGAGAAAGAAAGAAGGACGAAAAGAAAGAGAAAAGGGAAAGAAAGAAAAAGGGACAAAGAAAGGGGGGGCATGGAGGGATCGAAGAGAGAGAGAGAGAGAGAGAGAGAGAGAGAGAGAGAGAGAGAGAGAGCGCTGATGCATCAGATTGAAATGAGGCCTAGTTTAGAGGCCCTTTTCCACATTGAAACATCTTTGCCTGCATCTTTTCCAGCACATTGTTCCATGAACTTCCTTCCATCCCCCCTCTTTCTTTGTCCCTTTTATTTTCTTTCCCTTTTCTCTTTCTCTGCTTCCTTCTCTCTTTCTCTCTGTCTCTTGTTCTTCTCTCTTTCCCTCTCTCAGGCTCACCCCATTGACTTTGTGCTTCACTCCATTGGACGTGCTGCTTTGCTTTCTTTTCCCAATGCTGCATTTGGGGCGCCGCCCTGCCGCCCTGAACATGGCAGTGGGATGTTTGAAAAGGCTTTGCTCTCCTTTCCCAATGCTGTGTTTGGGGGGCTCCTTGCTCTAGAGCATGCAATGGGATAATCCTGTGGGCCCTTGCCTCAAATGCGGCGGTGGGATTTTTTCTCACCCCTGAATTGTGCCCTGCCACTCACCTCTAGCGTCCCCCTGCCACCTCTTAGCACCCCCTGCTGGCCCCCCTGCCTCTCAGCACTCCCTAAGGTACTGCCCACTTTGGGAACCACTGATTTGGACCAATTATTGTTGCTGGAGGAGTGTAGTGGTAGTCTTGTCCCTGTGGGCTGCAACCTTTGGTCCTATCCACTGCTGACCCACAGGATGGAAAAAAGTCCCTATCCTTTCTTATTGACATGATATGTTATGGTTCTTCACGCAGTCAGTCAGATGTTCAGATGGTACTTGGCATTTCTATCCACCTCTTGAGTCCTTCTCAAGGACCTAGGATAGGCAAATGTTGATGTTTGTTGGAGTATTTGTTAGATGTTTGTTTGTTAAATGGTGTTAGTGGTATTTCACAGGATGTAAACTGTTCAGAGTAAAGCTATCTTTTGAAACTGACTGATGGTGAATTTGTCAATGCCAATAGTATTCAAGCGGTGCTTCAATTGTTTTGAGATTGCACCCAAAGTATGTATTACTATTGGTACAGACAGCTTTCTTTTGTCACAGTTATTCTATTTCTATTTTCAGGTTTTTGTATCTTGTTATTTTCTCCAGTTCTTTCTCTTCTATACTGCTGTTTCCAGATACTGCCATGTCCACTATCCTGAATTTTTTGTGTCTTTGTTATCATCATCATTATTATTATATTCATCCACTGCTGTGCAAATCTCTCCTGGAGATTTTGATTCCCAGAACCAGAGCTGGAAAATATAGCTATAATGGAGTAATTTCTGTTGATGCTCCAAGAGACAAGCAGGAACTACTTGTTCAGATTCTTTACTAATCACTGACTTAATGAGCTACTCAGCAAAGGAAAAGGACAACCTTAATTATTATAAACTCCCATCAGCAGACGGGATATTTTTTTGCTTTCTGCATATTATACACAGACGTTACTTCAGTACTTAACATGGCTGATCTGTCAGAAAGCACGACACTGTGACATAGAACAAGCCTGCAATAAATCTTTAAAAGCATCTTTCTGCATCTTCCTTTAAAAGAGTGCCTCTGAAAAGTAGAGAAGCTGACCAGTGGCAAGGGCATTGCTGGCCCTTGGTTTCATCCAGAGCTGGACTTTTCTCCCTCAAGTGTCCCACATTTTCTTTTCAATAGTTTTTTCAAGTCTCGGTGCCTTATTGCACTATTGATCAAGCAAAGCCCAGAATAATCAATGAGGCGTAAAGAATTTTCCCCAGATGACAGGAGAGCAATTAACTGAAGTAAAGGGACAGAGCCTTAACTCGTTTAATTAATTAATGAGGTCACTTTGGCAAGCATTTCATTAAAAAAAAAAACTTGTGGGAAGAAGGTTTCCAGCAGGGTGGGTCCCATGAGGGAAGCCATTTTCTGTGGAAATGATTTCACATGCTTAGACTCTTCACCTGGGCTGTTGAACGGGAATGGATATCCAGCCGCTTTCAAGCCCAGTTTAGGAAGAGCTGAATTCAAGGAAGAAGAAAAAAGTTACACTTCATTTTAACCCAGCAGGGGATGACATGGCTTTTCTTTTCCAAAAAAAGCAAGCCAATTTTTGAGTGATGTGGCAAATTTCCCATTAGGAGAATGGTGTGTGCAGAGAGAGAGGACAATGATCCTCAGGATTATGATGGGAATTCAACATTCCAGTTAACTGTGACAGAAATACCACTTAAGAATACCATTAACCCTCAGAGACCGGAGTTCATTTCATCAGACACATGAAGAGGATTCTGTGTATTTAGGCTGTTAAAACTTCGGGAAATGTCAAGATGTGATACAGTGTCATTGCTTTTCCTGCACCAAATTCACATGGCTGCTCCTTTCAATTAAATGCAGGCTTCATTGTTTTCAGAAAGTTTAATGGCTTTTGAACCCAGTGGGAATGCATTGCATTGGAATGCATTCTTCACAGGTTGGTTCAGATGCTTCTTCAGAGCAAAGTAAGACTTTGTATATGGACTAATGTGTAAAGGCTGGTTTGTAAGGGCTCCCCGAGCTATTATGACAATTTCTATAAGGAAAGCTAGGGTCTAGAGGAGGTCTTGAACTAAATAGGAGGATTTGGCCGTTTCTTATCTTTCCTATGTAATGGGGCACATGTCTCATCAATGTCAGCTTTTTGAAGATGCCAATAAAGGAGAATATTTGGAGCTCAGGGTTGAAATGAGGGATCCTTGGTGCTCTCTGAGCTTGTTTTCTTGCAGACTTTTCATTACCTGAACTAGGTAATATCATCAGTGGTAGTATTGACACTGATGATGTCACCTAGTTTCTATGATGAAATATTTGAAGAAAACAAGCAAGCTCAAAGAGCATCAAGAACTCCGCTTTTTGAAGATAGCTGTAGCATTGGAGAAAGTTGCTTGTATCTTATACAAAGTAGAGAAAGAAGAGCCTTCCCAAAAGCAATGCTTGTTCAATTGGTGATTATTCAGTTTCCTTACCTGTGGGAGATGCAGTTTGATATTGTTCTGATATTTTAGATTTCAGCCCACTTCATTCTCAGCAGGTATAACCAATGGCATGAGATTGGGAGAGTTGTAGCAAGGCATCCAGAGGGCATCTGGTTGCCTAACCCTGTCCTTGACATATTCTGACCTAAATAACAAATTAGCCCCTATACAAAGTTTTACTTTGTTCCGAAGAATTACCTGCACCAACTTGTGAAGAATGCATTCAAATGCAGAAGGAATTCCTGCTGGGCTCAAAAGCCACTATCTTCCTGGAAACAATGACTTAAAAGGTACAAAGAAAGATTTCACATTTAGCACTGATGTGAGTTTAAAATATTTGGGTGAAATATATAGCATCATAAATTCCTGCAATGGTGTTTTTCAGGTGGCTTGATCTAAAATTGCCATAAGTCCAAAATTAAGGCCATTCTGAATTAAATTAATAGCAGCTGTGGCCAATCTCACCTGGAGAGCATTAAAAGTTCTGCACTCAGTTCCCCCCCCCCTCTCTTCCTCCTGACCAGCATAGCTGCAACAGCATTTATTGACTCAAAACTGGAACTGAGGAATTGCAGGAAAATGCCTATGATTTATATTCTCGGCCCACGGGGCTTTATCCAATCATAGAACCAGAAAAAGCCCACCCAAATATAAATGTTCTAAATTTTCCTCCAAAACAGTTGGAGCTAAAGGGCCTGTAACATAGGCTGACGGATGCAAAAAGTATGTAAAAAGGACACAGCAGACGAGAAAATTTTCCATCCGTTGTTATCTGCTCTCAAAAGTGCCCCAAATTTCCATAAACAGAGCAGACAACAACGGAAAGAAACGGATGGGGAGAGGATGTAGCCAGGATGTAAAGCAGATGCTCCACGGAAGCCTAGCGGATGGAAGTGGATGGCACATCCGCAGGGCTTCCGAGGGAGCACAGCGAAGCGGATGCACAATGAAAGGAACGGATGCCGAGCGGATGCCGAGCGGATGCAAAGCGTTCACTGTGCATGCGGGGAGGATGCATTGCATCAGCCCCGCGAATATAAAAGGATGCACCTCGCAAGCAGGTCACCATTCAGAGGAAAGACTTGCTGCCAGACACATCTCCAGCCAACAACCATGGGGAAGAAGAGGAAGCCTGTGCCATCTTCTGCCAGCCCTGGCAAGAAGGACAGGGCCACCATCCCACCCCCTGGCCATGACTCTGCTTCTGCTGGGGCTACTGTTGCTCGGGCTGACTCTGCTGGTTCTGGGGCTACTGCTGGTGCTGATCCTGGTGCTGGTGCTTCTGTTGGTGCTTACTCTTGCTGGTGCTGCTCCTGATGCTGATGCTTCTGCTGGTGCTTACTCTGCTGGTGCTGCTCCTGGTCCTGCTGGTGCTCCTGGTCCTTCTGGTCCTGCTGGTGCTGCTGGTCCTGCTGGTGCTGCTGGTCCTGCTGGTGCTGCTGGTGCTGCTGGTGCTTACTTTGCTGCTGATGATCCTGGTGCTGCTGGTGCTGCTGGTGCTGCTGGTGCTGCTGGTCCTGCTTTTGCTGCTACTGTTGTTGTTGTTGTTGCTGCTGCTGCTGGTGTGGTGGAGCAGCCCCTAGAACCTTGAAGCTCCTCTGATGAGGGCCCAGAAGGCCCTGCCAGAGGGAGAAAGATGCATACGTGAGAACGGGAGAGGAGGCAAAACTCCATCGAAGAGGAACATGAGGATGAGGTGCTCGAATGGCTGAGGGAGAACGAGTACCTATGGCGGAAGGGACACAGGCTCTATCGAGACACCAAGAGGAAGCAGGCTGCTTGGAGAGAGAAGGCGGAGAGCCTGGGCTACACTTCGGAGGTCCTCCTCAGGTGGTGGAAGCACATGCACACCTGGTACGGGAAGCTACACCTCAAGAATTCTGGCCAGGCCGCGGTCAAGCTGACGGACCGGGAGACCTACATGATGGCCAAGTGCAGCTTCTTGGAGGGTGAGATCCACCACCGAGGAGCAGCCCCTCTGTCTACCCTCTCTCTCAGGCAGCCCACAGAGAGCCAGTCCTCTTCTGGCCAAGAGTCAGCTCCTGTGTCCAGGCAGGTATCTGTGTCCAGGCAGGTATCCACGATGGATACCCCCCCGACAGCTGCACTCCCCATGGCGGAGCACGAGGAGGACCCCCTGACGCAGTGGGAGCAAGGAGAGGGCACTTCCACCAAAGACCAACCCACACCCACATCCAGCTCCACCTCCACAGAAAGCAGGCAGAGAGCCAGACCGGAGGGCCAGAGCCACACTGTCCTGCTGGAGATCAAGGACACCATCAAAAGCAGTGTAGATCTCCTCTCTCAGCTGGTACACACTGACATACCATCCTCAAACCGCAACCCTTCCTCACCTACGTCAACCAGACCCTCCTGGATATGTTTTAATCACAGTACCAGGTTATAAAGGAGAGGATCACAGGTCTTCTGCACAACCCTCCAGACCCAGCTGAACCTGCTCCAACCCAGTCCAGGTCTGCTCCTCCACCCCAGGTGATGTCACAGCCCTTCCAAGGCTTTCCATAGTCCCTCTCCTACCAAGGCTACGGATACCAGGAGTTCCAGCAGCACAGGCAGCCCTTCCCAGTCCAGGCACAGGTTCATTGAATGCAACCGATGCCACCAATGCCACCAACGCCACAGATGCCACCCACGCTACAGATGCCACCGATGCCACCGATGCCACAGATGCCACAGATGCCACTCACGCCTCACCTCGCTCACCTGCAGACCAGAAAGCCCCACTACACTCCTCCTTCCTCCACCCCACAGCCAAGCCCGGCCTCAGAACATCTGTCATCGGTATTGGGGCTGACACCCCATGTCATGGAGGAAGGGGCTCTCAACATCACAAGACTGAGCCAGCTCTCTGAGAGCTTCCTCCACACACCATTCCCTGTTGTCCTCTTGGGGCCAGGAACCCCAATGGCGCCTCAGACCAGCACTCCAGCAGCAGCCACCTCCACAGCACCTGGTCCCCTCACCCCTGAGACTATGGGCACGCCTCAGAGTGACTGAGAAGAGTGCCAGAGACTGGGTTGTTAACTGTTGACTTTATCTTTGCTTGAGCCACTTTTCTTGGGTCATTTTGTTTTTACAGTTTGTTATTAATAAAGTTTATCTTTGCTTCACACACTTGGTTCAGTTCTTTTAGTAAATAAAGTCTTGGTGGAAACTTTTAGAAATGGTTTAAGCCTTTGCATGCTTGTGGGATGGGTAAGGATAGCAGTGGGATGAGCAGGGACACCTGTGGGATGGGTAATAGCTGTGGGATGGGCAGGGATACCTGTGGGATGGGCAGGGATACCTGTGGGATGGGTAATAGCTGTGGGATGGGTTAGGATAGCAGTGGGATGGGCAGGGATACCTGTGGGATGGGTAATAGCTGTGGGATAGATAAACCTCCAGTGCAAGCATAGTGGGACTGTATGGTCCACCCTCCCAGGTGCCACACCTATGGCCCTTTATTATCAATAACAATTTAATCATTCATCAACACATTTCAACATAAACACAACTCTTTATTAAATGCCCTGTTCATTGTCGGGCCACTCAACATACATGGCACAATCTCATCAGTGTGATGAGTCAGGCTGAAGGAAGCACCCATTAAGCATCTACCATCCTGTCTTGCCACTCCACTGCTCCAGCTGGGGAGTTGCACCAGTGTCTCAGGAGGTTGCGCTGCTTCTTTCCTTCATGTGAAGCTCTGTTGGGCCCTTGCGCATACACATTATCTATCAGGTTTCACCCTTGCCTCCATTCCCCAGGCTCCATGTCCCCATTCCCTTGTTGGTGGTCCACAAGCCTGTTCTGCAACACTGGGTAGCGGGTGCGCATGAGATTGTGCAGGATGCAGCAAGCTTCCACGATGTTCCTCACCGTCTCTGGGCGATGCTGCGTGGTGGTGAGAAGTACCTGGAACCTGTTGGCCAGGATGCCAAAGGCATTCTTCACCACCTGTCTTGCCCTGGACAGCCTGTAGTTGAAGATCCTCTCTTCACAGGTGAGGCATCTGGAAGTGTAGGGCCTCATGAGGTAGGTTCTGAGGGAGAAGGCATCATCCCCCATGATGAAGTAGGGCACATCTTGTGTGTCATTGGGCAGGGGGTCTGGATCTGGGAAGCCCATGATGAGGTTGCGTTCCAGCCCCTCCTTGAGGTGACTGGCATTGTATACCTGGGCATCTGAAGATGACCCATTGCCTGAAGCATCGATGTACATGAACTTGTAGTCAGCATCTACCATAGCGAAGAGGATGATGCTGAAGAAGCCCTTGTAGTTGTGATAAGTGGACCCTGAGTTGGCTGGAGCTTTGCAGGCCACCTGCTTGCCATCTATGGCTCCAACGGTGTGAGGGAAGTTCCACTTCTGATACCACTGCTCTGCAACTTTCTTCCAGCCTTCTTCAATGGAGGGGCACTGGAGGAGCTCCTCCAGGTATTCTTTGATGATGGCCTTCTCTGACCACAATGCTGATGGTGTTGTGTGGCACCCTCCAGGTGTACTGCATGCTCCTGTACATGGTCCCTGAGGCCAGGTGGCACAGAGTCAGCGCCACCTTCAGCCCAGGGTCCAGGCTGGGGTGGAAGTTGGTGTTTGCCTTGGTCAACCTGGGTCTCAGCCACTCCATAACTTCGTCAAACATGGCTGGCGGCATCCTCATGAAGTTCTGGAATGCACGAGAGTCTTCGTTCCTCAGCTCCACCATCAGCTTGTTATAAAGTCCATACTCAGTTCTTCTCGCGATCCATCTTCGGATGCAGACACTTCTTGGCTGCCTCCTTTTCTTCACATAGAACAGGTGAAAGAGCCTGTAGAGGGCTTTGCACTGTTGTAGAACGATGGCGGCTACCAAAAGGAGTGTGTGATGATCCATGGTGGAGATGACTGGATGCTGTGGAAGAGCAAGAGCCAGATGAAGGCTGAAGAGGTCTGCACCGCAGGGCTGCTGGACTGAAAGTGAGATCCAGGTGATTTCCCCCCCTTTTTATAGGAAATATAGGTTTTCCACTAGGTGTCCTTTTGCATCCTCTAGGCATCCTGCAGACATCCTAAATATCTGAGATACATCCCCTATACGAACATTTTTTCCGTTTTAATGCTTTGTATGCGAGCTGCATCCGCTTTCATCCTTTCTACGTCCATGCTACTAACGCTGCGTGTCCGTTCCACGTTCGTTTCACTTCCTCCCTGTGTCTGTTTTCCGCTGGAGCGGATGCAATTTTTGCGGATGCGCAGCGGATGCCTAGCGGATATAGCGGACGCGTAACGGATGATGACAGATGTATAACGGATGTTCCCCATAAGCGTAGCAGATGTAGAATGGACGCGTTGGATACATTTTCTGCTCAAAAAGTTTTGTGCAGCTCAAAACTTTTTGAGCGGATGAAATGTCAGTAGACGGATGCTGGACGGATACAGAGTATGAAAAACGGACGCAGTGAGTACAGAACGGATGCATCGTGTTAACCAATGGATGGCAAGTGTTTCTCTCTGTTTTACATCCTCTTTCCATCCGTTGGTGCTGTGTGACAGGGGCTTAACAGCTAGAGTCATCTAAAGGTTAGTTTCACTTTAGCACAGTTAGCACAACTATGCACATTCAATACATAATCCCCTCCCTCCCCTCCCCCTCTCCCCCTCCCTTCCCTTTTTACCATTAGCTAAATCTGCTAGAGCTCAAAGAGAGAAGATGAGGATGCTACATATAGAAGGATGCCTGCAAAGCAAGAGTTTCTAACCCCTGTTCTATAGCCCACTGGGAACTGGACTGTGCAATTGCTGGGTGAGGATATGAAGCTCCACTTGCACAAGCAGTTGGGTATGGGTGTGAAATATCCCCTCCCCCTTGCTGCCACTGCTATTCCACGGAGCCAGAAATATAGGGGATTGCTGTTCTTAAGAATATTAGGTTAATACTCCCCTTCATACGTTCTATAAAGTTGGGAAAGTATGGTGGATAAGCACAACAGGACTTTCTCTGTTCTATGCACTCTGTTAACTGTCCTTCTAGGAGTTGGACCAGCTATGCACAGAAGAAACCTGCCTGCATGTTTTTTATATTGCTATTTTATTTATTAATCTTCTAAATGTGACTTTTAAGGCCCCAGTGTTGCCTTGTGAATGATGAAGCATGTCCCACTAAAGACTACACCTAGACACTGAATGCATTTGACTGGCAGCGTGGCTGATGAATGCTGAATGTTACAGCCATTCTGTGTATGCAAAAATTAATCCATCTCCCTGGGGAAATTAGCTGTGCCAGAGGAAGAGGGAAGGGCAGACAATGTCTCAGTAGGAAAAGAAAGCTTATTCCTCCACCAAATCTTATGTATGGAATAGGAAACTGGCAAGAGGGCAAACTGAAGGGTTGGTGTAGTGTTGGCAAGTTGGACAATGGTGGGAGAGGAGGATATTGGTACAAGAGTGGTAACCCCACCATGCATCAAGGAAAGTTATTCAGTCCAAATGCAATTCAGAGCTTATGAAGCTGCTTAAAATATGTTTGACAAGTGCTCCTTCAATTTCTATCAGATCTCGGCTGTGAATCCCAGACCATCATTTGATTGAGCAAACAGATCCCAAAAATTCTCTGCTGCAGCCTAATTAGTTGTCTATCCATATATGGTAGCCCTATTTTAACATATTTTCCCTGGTGCTGGAAAGATCAATAAATGATTGAACTGCATAGAGTTACATGAATCTTAAAAGAGCTTTAAACAAGGTACCCTTCAGATTGAACCTTTAGCTCTTTGAGATTATTCAAGACTTGTTTCTGAAGATCAAAAGACAATGTGGAGATTCAATGGACTTTTGAATTGCAACTTTCCTTGTATATCCATGAAAATAGAGAAAACCAATAGAATGTTGCATGATTTGATGGGTCATCTGATATTAACATGAGCCAATGAATAGCAATAGCAGACTTATATACTACTTCACAGTGCTTTTACAGCCCTCTCTAAGCAGTTTACAGAGTCAGCATGCTTCCTCCAAGCAATCTGGGCCCTCATTTTACTGACCTCAAAAGAATGGAAGGCTGAGTCAACCTCGAGCTGGTGGGACTTGAACTGCCAAGCTGCTGGCAATCAGCAGTCAGCAGAAGTAGCCTGCAGTACTGTACTCGAACCACTGCGTCACCACTTCACGACCTCTGAAATCCCCTCTCAAGCAAAGTTTTTGGGATGAGTGCTGTCCTTGTGTTTTCACCTCACAATATCTTGTTTCTTCAAATTTCTTCAAGAAGGGAAACAAACAGAGAAATAACAGATTTATTCTGGTATACTTGTTTCCATCTGGATTGCTCTTGTGTGATTTTGTTTATCTCTGCAATCCATATATTTTTTCTTATCTCTTAATCTATTTGTCTGATCTATAGATAATCCATTAGTCTCTGTGCCCCATTTGTTAACACTTTCAATATTTCTTTTATTCATCCTAAATCACAGTAAAAAGGAAAATATTTTCTGATTTCAAAGTCTCCTTTCTGTCATATTATTGTATTAAATTCTAAATAATGTAGTGTATTGTCGTAACAAGTAGTGGTTAAAGTCCTGACCTAGAAACTAAGAGATTATAAATTCTAGCCTTCCCTTAGGCATGAAAACTCACTTTGGGCCAGATCCCAGATGGGTATGATCTGGGTTCTTTCAGCCAAGGCATGATGGATGGTTGGGACTAGAAGATGTGCCTTTTCTGCTGTAATGCCTACTGTCTGTTACATCCTTCCTCCTGAGTTTAGAATGGCTTTGATCCTGTTTTGGCCTTTCAGAAGGCCCTGGAGACTTGGTTATGTGCTTGGGCCTGAGCTTGCCTGAGCATGTGAGAGACTCTGTTTCCTGATTGTGTTGATACCTCTAGATTACAGAATCTCTTGGCTGATTAATTCTTCTGTTTACTTTTTTTCTATATTGTGTTTTAATTGGCTTTTATGGTTGTTTGCCATCCAGAATCACTGATATGAGATGGACAGATAAACCAACCAACCAACAGTGCCAAATATGACTTGGCAACAACTTTGTTCCACCAGGTCTTCACAATGTTGCCTTCATCTCATTCCCAACCTTTGAGTGAGCTAATTGATCTTAGCTCAATTGGTCTTAGCATTTTTTTATCTCTCACTTTTAACCTGATAGCATCTTATTCCTATTCAAAGATGAATAAAATTACACTGCATAACTCATTAATCAGATGTAACATTAGGTGATCAGTAGTGGATGGAAGCAGAGACAGACTTATAGGTCATTTCAGGCTGATGTGAGCTCCTCTTCTGTGCCTGGTCACCTTCATTCTGTTGTCACTCTAAAGAGTTGTACTGGACTCAAGTTCTTACCTAAACTGTGCAATATTTGCTCAGCTGTTAGTTCTATGTACTGGGTAGTACAAGGGTGGAGAACAAACACTGGAATGATATGATTCTTTGTGACATTATTTTTCTTCCAAGCAACTTGTTGAATATAAGGTGAGATACACAAGAAGGAGCCCACAGAAGAGGGTAATATCCTATCACCAAATTCCTTTTTCAAATGACATGATTTTTCAATGGTTTTCCTGCTCTCTAGTTACATTGGGTGAGTGGGAAACAGCAAATCCAGAAGAATCAACAAATTGCTTTAACGTGTGGCCCATACATAACCTGGACAATATTCTTTGCAGTGTATCTAAAGAGACACAAAAAGGAAGCAGGTTAGAGGTTGGCAGTGTGGACAACAATCATACTGGTATATTTTCCATAAGCACTTTAACCCAGCAGGGGGGAAAAGCCTGTTATTCATATGCTGTCCTTTATCTGTTTTTTCTAGATATAGATGAGTGTGAATGTGTGATAGTTTTAGAAGAAAAAAGCAAAATAACAGAAGAAAAAATAGGAGAAAAAATCCCAACAGTCCCCAAGAGACTGAAATTTCAGGATACTTCATCCCCTTACTTTTCCCACCTGTTTAGAGTAAGACAGATGCTTCCGTTTTCTCAAAAAGTCTGTGAAATTAACACAAAACAAATGAGTGACAATGTCCTGCTTTTGACACCTTAATCAATCCAAACTTAGAACAGATGGTGAATTATTCTAGACTTTTATTTGAAATTCTTTAATTGCAGCTAAAATGTAAGCAAGGACTTGTCTATAAGCTACTACAGAAAATACTGGAGCCATACAACACAAGTTGATAGTAAGCATAATTAAAAATACTGCCTGAAGCACCATTAAAAGTTACAGCACTCCGCTCACTTTCAATCCTCTGTGAAGTTTTCAGCTTCCTGTCTCAAGGACAAAAGGACAAACTTTTTATCAATTCACACAATAGAGATAGAAGCAATCTTTCAAGGTGTGCCCCGCTAAGAGCAGAAACATTCTTTTCACAAGCATTTAATGAAAGAAGTTTCATCCTCACCAAATATAACAAGCAGGAACAGAAGCCTATCAAATATTTGCTGCTAACAAGGATAGATCTCTGCTGAGCATTTGAAGTTTAACAAGGGAAATAGTAACAAACATACTGTACATCAAGGTTCTTTAAACTTGGCAAGTTTAAGACTTGTGGACTTCAACTCCCAGAATTCTTGAGCTAACAGGAGGAGGAATTCTAGGAGTTGAAGTCCACAAGTCTTAAAGCTATCAAGTTTTAAAACCCCTGCTGTACATAGTAAATAGGCCTATGTGACCATCACTACATATGGGTCAGTAACTCAATGATTTCATTTTGAGGTCTACTAAAGTGTATGCAAACTTATGATTGCCTGTGTTATGTGACAGAAGTTCTTTCTTCATTAGATACCAAAGAAGTATTGCTACCATCATGACACAGAAGAAGACATTAAAAAAATATTTGGAAACCTTATAGAAATATAACTAATGACAGGTACTGCCTACTCAAATAAATCCAAACACTAATCACATCCAGAACTCCCCCACAGATTCATTTATCTTACCTTAGAATTGAAGTATTTAGCCTCCAGAGTCATTAGTTATATAAATGTTGTAGCCAATGGGGCGGAGGCAGTTTATGAAAACTCACTATGGGAAAGTGGAATTTGTATCTTTATCCTCTAGTTATGGAAGAAAAGGTATGAGTATTCTGGGAATTCAGAAAAAAAAAATAGATTAAGCCATTAGATTTGGACTCATCTATGGAAATCAAATGGGAATTATTTTTACACCTGCAAAATTGGCAAATTATGTTTGGTATCAAGTTCCTGCTAAAAGAAGATTGAAAAGGTGGCAGTTGTAGAAATAGGGCACGTTTTGTTTATAGGAATCCAGAATATAGAGTAGTATGTAAGGGTAGGATCTGACAGAGTTAACAATAGGTTCGATGATTTATGAAGTTCGGTGATTTACGATGAGCTTCCATGCATGCTGCGCATGTGCACCTGTAAATCATCATCAGCATGCTGTGTGCAGAGAAGCAGCCTTTGAAAAAGCCCTTTCTTCCTGCTTTTTTAGCTGTAGCTGTGCTTCGCACGGCAACTGAGGTTGAAAAAACAGGAAATAAAGGTCAGGTAAGAGCCCAGGTAGGTGGGTGGGCAAAAACATCAGCAGACATAGAACCAGTTCTATGTCTGCTGCTCTTTAGAGCTACTGGTTCTCCAGAGGTGGACAAAACCGGTAGAAACCCATCACTGTAGTATGTCTGATCAAATCTCTCAGCATGGTATGTGAGAGGAAGAAGCTCCTGGATTTCTTGAGGCTGAAAGAGAAATGGTGAAAAGCTTGACCTCCACATTATGAATGTGAAAGACAAAAGTTCTTCTGTATTTTTCAATGATATCATCAATAGTTCTAACCGTAGGAGATCTATGGGATACTTTTTGAATAAAGAGCAGACTTTATTCAGTTTTGTGAGAGAAAATGTGAGGATGAATAATGAATTGAAACTTATTCATTGGTCTAGGCTGTCTTCAGGACTGGGAAATTTATTTATTTATTTTATTTTGTCAAGAAATTATTAGATAACAGGTATAAGTATAAACATGGTTAGGAATACATGAAATAGATATGAATAAGAAAAAAAAAGAAACAATAGGACAGGGATGGTGGACACATTGGCGTGCTTATGCACGCCCCCCACAGACCTCTTAGGAAAGGGGTGAGGTCAGTAGTAGATAGTCTAAGGTTACAGTTTTTGGGGTTTGGGAAAGAAACCACAGTCAGGTAGAGTATTCCAGACATTGACCACTCTATTGCTGAAGTCGTATTTCCTGAAATCAAGTTTGGTGCAGTTTACCTTGAGTTTGTATCTATTGTGTGCTCTTGTAGTGTTGCAGTTGAAGCTGAAGTATTCATTGACAGGTAGGACATCGCAATATAATTTTATGTACCATACTTAGATTGAACCGAAGGCAGTGTAGTTCTAGGTTGTCTAAGTCTAAAATTGCCAATCTGGTAGCACAAGGTATTCTGCTATGAGTAGAGGCGTGGAGAATTCTTCTTGTGAAATATTTCTGGACTTTCTCAATTGTATTAATATTAGCTATGTAATGCGGGTTCCAGACTGATGAGTTGTATTCAAGTATTGGTCTGGCAAATGTTTTGTTATGCTTTAGTTAGTAGAGTGATATTACCGGAGAAAAAGTTATGCAGGATTAGGTTTACAACTGTTAATGCCTTTTTGGCTATGTAGTTACAATGAGCTCTAGAACTTAGATCATTTGAGATGAGTACTCCAAGGTCCTTGACAGAGTTTGGGTCATCAACAAGGTCTTGACTGTTCAGCTGGTATTTTATTTTCTGATTTTTGTTTTTGGCAATATGTAAGACAGAGCATTCATTTTTTTGAGATTTGAAATTGCCATTTGTTTGACCTTTCTGACATATAGTCGAGGTCTTTTTGAAGGGTAGCAGTATTGTTGGTGGTTTTGAATAGCTTTACATCATCAGCAAAAAGAATGTAGATGCTCTTAATATGATCACAGAGGTCATTTATACACTTCAAAGTATGAAGAGAGTTGATCCTAGATCCCCTTGGGGGACACCACTATTGACAGGTACAGAATTTGATAGGATGCTCCCAATTTTGACCATTTGTTGCCTGTTTGACAGGAATACTTCTATCCAATTATGCAGTTGTCCAGAGATACCATAAGATTTTAATTTTAGGAGTAGTTTGTCGTGTATCATTGAATCAAAGGCTTTACAGAAGTCTTTGTAAATTGCATCAATTGTTTTGCCCTGATCAAGTTGTGTAGTACATATGTTTTTGCAGTGTAAGAGTTGCAGATTACAGGATAGTTTTTTTCTGTAACCAAACTGTTTGTTAGAGAGTAGATAGTTTGTCTCTAAGTGGAGGATAATGGATTGGTTAATAATTGATTCCAGGACTTTACAGGTGATGCAGCATAAAAAGATTGGTCTGTAATTTTCAACTAGGCTGGGGTCTCCCCTTCTGAAGATGGGAAGATTGTCTTCTGTAAAATCGATATGTATTAGATCATTGTAGTTGTCTGTGGTTCGACTAGGAAATATTGGGCATGATCCATTGCTGTTTACAAATACTGAGCCAAAGAATGTGGTAAAGAGGTTGGCTTTAATAGTGTCATCATTGCAGTCTTTACCATTAAGTCCTTTCGGGGGTGGGATAGACCTTGAGTCTTTTCATTTGTTTACAAAATTGTAGAAAGCGAGGGTGGAATTGGAATGTTTAACCTGGACACCCAAAAAGTCTTTGCATCTCAGCCAGACTTTTGGAGTCTCCTCAACCATGCCTCTGATGATCTCGGTTAATCTGATTTTACCCTGCCCTGCTATTTACCATATTTATCTTGTGCAAGTTGAGGAAAGAAATATCTGATGGATCTTCCATTTGTTGTAAATTGAAGTCAGGAAAGAGACTGTAACTGGGTTCATATATAATATTAAGTCATAATGTGGATTGGGTTTTTTTTTTGGGGTCAACAGTCAGATGGGTGTACTTAGCCACTGATTTTTGAAAACTAAAGTTTAGTGTGAATTATAAACCAATTGACTGTTGCTTATCCATAAATCATGATTTAGAAATCTGTGATTTATCCAAACTTGGGAGGCTTGCTTGCAACAGATATCCTTTTTCAAATCCACTCCTGTTTATTTCTGACATGGGGACTCCCAGATGAGGTGAGGCAAGACCCACATTTTTTTCCACTCCATGGAGCATTTCATCCGAAAAGGCAGCTGGATATGAGAGCCAAACTACCAAGATTCTGTCTTGATTAAGAGAGAACTGGAGATTGTCCATATGTATTCTATAACAACTCACTTTATGAGTAGACAGCAGAAATGGTTTTTGTAGCCACTTGTGATCAGTTGAGAATCATGGGTTGCATCATGCTCCGAGCCACAAGTACAGCCTTTCAGGGACTCTAGGTTTAAACCATCTTTTAAATCACTTTGGTATTTTACTGTTTTTATTGTCTCCTTAGCATTGGAAAAAAAAACGTTCAAAACTTCAAAAAGCCTACAAGTTGCTGGGTAAGTTTTCCTTCAATTTGTTTAAAAAGAAAGAACGTTATGTTTTTCAGTGTTTTTAAGTTTTTATTTTTTTACTTTTTGTAATTTTTTAAATAATATACTGCAAAGGAGTAACTCTAGAGTTGTTTCTAAAGAATTGAAATGTTAAAGCTTTGTGAAGTTGATTTAAAGAAAGTCTTTGAAATTAATGAGAATGATCCTTTAGTGTGGGGAAAATCTGCCTTGTTTACATTTTACATGCAAAGCAGAACTTTGAAAGTTGATGACTAAGTACAGGATGGCCACTTTAAAGCAAACTTTTGATCTGTGAGCTGATGAAATGCTTGAGTTTGTTAACTCCTTCCTGAAATTAACAGTTGCTATGGAAGATTAAGAAATTCCTTTAAAGTGGATTTTAAGGTGAACTTTAAAATTACAACTCATAAGAAAGAGATGGAAATACTGGAATTTCAAGTGAAACATAATAATAATTTAAAAATCAAATGAGGTATCCAAAGTGAGTTGTGGGATATCCTTTATAATTGAAATATAGGAGACATTGATGTTATTTCATGGAAATTAGAAAATGACTCGGATAAAGATAATAAGAATGTCAAGAGAAGAGGCAAAATATTTGAAGAAAACAAGAGTTAGAACTTTGTCTATGGGGTTATATTCATGATATATAATATGTGTTATATTTTTTCAATATGGAATATATATCCACACTATATTTTCATTATTAGCTTATCTGTTTAATATAATTCTTAATAACATTATTGAAAAATCAATCAATTAATATAATATTGACCCCAATGTGAAAAAGCTTCATCAATCTCACCTTGCTGGTATTCCTTTACTGTTAGGTTTAGTCAATATGTAGTCTTTGCTACCTTAGGATTTTAGATGCTTTTTTCTTAGGTTTTCTATTAACAAGCATTCCCTAGAGATTCCTGGCTAATTGGTAGATTTAATTAGCAGACACCTGCTGTTTGGTAAGAGGAATGTTCTTGGGTGATGAATCCTTCTTCCCCTGCTCCTTAAATCTTTGCAAGCAAGTATGCTGAGCCCAAAACCACTGGTACTGATTTATGAAGAGGAAGATTTTTGCACTATATCACCATGTTCCTTTGGAGGCAATAGAACAATAGGGACTCAGTATAGCCTCTTTGTCTACCAAGAGCCAAATAATAGCAAGTTCTGTTTTGGGATGAAATTCTGCAAGATCTATGGAATCCCTATGGAAGGATTTGGAGCTCACGGGTACAGTATGACGATGATGTTTCAATTTAATCTTCAATAATTCTAGGAAGTAATCCAAAAACTACTAGCCAGTGGCTTTTTTCAATCAATATATTAGGCCTTCACTTGCTTAATTGAGATTTCTTGAATAAATCACTGTCTGGGTTTGCACATTCCATTGTGCCATAAACCTATGGTTTACAAATTACAATGGTTGTCCTCACCTATTCATCAACCTTAGTGTGCCTGAGTTTGCCTATGAATACAGCCATTGTTGGCAGTTTTATACCAGATGCCTGAGTAGTATAGCTACTCAATTTCCTACAACCCTAATTATGTTTGTATGAAATATGAGGAAAGTCTCTCTGTGCACCACTGATTTGTCCCTCCAGTGTCTATCTACTCTTGCAATGTAGTGAACACACTTCATTCAGGCATTTTGTCTTGCCTAAGACCCACCCTTGGTGCTCTCATTCCAAATGGAACACAAGAGAAACTACACTTGCAGTTCTTCAAATAAAACCAATACTATTAAAATCTGTCCACCTTTCCTCTGGAATGAGTTTCCTCCTGAAACCCAGGTGGTTCCCACTTTGATGTCATTCTTGAGGGTCTTAAACCTATGGCTGTTCTCCCAGGTTTTAGCTAAGGTCATTGGAGCCTCCACTAGATGCATGATAGCAGTTTTATGCATTCAGCAGATTCACCCATCTTTTTGCTGTTTACATGGATTGTTATTTTTATGATTCCTTGTACTGTGAGCCACCCAGAGTGAGTCTGGAGTGGTGTGATTCCTAAACTGAACAAACAAATAAATTGAATCAATCTACCTGGTGCTATCTTATAGCATTTAGCACCAGCACTTAGACTTATTTACTGTTTCACAGTGCTTTACCATCCTCTCTAAGTGGTTGACAGAGTCAGCATAATGCCCACCAGAAATCTGGATCCTCATTTGACCCACCTCAGAAAGATGGAAGGCTGAGTCAACAATGAACCGGTGAGAATTGAACTGCTGGCAATGGGTGGTAAGTTAGCCTGCAGTACCGCATTCTAACCACTGCACCATCATGGTTCTACAGGCCACATAAAGTAGCAATGATCCTCATATACATCTCTTTCACAGAATGTATGAGGTCCCTCTACCCAAGGACAAATACATCTCTAGCAATATCTCACTCTAAAATATTTTAGCAATGACCCTGGAACTTCTGCCTAGTCTGAAAGGCGGGAAGTGCATACTTTTCTGTAAGAAAAAGAACAGGAGAGCCATGTCAGGAAGAAGTAAAATGTCAACCATTTGGCTCACTTGACTGCATCTGGAAAATTATGTATCCAAGGAGCACTGGAATGACAGGTTTTTTTTTCCTTCTCTATTGCCAGCAGCCATTTCTCCTCATTATTCAGAGCAGCAGCAAGGTGCTTTCTGTAGCCATTATTTCCTTGCTGAGCAAAACACCTTCTGGTCTGGGGGGAATACCATTTAGCTTAAGTCAGAACTTCTGAGTCCCCTCATTCTGCCTTGCAATGTTATTTCAAGCAGCTCACTCTCCAGGTGAATTCCTTCTGGAATGTCAGAATGGAAGCTAGAAATTTCCCATTCCAGTGCTGTATTTGTGTAGTTTTACAAATATAAATGGAGGAGGGTGTGTGTGTGTGGGGGGGGGGGAGTTGTCCCAGTTTGCTTTTTTATGCTTTTCAAACAATTAATGAGATCCTCATCAGATCAAAACTAATTTTATGTTCTTGTATTATTAATAGGGAACATACATTATCCTCCTGGGTGATGAGTTCAAGTCAGACTCTAATGAAATTGATTTTCTCGGGCAGAGAAATGTTCGTAATATGAAAGTGCAGCATATATAAATCATGCTGTTGGCTAACTAGCCGAGCCCATTACTTCTTGAAGAATGTTGATGGCAGCTTCATGGGTTTCGGAATGAAATTCAGAAAGAAACTACCTTCTGAAATTAAGTTCTGTCAGGCAGGAGTTTTTTTGGCCATGCTGCGAAAAAAAGAGAAACCATTAGATAGAGATGGTTGCTTCAGATCAAGGTGATAAATGACCTATTTTCACAGTCCTAAGCCAGTCAAAATGATGGACACAAGGACTCTAGAATGATTTGGAAGTGGGAGAAGGGCTTCAGTGGAAAGGGAGAGGATGCAGAATTATGGCCTATGAGTCTTATTGACCTATGAAGAAAGTTTTGTTCAGAGCTTATTTAGTGATCAGTTTTGTTTTTTTTAAGTGTTCGTCGAGGACTTGCAATTTTACAGGTAGCTGTCCACTTATGACCACAATTGACCCCAAAATTTACATCGCTAAGTGAGAAATTTATTAAGTGAATTTTGTCCCATTTCACAACTTTTCTTGCCATATTTGTTAAGTGAATCACTGCAATTGTTCAGTTAGTAACATGGCTATTAAGCGAATCTGGCCTCCCCATTCTGACTTTGCTTGTCAGAATGTCACAAAAGAAGACCACGTGACTCTGGGACACTGCAACTGTCATAAATGTGAGTCAGCTGTCAAACATCTGAATGTAAATCAAGTGACGTGGGAATGAGGCAATGGTCATAAGTGTGAAAAATGCTCGTAAGTCACTTTTTTCAGTGCCATTGTAACTTTGAACAGACACTGAGCGAACTGTTGTAAGTTAAGGACTACCTGTATTGTGTTTTCCTCCTAAGAATAGTACAGGTAGTCCTTGATTTACAACTATTCATTTAATGACTGTTAAAAGTTACAACAACAAAGAGTGGTTTATGACTGGTCCCTGTGCTTATAACTGTCACAGTATCCCCATATGATCAAAATTTGGTTGCCTGGCAACAGGCCTACAGTTATGACAGTTGCAGTGGCCCGTACCTTTCTAACCAGCTTCTGACAAGCAATGTCAATGGAGAGGACCAGATTGGCTTAACAATTGCATGATTCACTTAATTGCAATGTTTCGTTTAACAACTGTGGCTGAAAAACTCATAAAATCCACTTACGTGGATTCACTTAACCATAAATTCTGGTCCCAATTAGGGTTATAAATTGAGGATTACCTGTAATAATTTTCATCAATTTCCCACATTTTAATTTCCAAAAGCTGACAGTTCTTAGAGCAAGATGTGACAGGAAGGCACAGATTGTTCTACCTCAGGGCTCTCAAACTCCCAGCCCACGAGTCAGATGCCCATGCCCAGTTTAGCAAAGGGGGGAAATGACCCAATACATCATGTGATGCCACTGTGACGATGTGAGTTTGACACCCCTCTTTTACCTCATTCAAAGCTACTATTTATATTTATATTTATTATGCTAGGATGAGGATGAAAATGTAGGGAAGATATTTATTCTGAAATCCATCTTCAGGGGAATCTGCTAAGCAAAATTGGAGACCTGCTTACCTTATTAACCAGTTTGCAGACCTATTTTAAGCCAACATTGTAAATTGGTATTAAGCTTGTGTGTTTGCAGCTGAACTGCAATTTATATTGATTGATTATTGTGGCTGCATTGAATTCTCTTGTACCAGTTTTCTTTTTAAAGAGAGAATAGATAACCAAAGCCAAAATCAATAAACAGGCCTAGTAAATTTGGCAATAGGTTGGTTTTTTAGGTAACTCAGAACATTCTATGGCTCATCAGCTTTTCTAAGGAACTAAGCCTATAGTTATTAAAGAGGTTCATGTGATATACAAGTCTAACAATGAAATTATAATGAATAACCAATCAGTGAAGATTCTTAAGACTTGAGGCATATAGGACTGTCAAATAATTACCAGGCAGGTACAGAGAAATCCTCTGTAGTTGATAGTCTATGAGAGAGAAAGTCAAAGAAAAGAGGAAAAAGCTGGCTTTCAAGAGGGATTACTTCAGCAGTTCAGCTTCGAACAAGAAAAGTAGAAAAAGAAAACTGCCAATTAAGATGTCTTTTTACAAAGAAAGCAGGAGATTTACAGGTGTAACACTGAAGCTCTTGTAATAGCAAAGAAAGTTAAGGCCAGGTCACATCACCTGACAGATGCAAAACGTATGTAAAAAGGACACAGCGGATGAGCAAATTTTCCATCCATTGTTATCCGCCCTCAAAAGTGCCCCAAATTTGCATAAAGAGAATGGAAAAGAACGGATGGGGGAGGACGTATCGCAGATGTAAAACAGATGCTCAATGGAAGCCTAGCGGATGAAAACGGATGGGAGTGGATGGCACGTTCGCAGGAGTTCTGGGGGAGCATAGCAAAGCAGACGCGTAGCGGAAAGAGCGGATGTGTAGCGGATGAAGCGGATGCAGAGCGGATGCAGAGCGGATGCCTAGCGGATCATCAGCCCCACGGATATAAAAGGAGGCAGCTTGCAAACAGGTCACCATTCAGAGGAAAGACCTGCTGCCACAGACATCTTCATCAGAGACATCTTCATCATGGGGAAGAAGAGGAAGCCTGTGCCATCTTCTGCCAGCCCTGGCAAGAGGGATAGATCCACCATCCCACTCCCTGGCGCTGACTCTGCTGCTGGTGGTGGTGCTTCTTCTGCTGCTGGTGCTGCTGCTGCTTCTTCTGCTGCTGGTGCTGCTCCTGCTGCTGCTGCTGGTGCTTCTCCTGCTGCTGGTGCTGGTGCTGCTTCTCCTGCTGCTGCTGTGGTGGACCAGCCCCAAAGCCCTGAAAGCCCTGATGCTGAAGGCCCTGCCAGAGGGAGGAAGAGGCAAGGCAAGGAGAAGGAGAAGGGAGAGAGGAAGCAGTACTCCATCACAGAGGAGCATTAGGAGGAGGTGCTGGAGTGGCTGAGGGAGAACGAGTATATGTGGAGGAAGGGTCACAGGCTCTATCGAGACACCAAGCGAAAGCAGGCGGCTTGGAGACAGAAGGCGGAGAGCCTGGGCTACACTGTTGATGTCCTCCTCAGGTGGTGGAAGCATATGCACACCTGGAATGGGAAGCTGCACACCTGGTACAGGAAGAAATCTGGCCAGGCCGCAGTCAAGCTCACCGACCGAGAGACCTATGTCATGGCAATGTGCAGCTTCCTGGAGAGTGGGGTCCGCCACTGAGGAGCAGCCCCTCTGTCTACCCTCACTCTCAGGCAGCCCACAGACAGCCAGTCCTCTTCTGGCCAGGAGACAGCGACTGTGTCCGGGCAGGTGTCCACAGAGCGCCCCACGACAGAGACCGCCCCGACAGCTGCACACCCTATGCCGGAGGACGTGGAGGATTCTCTCACACACATGGAGCAAGAAGAAGCAGTGACCACCAGGGACCAACCCACACCCACCCTCAGCTCCACCTCCACAGAAAGCAGGCAGAGAGGTAGACTGGAGGGACAGAGCCACACTGTCCTCTTGGAGATCAGGGACACCATCAAGAACAGTGCAGATCTCCTCTCGCAGCTGGTACACTTCAAGATTCCTTCCTCAAACTGCAAGCCCTTCCTCACCTACGTGGCCCAGACCCTCATGGACATGCCCGAGCCCCAGTACCAGGTGATGAAGGAGCAGATCACGGCGCTGCTGCACCACCCTCCAGGCCCAGCTGAACCTGCTCCCACCCAGTCCAGGTCTGCTCCTCCACCCCAGGCGATGTCACAGCCCTTCCAAGGATTTCAACAGCCTCTCTCCTACCAAGGCTACGGCTACCAGGAGTTCCAGCAGCACAGGCAGCCCTTCCCAGTCCAGGCACAGGTTCCTTGCATGCCACAGGTGCCACCGATGCCACCGATGTCACCGATACTTCCGATGCCACCGATGCCACAGATGCCACCGACACCACAGATGCCACAGATGCCACTGATGCCACCGATGCCACCGACACCACCGATGCCACCGATGCCACCGATGCCACTGATACCACCGATGCCACAGATGCCACTGACGTCACAGATTGTTTCCTTGCATGCCACAGACGTCTCACCTTGCCCAGCTGCACACCAGACATCCCCACTACACTCCTCCTTCCTCCACCCCACAGCCACGCCTGGCCTCAGAACATCTGTCATCGGTCCTGTGCCTGACATCCCAGGTCCTGGATGAAAGGCCTCTCAACCTCACTGGGCTGAGCCAGCTTTCTGAGAGCTTCCTGAATACACCATCTCCTGTTGTCCTCTCGGGGCCAGGCACCCCAATGGCGCCTCAGACCAGCACTCCAGCCACTGCCACCTCCACAGTCCCTGTCCCCTTTATACCTGAGACCATGGACATGCCTCAGAGTGACTGAGAACATTGCCAGAGACTGAGTTGTTACCTGTTGACTTTATCATTGCTTGGGACACTTTTCTTGGTTCCTTTTGCTTTTTAAATAAAGTCCTACACTTTACTGTTATTAATAAAGGTTTTCTTTGCTTCACACACTTGGGTCATTTCTTTTACTTAATAAAGTCTTGGTGGAAAGTTTTAGAAAATGGTTAAGCCTTTGCATGCTTATGGGATGGGCAGGGATACCTGTGGAATGGGTAATAGCTGTGGGATGGGCAGGGATATATGTGGGATGGGTAATAGCTGTGGGATAGATAGCATAGTGGGACTGTATGGTCCACTCTCCCAGCTGCCACACATATGGCCCTTTATTATCAATAACAATTTAATCATTGATCCACACATTTCAACATAAACAAAACTCTTTATTAATGCCCTATTCATTGTAAGGCCACACAACATACATGGCACAATCTCATCAGTGTGATGAGACAGGCTGAAGGAAGCATCCATTAACCATCTATCATCCTGTCTTGCCACTCCACTGCTCCAGCTGGGCAGTTGCACCAGTGTCTCAGGAGGTTGTGCTGCTTCTTCCCTTCATGTGAAGCTCTGTTGGGGCCTGGTACATCCACAGTGTTGATCAGGTTTCGCCCTTGCTTCCATTCACCAGGCTCCATGTCCCCATTCCCTTGCTGGTGGTCCACAAGCCTGTTCTACAAGACTGGGTAGCGGGTGCGCATGAGATTGTGCAGGATGCAGCAAGCTTCCACGATGCTCCTCATGGTTCATGGATGCTGCTGCATGGTGGTGAGAAGTACCTGGAAGCTGTTGGCCAGGATGCCAAAGGCGTTCTCCACCAACCGTCTTGCCCTGGACAGCCTGTAGTTGAAGATCCTCTCTTCATGGGTGAGGCATCTGGAAGTGTAGGGGTTCATGAGGTAGGTTCTGAGGGAGAAGTCGTCATCCCCCATGATGAAGTAGGGCACATCTTGTGTGTCGTTGGGCAGGGGGTCTGGATCTGGGAAGCCCATGATGAGATTGCATTCCAGCCCCTCCTTGAGGTCACTGGCATTGTATATCTGGGCATCTGAAGCTGACCCGTTGCCTGAAGCATCGATGTACATGAACTTGTAGTCAGCATCGACCATGGCGAAGAGGATGATGCTGACGAAGCCCTTGTAGTTGAAATAAGTGGACCCTGACTTGGCTGGAGCTTTGCAGGCCACGTGCTTGCCATCTATGGCTCCAACGGTGTGGGGGAAGTTCCACCTCTGATACCACTGTTCTGCAAGTTTCCTCCAGCCTTGTTCAGTGGAGGTACACTGAAGGAGCTCCTGCAGGTATTTTTAGATGATGGCCTGCACCACTTCTCTGACCACAATGCTGATGGTGTTGTGTGACACCCTCCAGGCGTACTACATGTTTCTGTACGTGGTCCCGGAGGCCAGTGCCACCTTCAGCCCAGGGTCCAGGCTGGGATGGAAGTTGGTGCTCTGCTTGGTCAACCTGGGTCTCAGACGCTCCACAATTTCATCAAACATGGCTGGTGGCATCCTCATGAAGTTCTGGAATGCACGAGTGTCTTCGTTCCTCAGCTCCACCATCAGCTTGTCATAGAGTCCAAACTCCACTCTTCTCCTGATCCATCGTCGGACCCAGACACTTCTTGGTCGCCTCCTTTTCTTCCCGTAGAAAAGGTGAAAGAGCCTGTAGAGGGCTTGTTTCTGATGTTGAATGATGGCGGCTACCAAAAGGAGCATGCGATGATCCATGGTGGAGAAGAATGGATGCTGTGGAAGAGCAAGAGCAAGGCTGAAGAGGTCTGCACACCAGGGCTGCTGGACTGAAAGTGAGATCCAGGTGATTTCCTCCCCCTTTTTATGGGAAATGTCGGTTTTCCGCTAGGTGTCCTTCCGCATACTCCAGGCATCCTGCAGACATCCTAAATATCCGAGATACGTCCCCTATACGAATGTTTTGTCCGTTTTAATGCTTTATATCCAAGCTGCACTAATGCTGTGTGTCCGTTCCGCATCCATTTCGCTTCCTCCCCATGTCCGTTTTCCGCTTAAGTGGATTTGAGTTGCGTGGATGCGCAGCGGATGCCTAGCGGATATAGCGGATGCGTAACAGATGACAACGGACGTATAACGGATGTTCCCCATATGCGTAGCGGATGTAGATCATACACGGTGGAAAGTTCATCCACTCAAAAAGTTTTGTGCAGCTCAAAACTTTTTGAGCGGATGAAATCACAGTAGACGGATGCTGGATGGATAGAGTGTGTGAAAAACGTATGCAGTGAGTACACAACAGATGCATCGCGTTCTCCAACGGATGGCAAGCTTTTTTTAATGTTTTACATCCTCTTTGCATCCGTTGGTGCAGTGTGACAGGGGCTTTAGATGTTTAACATGTAAGCATTTAAATTTTATTTAAATTTTATTTAAATGCTAAATTTAAGCATTTAAAGTTTAAATTCAAGCAAGAACAGCTTCCATATATATTTCACATCACACAGCAAGGAAAAATCAGACATTTGCAGTCTGGCTTCTGACTATATCAAAAGATCAAAGATTTATATCAAAATAAATTGGAAAACGAAGGATGAAGTCAGAAATCAAATATTTATCTGTATTGTTTTTAGGGATACTTTTCTTTTTTTCTTTTTTCCTTTCCTTTTTAATATTTATAAACAGTAAAATAATGAGGACTTTGTTACGAAGCTCAAAAAATCCTATTTCTTTTTTCTTAATACCAGTATTATAAAAACAACCCTGCCTACTTTGCCTGATATCTTCTTACTTTGCTTGGTGTTTTTTCATTAATGTTATATTTGAGTATCAGTTCCCCAATTGTAACTACATATCTGTCCATGTATAGATATTATCCCATTTGACAGTATAGCTGTTTTAATTTTTTTAAAAAAATGAAGTAAGAGAATTCACTCATATATATGCCACTAAAGAAGGTCCTTGAGGACATAATACAACACACTTTAATTTGGACTAGAGAAGCAAAAGAGGAAACTGGCATTATGGGTAAGAAAGAGAAAACTGTTTCAGCTGCAAGGAGAGAAAAATTACACATATTAACAGAACTACTTTTTTGGACAACCCTTGACTACTTTTGCTGGCTTTGCAAATAGATCATTGCTCTGATTCTTTGGGGGAAAGAGACATAAAAGGAAGGGTTACTCAACTGAGCAGGAATTTCTCTTCTCTTCCCAATTTGCTTTGATGGTTGAAGGCCTATGATGTGTTTTTTTGAAAGGGAATTTAGCAATTTTTTTTTCACTTTTCTCTTCTGGAATAAATGGGGGAGTGAAAAGAGGTTACAGATTCTACAGTATTACAATAGATAGCAGAAAGACTCTTGTTGACAACTATCCCAAACAATTACTTTCAACAGCAGCAGGACTAACTTGGAGACTGGAATGACATATTGTTTCATTGTACCGATGAAACATTGTACCATTCTTTTACAATTAACTTCAGGACATTGTTCTTTTTTTTTAATAAAAGTTTTATTTAAGTTTTCACAAAATATACAAATACAAATAAAATATCTTTTTTTGAGAACAGCGTGCCCCCGGGTTATCACTTCTCCATACAGAAATAAACTCAATACATATTTATCTTATACATTCTAATCCATACCTTATAACTATTTTCGTAATTTTTTCAATAGCTTCTCCCTTTCTTTACTTCCTATAGCCTTATTTTAAATTATCTAATTCCTTTCTTAATTCAATTATATATCTTTTTCTAATTTTTAAAATCTTTCTAATCAATGTTTTTATACTTTCGTCTGTCCTGTTTACAATTTCATATTATCTTTTCTCATAAAACAAATCTTATCCTGTAATTACTCGACTGGAGTGTAACACCTTTGTATCTTTTTTCAGATCTTGTTTAAAAATTTAAGTTACACCTTTACAGTTATAACATTCATTTTCTAACTTCTATTTTATAACACATACCTATTTTCAATTGAATTCTGTTTGGTACATTCTCTTAAAAATACACACTAAATTCTTAAAAGAAAAAAGTATATATGTATAATCTGTGTATATATGTATAACAATAGTAAATGGAATAATTATTTTATTCAAGTACAGCTCTGCCATTAATATTAATAACAATCTTTTACATTTCTATTTCTTTTAACAAACATTACCTAATAGTATCAGTTGTCTCTCACTTTAATCATCTATATTTCATATTTTACTTATGACTGTCTTTAAATAAAAAACCAAACAATAGTTATTAACAGTAGTCAACAAAGTTATTATTTTTATTCAAGTTCATCTTGTCAACTAATAAAAATCTTCCATGTTTCTTTTCAGTTTTTTAAAACTTTCTTTTTAAATCATTGAGAGCCTTATTCCCTTTACAAACAAATATTCCACTACACATCAATAGAATTTTTTTCTATCACTTTAATCATCTAACATATTTTCTAACCCTTTCTATTTCTAGTATAACAATGCTATCCCATGCACTCTTGCAGAATCCTCTCCTTAAGTTTAATTTTAACCATTGTCTCTGTGTCTTTTAAATAGGTTTATACCTTTAATTCTTGTATGCTTTTCCTGTACCTCTATATCTTGTTTCTGTCCTCTGTAGCTTCTTTTCCTTTCCCTTTTCCCTCTCTTCTTCTCCCTCCCCCTTTTATTCCCTTTTCTATCTAATTCTCCCTTCTGTGATCCTCCCTTTTGCTTCTTCCTGATATTATGATTACTTTTCAAATTACTCTTTTTTTGGTTGTTGCTTCAATGCTTAAGTTTTTAACTCCCTTTCTCCCCTTTTCCTTTTTTACCCTGCTTAAAATTGCTTGGTCATTACAGATGGTTCCTTCGTTGTCCTGCCCTTCTTGTTCTGCCAGCGTTTCTTGTTTTTCATAGTTCAAGATCTCCATTTCTAAAAATTGAAATACGAAGCCAAAAGTTCCTTTTCCCTCTTGTGCTA
This sequence comes from Laticauda colubrina, assembly GCA_015471245.1. NCBI lineage: Eukaryota > Metazoa > Chordata > Lepidosauria > Squamata > Elapidae > Laticauda > Laticauda colubrina. The sequence continues at coordinate 110,763,377 of BLBF01000003.1, read as the reverse complement.
CTTCTTTTTGTTCTTTTAGTCTCATTTTCAACTCTTCAAGGAGTGATGCCATTTTTAAAAAAAATAAACAACCCCCAATTGCTTTTATTTTGTTTCATTAGGATCCTTGATCCAAAGTTCCAGGAATCATCCAATAATCCAAAACTGCTTCTTGCTTCTTTTTTCACTTTCTCTTTCCAGGGGCTTTGTTATCTTATAACAAAGTTTCAGCTACAATGTATCTTTTGCAAGCCTTGTTAAAATTCTCCAATCAAATTTTTTTTAAGTTCCAAGTGGTCTCCTCCATTTTCCAGATTCCACCCTCTTTTTTTCTTTTTCCCTCTGCTGCTTTCTTTCTTTTTTTTAAAGAAAAAAAATAAATTATCCAAGAATCTTTATCCCTTTGACACATTATTTTCAGCTAGAAATGGCCTATTAATGTCAAAGTGGGTTAGTATTAATTCTTATTTGAATCTCTTCTTCTTAACGTTCCAAGTCAATTAAAACTGTCAATGGGAGAGGAAAACAAGCCAGTTCTGTTTCCTTTCCCTTTCTTTTTCATCGCTTAAAATCTTTTTTAGGAATAGTATTAGTCTTTAAAATTCAGGTTCCATGTACCTTAAATAGATGTTCTCCATTCAACCCAGTCAGTCAAACTTTCTCTTTTAAACTTCCTCCTGCACAATCTTGTCTGGTCAGGTTCTTCTTTGAGGTGGCCATTTCTAACCACCACTGCAACCACCTTTGGGAAAGGGAGTATTGGCCAGCCAAAGAGGAAAGATGCAGCTTTCCTCAACCCCGCTGATGGCTCCTCCTTCTTCACCACCTCTACAGGGTGGCTTCAGCCCCAAATCCAGGTGGCTCGGGGCACTCCAGCAACAAGCACAGATCAAAACCGCACACGATCGCAATTTTGGACTGTCGCCAAAGAAGCCCAAACCAGAAGACAAACATCAGTACATTGTTAAGAGTTCTGTCTATAGTAGCAAATGTATATTCACAATCCCAGTGCCTGCCTACCTACCTACCTACCCCCCTCCCCAACTCAATTAGGAAGGTTCAAATCATCATGGATCTTCTCTGGTAACTATTTCTATGCTCTTAGACAATATTAAGAACTTTATCCATTTTAATCAGAGGGTGAAAAGTAATGAAATACTTAGTGAAGAAGGGGGATGGAATGAAAATGGATGCCCACTTCTCTCTGCCTTGGCAAACATCTTGCCAGATATTTAAATCTGGAAAGGCTTCTTTGTGATTCTGCTAAGCTGAAATAGATCCTTTCATGTGGTCCATCTTTACCCAATGTATGTGAAATCCTCCTGGTAGTTTTTTTTGTTATTGATACAGTGGATCAAAGTTCTTCTATCTCTCTCACTTCCTCCTATAGTTACTTATGTAGTCCAATATTTACAGCCAACCAGAAGCACAAGGAAGCCTACTGGTTTCCCAGTAGATGGCAATCAGTCTGCCATCAAGGCGAGTAGCCATTGATCCCCATAACTTCTATACAGCTGTTATGATGACTTTGTAGGTGACCATGTCCTGGGGAAGGGTTTAATGTATTTTATGAATAAAAGGCCTCCATGGGAATATCCCAAAAATATTTAGTCCCAATTCATACAGGAGGGACACACTAGTTTTAAAAATGAGATCAGGGATGGGCTTCAACAATCTTAGCAATCTGCCCAGTTGCTGGGTGGGGATGGCCATGGTAGGCATGGCCTAGTTGGCCTCCTGTACCACGGTGGATGGATGTGCATGTTTTGCCTTCCCTGGGCTCCTGGAGGCTTTCCTTGAGCCTCCAGGAGGGCAAAAGATAGCCTTCCTGTGCTCCAGAGACTCTCTGGAAACCAGAAATGGGCCCATTTCCAGCTTTTCTGAACTTCTGGGAGGCCTAATTTTCACCCTCCCTGAGCCTCCACGTGTGCCCTACACTTACCTGCATCCAAAATAGGCCACATGGGGACTCCTGGGAGGGGCGGGGTGGGGAGGGTGAGGCCAACTAGGAGTGGGATTTGGGGGTTCTCTGAACTGCACAGAATCTTGGCTAGGGGCTCTCCCAAAGCCCTGCGAACCCCCAGCAACCCACCCCTGGATGAGATATGACTTAACTTGGAGTTGAAGGATTTTAATGTCCTTTGTCATGGTCAGATAGCTTCCTTGTCAAATTGCAAATCATGGGCACTCTGACATTCTGTAATGGCAGAAGACCCACTGAAATGCTCTGCTCCGGATGCCTAATAGGTCCACAGGGTTTCCAGAGGATGCTTTTTTTCTGACTTTTTTGTGAGTAACCTTGGTTGAAAAGTGGAATGCAGAAACAGCCCTGGTTTTTGAGGAATATTTTGCTCTGGCAAAACCTCTCTCTTTCCAAGTGTTTTTATAGGGGAGCTTAAAGAAATAAAAAAATATGAAAAATACCTATAATAGTAATGGTAGGAAAGAGCAAATAGGTACTTACCTGAGTGTTGACAAAAGCTCATGTTTGAGCCCACACAGTGATGATAAGAATGGGAAAACATCATTTCTTCTCTTTCTCTATGGTTCTTGACTCCACAGTTTCCTTCTCAATATCTCTGTACAGGATTATCCAGATCTTTTCACAAAAATGGATTGAATGAAATGCCTGCAAACATGTCAGATGAATTCATGGACATTTTTGCTTGTAAAGTGATTTATATCCACTCAGGGTTGGATGCCAGTTAGTCAGAAACCACTACAGTGATTGAGGTGATGTCCTATGTACTAATCTGACATTATTTTGAGCTTGTAGAATTCAAGGGAATAGATAGAGCATACTGTGGTTTGAACAGCACCAAAATTGACTTGATTTATGTCCATCTTTGGCTCCTTCAGGCAGCCAGACAAGACATAATATGCTCTTCTATGACTGTAATAAAGATTGATTTGATTTGATTTGACAAGGCTTAAACAATTGGTTCTGAGAGTTTGTCAATGCTGCAATGAGGGAGAGTATTATTTTGCCTTCCTTGAAGCAGGCAGTGGTCTGCCCTCTTTTGAAGTTGTTTTAGGCAACTTTTGTCTAGTCTCCTGTGTTCTTTTTAAGAAAACTTGTTGAGAAACTGATGAAGAATCAACTACAGATGAATGGAAGAACAGTGTCCTTTTCATTTGGGATCCAGGGCAAGTTCACACTTGGAGTACCACACCCTGTTTTGGTTACCACAAGATAAAAAGATGTTGAAACTCTGGAAAGAGTGCAGAGAAGAGCAATGAAGATGATGAAGGGGCTAGAGGCTAAAGCGTATGAAAAATAGTTGCAGGAATTGGGTATGTCTAGTCAAGTGAAAAGAAAGACCAGGGGGGCGGGCATGATAGTAGTGTTCCAATATTTAACAGAATAGCAGAATAACAGAGTTGGAAGGGACTATGTAGGTCATCTAGTTCAACCCCCTACCCAAGCTAAATAAAGGCAATAAACATAAATCATACAAACAACAAAACTATCAGAAGCTAGGGAAATAGACAACAGGAAATTTGAGATGTATAATAGTAATAGTAATGCAGCCATACTAGGTGGTTTGGCATCCCACGGCATAAGACAGTATTGTGGGAATTAGTTGTTTAACAGAGTGATAGCATGGGGGAGAAAACTGTCTTTGTGTCTGGTTGTTTTGGCATGCAAAGCCTTTATAGCTCATATTGAGAGAAGAAGTTGAAACAATTTATGCCCAGGATATGTGAGGAATTTGTAGATATTTTCACAGCCCTCTTTCTGGCTCGTGCAGTATACAGCTCTGCAAGTGGAAGGCAGGCTGGTTGCAATTATTTTTTTCTACAGTCCTAACTATCTGTTGAAATGTTTGGTGGATCATTTTCTTGCTTTTTCTTTACTCATAATGGGTTGCCATGTAAATATTAATTGCTGAGTTTGGGTTTAAAATTATTTATTTCTATATTTTTCATCTTATTATTGCAAACTGAAGAAAGGTAATATATGCTGGGTGGTATATACAGTACATACATTAAAATAAAACCAACAAGTGAAAATTTTCCTATAGCTGCACAAGAACATGGTAACATGAAATAGACTGGACTAGAAATAGCTTTTGGTCTAGTATATGTTACTTTTAACAGAAATAAAGGGAAATCATTATTCAACATCCTAATGCTCTCTTTTTTTCTCTTTAATATATAATCCATTGGTTTTCTTTGCACAATTTGCTACAGATGTTCCAGGATTTATTTTGATGGAAGGTGTATGAACCTAAAATATAAAACACACAAAACAATATGTTACTCATTTATACAGGCAGGTGTTTTCTATTATTCCTCTGCCTATTGATCCATAGTTCTGTTATTTTTCCTTTGGGAAAAACATTTTGATTTTTCATTGCTCTTCCAACTGTTTTCAGACCACTTAATTTCTAAATGCTGTTTTTATTTCTCACAGTAGAAAAGGCATCTTGGACACCAGGGTTGATTTTGGCATTTAAGCATCCTCATCCTCCCAGCAAAACTGGTGGGTTCTTAAATGGTAAACTCTGAGTGTATTTTCCCACCCAGTATCTCAATATTTTCTCTTTCCCCATGCAAATTGGTTCAGATGAATTATAGCATGCATTTCAGTACTGGTTTAGTTAACGGGTATGATAGTACAAATTCAGCATTTATAAAGAGGAAAAAGAGTGTGGGATTTCCAGTTTTGAGCCTCTTCGGCAATAAACAGAAATCCGTGATCGTGCGTGGTTTCAATCTGGGCTCACTGCTGGAGGGCCCTGAGCTGGCTAGTTTCGGGGCTAAGCCACCCTGTAGAGGTGGTGAAGAAGGGGGAGACTGCCAATGGGGTTGGGGAGAGCCACATCTCTCCTCCCCTCTGCCTCAACTGGCCATTACTCCCTTTCCCGAAGGCGGTTGCAGCAGTGGTCAGAAATGGCCACCTCAAAGAAGAACTCAACCAGAAAAGAATGTGCAGGAGAAAGATAAGAAGTGAAAGTTCTGGCTAACTGGGTTAAACTGCAAAAGCAACAACTAAGGGACCCTGGAATTTAAACTAAAAAAAAGTAACATCATTCCCAAAGAAGATTCAGAAGCAGCAAAGGAAAGTGAAAAGGGAAAAGTTTGGCTTTTTTCTTCTTCTCTCCCTTTCCCTATATTGACAACCAAAAGACTTAAATAAGAAATAGGGGAAAAAAAATCGCTTTGACATCAACAGGCAATTAAGCTGAAAATAAAATAAAATGTCAAAGGGATAATAAAAATTTCTGGACATTAAAAAGTTTTTTATAAACAGGGAAGGAGAGAAAAAGAATAAAAGGGCAGGATCTGGAAAAAGGGAGGAGTCTGCCTGGAATTAAAAGGAATCTACAGTAAAACTTTAACAAGACTTTTAAAAGATACATTTTAACTGAAACTTGGTAACTAAATTGTAGAACCCCAGGAAGAGTAAGTGAAAGAAAGCCAAAAGAAACAGCTTGCATGTATTTGGATTATTTGGTGATCATTGGACTCTTGGTTATTGCATTTGAATGACTAAAATTAACCAGGTGGTTGTTTAAAAATGTATATAATGGCATTACTTTTGAATGAATTGAAAATGGAACTTAAAAAGTACAAAGAAGATGCACAAGAAGGGAGAGGCTCTTTCGGCTTCATTTTTCAATTCTTAGAAATGGAGATTTGGAACTATGAGAAACAACAAGGAATGCCTGCAAAACAAGAAGACTGGGACAAAGAAGAAGCCATCTTTAATGAACAAGTAATTCTATGTGGGGAAGAAAAAGGAAAGAGGAGGAAAGAGAATGAAAAGTTTAAGATTTAAAAAAACAATCTAAGAAAAGAAAAGTAGTTTGAAAAACAAGTATAGTATTGGAAAGCAACAGAAGAGGGGAAGACAGAAGAGAGACATAGAGGTAGAGACAAGGGGATAAAAAGGGGAGAGAGAAGAAGAGAGGGAAGAAGGAAAGGAAAAGAAGTTATAAAGGACAGAAACAAGATACAGAGAAACAGGGCCTATTTAGAGATAATGTGTGAAAATTTAACTGAAAAGGGGATTCTGTAAAGGTACATAAGATTGTATTGTTATATTAGTATTAGAAATAATTTTAGAAAATTGGAAACAATGTATGATTAAAATGAGGGATAAAATAGCTATTGTAACCTTGTGAAATGTTTGTTAATAAAATAAATGAAATAAAATAAATGAGAGAATTGAATTAAGAAGGGACAAGAACATTTTTATTAGTTAATGTTTTATAAAATATAAGTGAAGGGGGGGAAAGTTAATAATGGAAAACTTATAACTGTTCCCATAGAAGTATTATATTTAATTGAAAAGTAATGTTAAAGAAGTTAAGATTTTAATGAATATTAATATTAATGATAGAATTGAATTGGAATGGAATGTGTTGTCTTAACTACATATATTTATAATCCTTTTTTTTTTAAAGAATATATTGTGCATTTTAAGAATGTACCAAGCAGAATCCAAATTGAAGTTACATATTATATTGAATGCTAAACTTTAAGGTATATATTGAAGCTTAAATAAGAGTTAAATGAATAAAATTAAAATACATAAAGGTATCATACTCCAATCAGCAAATACAGGAGAAACTTTGTTTAATGAGAAAAGATAATATGAAATTGAAACAGGACAGACAAAAAGTATAAATATAAGGATTTGAATCGAGATGAGATAATTAAAATAAAATTAAGAAAATTAAAAGAGGAGAGAAGCTATGTAGAAAATTTAAAACAGTAATAAGATATGGAATTGAACATAAAAATGAGCATGAAATTGAATTTGTGTCTGTACGAAGAAATGTAACCCGGGATCACGCTACTTTCAAAAAAGATGTTTTATTTGTATTTCTTTGTGAAAACTCAAATAAAATTTACAAAAAAAAAAAAAAGAGGAAAGAGTGTGAGAGCTGGATATTCTGAAAGGAGAAAACAGATATACAGTACATAGAAAATGGCACAGGTGTGAGTTGGAACTGTGATGCAGAAAATTGAATCGAAATATGGCCACAATGCTCACCTGAATTCAATGCATTGCCTGAATTTTGGAATGAGGAAGGCAAAATATAAGACCTCTTACAAGGCTCACCATTGACTTACTCTATCCTAGATGACCTCTTCTCTTCATGTTGGGAACAGCAAGTTTATCCTGCTTCTCTTTGGAAAATCATTATTGGTGGACCAGGAAGTGTCTTCAGATCTAGAATTTTCCACAAAGCAATCATTTTGCAAAAGTCCTGAACTCAGACTAGTACAGTTTCATTTGAATGGAAGTTCTAGATTCAGATCTTTATTTTTATTTCATTCTTCAACATAGTGACTAAATTAGTAGACCAACGAAATACTGTGGACATAATATATTTAGATTTCAGCAAGGCATTTGATAAAATAGATCACAACTTACTTCTTAGTAAGCTAGAAAAAAGTGGAATAGATAGCACCACCACTAGATGGACTCACAACTGGCTGACAAACCGTACTCAGTGAGTCTATGGGTCTAAGTCTACATGGAGGGAAGTAAGCAGTGGGGTGCCACAAGGTTCCGTCTTAGGCCCAGTATTCTTCAGTATCTTCATTAATGACTTACATGAGGGAATAGAAGGGGAACTTAGCAAATTTGCAGATGATACTAAGTGGCAGGAATAGCTAACACCCATGAAGATAGGTTCAAGATCCAGATGGATCTTGACAGACTAGAACACTGGGCCATATTTAACAAAATGAAATTCAATGTAGAGAAAAGTAAAGTCCTACACTTACACTAAGAAAAACCAAAAGTACACAATACAGACGGAGTGAAACCAAGCTCAGTAGCAGTAACTACTGTGAGAAGGATCTTGGAGTCTTAGTGGACAACCAGCTAAATATGAGCCAGCTGGGTGCAGCAGCAATCAAAAAAGCTAATGCAATCCTAAATTGCATTAACAGAGGGATACAATCGAGATCAAGTGAGGTACTTATACCACTCTATAAAGTTTTGGGAAGACCACACCTAGAGTACTGCATCCAGTTTTATTCACCACATTATAAAAAAGATGTTGAGACTCTAGAAAAAGTACAGAGAAGAGCAACCAGAATGATTAAGGGATTGGAGACTAAAACATATGAAGAATGGTTACAGGAACTGGACATGGCTAGTCTAGGAAAGAGAAGAACCAGGGGAGACATGATAGCAGTCTTCCAATATTTGAGGAGCTGCCACAAAGAGGAGGGGGATCAAGCTATTTTCTGAAGTGCCTGTAGGCCAGACAAGGAATAATGGATGGAAACTGAATAAAGGAGAGATTTAACCTGGAAATAAGAAGAAACTTTCTGACACTGATAATAATCAACCAATGGAACAGCTTGCCCTTGGAAGTTGTGGAAGCGCCATCACTTGAGACTTTCACAAAGAGATTGGACTGCTGATCATTCTTTATTTGAGATCACAAGATACCATCTCCAGATCCATTCTCAGGGGGAAAGAGATATTTTGGCTTCCTGCAAAGAAAACAGCAGAAGCAGCAGAAGTCTTTCTTTCTCTCCCCCAAACTCTTCCAGAAATGAGTCTTTGTGAGAGTTCTTGTGCCAGCACAGCCTCTTGGAGCAGGATGCCTTGCAGGGTCCCAAAGATTCATTTCTGGCAGAAATTGGGGGAGAGAAAGAAAAACTTTTGCTCCTTTCCTTGTGTGCAGCCAAAAGAAGAAGAAGAAAGAAGAAGAAAGAAGCAGAAAGAAGCAGCCCACTGGCCAGGAGAAGTGAGTGGGGCAATTTCCCCCTCTTCGCCCTTTCCCCCCTTTCCTCACTACCTCATGTTGCTCGCAATGCAAGCAACGCAAGCCTTGTGTTCCCACACAGCCTGGATTAATTACTTTGAGAGATGCTTTGGGGGGGGGGACATTTCTCTGCAGACCACCAAAATTTTATTGTGGCCCACTGATTGGTGGCCACTGGACTAGATGACCTATAAGGTCCCTTCCAACTCTGATTATCTGTTTATCTGTTATGTGTTTGACTCCATCTTGCTGCAGTTGAGCTTGGTTGAAGCTAATTTTCAATCCTTCCAAACTTTCCTCATATTAAGCTTACAAGACCCTGCTCACAAGTAGGAATAATTTCCAGGTGCCTTAGTGATTGAGTGGGGACTTGGGTTTGTAATCTCTCATTCATAACAGCAGGTATGGAAACTAGGTTTCTGGGTTGGTCTCTTGATTTTCTGGGCAGGACTGAACTTCTGCATCTTGACATCTAGATTTTTCTAGCACTCCATCTTGGAACCTGATTCTTCTTAATGTCTTGCTTCTATTTGGAAGCCCTTCTTGAGTCTTTGGCTGGGCTTCTCACCTTTGAAAGCTTGGCTGCCTTGCAGCTTCTTCTGCAATCTTGACATTCTAGACTTTTAGAAGGACACAAAGAGACAGAAAATAGATTGGATGTCACTGATCTATCTTGGTCCTACTTTAAAACAATTCAGGCTCTGCTGACACGAGAAAAAAAAAATACAGTGCCACATGAGAAAAAATGTTGTTTACCAGAGCAACTCCATTGTGATAACTCCTAGTCTACCAAGAAGCAGCCCATCCAATCTTTGTAGTTTTGGCCTTGTGGAGGGCCAAGACCTTTTCACTGGACCAAGAAATGTTTCTCTTTTAATGCTAGGATCACATACTGTAGTTGGAATGAACCCGCAACACACTTTTCATCACCATTTTCCTCATTAAGTGCTTCTCTACATATTCTGCACTTTTTTTTCCTGACCTTTTATTTGTCTAATCACACAATGAATTCTGTGTTTAATCATGTGGATTTCCCTTTGAGGCACAAAGCTTTTTTCTGTGGATGTTTTTGGGGCAAAACTCCATCAATGAAGTGATGCTCTTGATAAAGTAAACCCCTAGAGTGTTTCTTTCTCACCGAGCACTTCAGGCACGGCATGAATTGTGAGCAAACAAATACAGAACTGGAGATTATCAGGAGTATAAAAGGGCTGTAATGGTTTTTTGGGGGAATATAGACTGTCAATAGAGAACAAGAGCATCCGCCTCACTTAGCTGCATCATCAAATCATGTACAGACAAACAATTGAACAATTGTTCAACTTCTCTCTAATACAGAAGTTATTCTCTGCTTCTTACAAGAATAAGAGGTGCTGCAGCAGATGTAATCCTATGAGCAGTTAGCAAAATCTGTCATCATCCCCAGGAAGAGTCCAGTCTCCCAGTTCTTAAGAACAGCTGGACTGCTGCTAATAGGCACCCAGCATGGTCCTAAGGTTTACAGAGCATGGTATCCAAGCACAATTGGACACCCTGCTTTTGAAGGTGCTTTTTCAGCTTTCTCCTTTAACATTTACATGTTTGTGCAGCCGAAAGGAGACCAGCATTAAGCAAGCTTTCTGTTTCATATTCTTCCTGATTCCCCCACCCCCACCCCCACCCCCAGGTCTCAAGATTGTCCCCAGCTTTTTTAAGGCCCTGTCACACTGGCCAACGGATGCAAAACGTTTGTAAAAAGGACACAGCGGATGAGAAAAATGTTCCATCCGTTGTTATCTGCTCTCAAAAGGGGCAAAAATTTGCATAACCAGAGTGGACAACACGGAAAGGAACAGATGGGGGGAGGACATAGGGCGGATGGAAAGCGGATGCTCCATGGAAGCCTAGCGGATGGAAGTGGATGAGAGCGGATGGTACATCCGCAAGGCTTCCGGGGGAGTGCAGCAAAGTGGACGCGGAACGGAAAGAGCGGATGCCGAGCGGATGCCGAGCGGATGAAGCGGATGCAGAGCGGAAGCCTAGAGGATACCTAGCGGAAGCCTAGTGGATGCCTAGCGGATGCCTAGCGTTCACTGTGCATGCGGGGAGGATGCATTGCGTCAGCCCCGCGGATATAAAGGGAAGCAGCTCCCAAGCAGGTCACCATTCTGAGGAAATACCTGCTTCCAGATACAGCTCTCCAGCCAGCCAGCCAGCCAGCCAGCCAGCCAGCCAGCCAGCCAGCCAGCAACCCAACAACCATGGGGGAGAAATGGAAGCCTCTGCCATCTGCTGCCAGCCCTGGCAAGAGGGACAGGGCCACACTCCCACCCCCTGGCCCTGACTTTGCTTCTGCTGGGGCTTCTGCTGCCCAGGCTCGCTCTTCTGGTGCTGGGGCTTCTGCTGATGCTGCTTCTGGTGGTGGTGCTTCTGCTGATGCCGCTTCTGGTGGTGGTGCTTCTGCTGGTGCTTTCTCTGCTGGCACTGCTCCTGGTGGTGGTGCTTCTGCTGGTGCTTCCTCTGCTGGCACTGCTCCTGGTGCTGGGCCTTCTGCTGGGGCTTACTCTGCTGGCACTGCTCCTTGTCCTGCTGGTGCTCTTGGTCCTGCAGGTGCTCCTGGTCCTGGTCCTGGTCCTGGTCCTGGTGGTGCTGCTGGTGCTGCTGCTGCTGCTGGTCCTGCTGGTCCTGCTTTTGCTGCTACTGCTGTTGCTACTGCTGCTGCTGGTGGTGGTGTGGAGGAGCAGCCCCTACAACCTCAAAGCCCCTCTGTTGAGGGCCCATATGGCCCTGCCAAAGGGAGGAAGAGGCAGACGCATGAACGGGAGAGGAGGCAATACAACATAGAAGAGGAACATGAGGAGGAGGTGCTGGAGTGGCTGAGGGAGAACGAGTATCTATGGCGAAAGGGACACAGGCTCTATCACAACACCAAAAGGAAGCAGGCTGCTTGGAGAGAGAAGGCGGAGAGCCTGGCCTACACTTCGGAGGTGCTCCTTGGGTGGTGGAAGCACATGCACACCTGGTACGGGAAGCTGCACCTCAAGAAATCTGGCCAGGCCGCGGTCAAGCTGATGGACCGAGAGACCTATGTGATGGCCAAGTGCAGCTTCTTGGAGGGTGAGATCCGCCACCGAGGAGCAGCCCCTCTGTCTACCCTCTCTCTCAGGCAGCCCACAGAGAGCCAGTCCTCTTCTGGCCAAGAGTCAGCTCCTGTGTCCAGGCAGGTATCTGTGGAGCGTGCCAGAATGGAGACCCCCCCGACAGCTGCACTACCCCAGCTCCACCTCCACAGAAAGGCAGAGAGGCAAACCGGAGGGGCAGAGCCACACTGTCCTGCTGGAGATAAGAGACACCATCAGGAGCAGCATAGATCTCCTATCTCAGCTGGTACACACCGACGACCCATCCTCCAACTGCAAGCCCTTCCTCACCTATGTCAACCAGACCCTCATAAACATGTCGGAACCCAGTACCAGGTGGTGAAGGACAGGATCACCGATCTTCTTCACAACCCTCCAGACCAAGATGAACCTGCTCCCACCCAGTCCAGGCCTGCTTCTCCACCCCATGTGATGTCACTGCCCTTCCAAGGCTTTCCACAGGTCCTCCCCTACCAGGGCTATGGCTACCAGGAAGTCCAGCAGCACAGGCAGCCCTTCCCAGTCTAGGCACAGGTACATCGGATGCCAACGGTGCCACCCATGCCACCGACGCCAGTCCTCACCCAGCTGCAGACCAGACAGCCCCACTACACTGCTACTTCCTCCACCCCACAGCCAAGCCCGGCCTCAGTACATCTGTCATCGGTATTGAGGCTGACACCCCATGTCATGGAGGAAGGGGCTCTCAACATCACGGGGCTGAGCCAGCTCTCTGAGAGCTTCCTCAACACACCGTCCCCTGTTGTCCTCTCGGGGCCAGGCACCCGAGTGGCGCCTCAGACCAGCACTCCAGCAGCAGCCACCTCCACAGCACCTGGACCCTTCACCCCTGAGACTGAGCACACCTCCGAGTTACCAAGAAGAGTGCCAGAGACTGGGTGGCTACCTGTTGACTTTATTTTTGCTTTGGACACTTGACTTGGGTCATTTTTCTTTTACAGTTTGTTATTAATAAAGATTATCTTTGCTTCACACACTTGCTTCATTTATTTTTGTCAATAAAGTCTTGGTGGAAACTTTTAGAAATGGTTTAAGCCTTTGCATGCTTGTGGGATGGGTAAGGATAGCTGTGGGATGGGCAGAGATACCTTTGGGATGGGTAATAGCTGTGGGATGGGCAGGGATAGCTTTGGGATGGGTAATAGCTGTGGGATGGGCAGAGATACCTTTGGGATGGGTAATAGCT
>BLBF01000003.1:110714187-110744108 GCA_015471245.1 Laticauda colubrina | reverse complement strand
TTCCTTTCCTTTCCTTTCCTTTCCTTTCCTTTCCTTTCCTTTCCTTTCATTCCCTTCCCTTCTCCCTTCCCTTCCCTTCCCTTCCTTTCCCCCTTCCCTTCCCTTCCCTTCTGCCTTCCCTTTCTTCCCTTCCCTTCCCTTCTGCCTTGCTTCCTTTCCCCCTTCCCTTTCCCTTCTCTTCCTTTCCCCTGTTTTCCCTTCTCCTTCCCTTCCTTTTCCCCTTCCCTTCTGCCTTGCCTTGCATTCTCTCTTGCCTTCTCCACTCCCTTGCCTTCCTTTTTCCCTCCCCTTCCCTGAAAATGCTAAATACTGCTTGCCATGTTTAGGCACTCAGCTGAAATTTTTTGCATTTGAATTGTTAACAACTTTAGTACTTATTACATTTTAGGATTAGCAACCACCCCCGCACAAAGGAAATAATTAAGATAGCAACAGTTCAAGTGTATTAGTACAGCAAGGGCAACTGCTAAATAAAACAATTTCTGTAATATAAAATCAATCGGATTACTTTATAATACCATAGCAAACACTCATTGTCAAGGCACACATTCAATATATATCAATAGTTCCACAGTAGCTGCTTATGTCCCATAGCCACACAACATTAATAATACAATCCATCACACAGAAAAATCTGTTTGTACAATGCACTGAAGAAGAACCCAGGCATGACAAAAGTGAATTATGCAGCTAGTTATAACACTTATACTTGTCTTCTCTCTTGCAATACTTTCAGGATGTGAATCCACATTGGGCTCTGTTCCAGCTCTGATGAGCTCCTTGCTGCTCACAATAGCAGCAAACAACGACACCAGGAAAAAGCAGGATGAAATTGTGTGAATGAATTGTCGTTGTGCTCCAGTACTTTACTTTTATGTGTAATTACAGTTTTTGCTTCCTTGGCAGAAGATGCCAAGCAGAGACTGCAATCAACAATTGATCCAGGATGCCTCTGGAAATGATCTGGCATCAGCTAGCTGAAGCATGCAATCCCAGTGTTCCTGTTTCTAATCTTTCTTGACTACTAATTTCTTGCCAAAGGCTATGCAAGATGCTCATTCTTACCTTTAAAACCTCAAACTGTTGCAATTAAGTGTCTCAGAGATTGTTTTCTCCCTTATTCTTTCTCTTTATTTTCAGTTAAGAACAGAGATCTGCTCAGTCATGTTTCTGGCTAAGATCTTCTAATACAGCAGGGCAGTGGTGGTATTCTACCAGTTCGTTTCTGTTTGGCTTGGTTCGGCTGAACTGGTAGCCCTGAGGATCATCTGGGAGCAAACTAGTTTTCTCTGACAATCAGCTGCTGCCCGTCTGCCTGCCCCAGTTCTATACTGGCCTTTATTTTCTGCTTTTCAACCTCAGCTGCTTTGCGCGCCACAGCGGATTGCCACACGTCAGCTGTTGAACACACAGGGAGAGTGTAGGAATACAAGAAAAGGTCAGTAGGAAACCCACTGCGCGTGCATGAAATGCGTATTTGGTGCATGTGTGCAAAGCGTGTGAAGTGCACAAAGCATGCCCACCAAGCCACACCCACCAAACTGGTCATAAAACAATTTGAATGCCACCAGTGCAGCAGAGCCTTTTGGGCAATGACATTCTCATTATGTTTGTTGACTGGTTAAATATATATTTCTTTTAAGGTATTTGTGGGGATACAGGGAGTCCTTGATTTACAAGAGTTTGTTTAGTGATGTTCAAAATTACCACAGCACTGAAAAAAGTGACATATTACCATTTTTCATACTTACCATTGCAGTTACCCATGGTGACATTATTTATATTTGGATGCTTGACAACTGAATCACATTTATGATGGTTGAAATGTGATTAGCTTTTGCAACTTTCTTACAAAGTCAATGAGGAAGCCAGATTCACTTAACAACCATGTTACTAATTTAGCAACTTCAGTAAATCAGTAAACAAATGTGAAAAGAAGAGTTATGAAATGGGGCAAAAGTTGCTCAACAAATTTGTCAACAACATAAATGTTGGACTCAATTGTGGTCGTAAGTTGAGGACTATCTGTACATTTTCTTCCTACTATTATAATTGGAAGTTGGCCCTTTCTGAATGTTTTGATTATATTAGTGATTGTGATTATGTACTTTAAAATACTTCTCCTGTGTGTTTCAGTAGATAAAAATGCATGGTTCTTTGTTTTTTATTTTATTATTGTAAAGCAATAATATTCATTCTGGCTGGAAATGGAAGGAGCAAAATAATAAAAAAGAGTGAGTTGATAGGTAGGGGAATATTCTCTCAATGAAATCTCCAAGAGATGAATTACTCCCAGAAAGAACAAATGAATGTTGAATTATTCTCACCTTTTCTATTTTGCCTTGAGGGTTTTTCCATACTCATTTGAGATTCCACAGGGAACAAAATGTTGGGCTAGATATATTTTTGGTCTTATCCGGCTGAGCTGTTCTTGCATTCTTTAGTGCACACAGCCACATATAAGGGAGCTATTAGCCAATGTGGGCCATTACAATGTTAACAAGATTGGATATCTAATTCATACAAAGAAAAGCATGAAACATGGATTAAAGTAAGTAACATGGGGAAGGAGTTCTTCCTTCAAATGGTAATTTTTAAGAAGAGTGTGGGAGTGAGATACCATTTCCTTGCTTGGTGCCATCAAATAATTGTATCTTGTAGCATAGTATTTGGGCGGCTCCATTTAGCCTCCAGGAATTACTTTGAAGAAAAATATTTATCTAACTGAACTTAAACTATTCAGCAGGAAAGACAGATGAAATTACTTCCCATTTCTAACCCCTTCACCCTCTCTCTCATACACACTTTCTTTTTACCCTTTGGGAAAGCATTGAAATTACCATTAATATGGTTCCTGGAACAAAGTGAGTGTGACACTATTTACACGTACCCTCTAGTCACTGAGATTCTTGAATGAATGGAATAGGAGGCTGACTGCTGAGATTTGAAAAAGACCTGCGTCTAAGCAGCTGGCCTAAAACTCACACTGAGAAGGGCAGAGGAAAAGATCCTGAGAAATAGATTATTGCTGTTCTTGCAGCTGAGAGCCAAGATACCATGGGAAATTTCAGAAGTTCAAAGTTTGTTACATGCAGGTCAAGAGAAAGAGCTCCAAGCATGGGATCAAGTGGGCTTATGGACTCATGCAGCAGCTGCAAAGATGGAGTCTGTCGAGGTCCTCACCAGGCACTAAAGAACGTGATTTCCCCAAACTGTGCAGTATTCAGGGTGGTACAATTGCTGCAGATTGCAGAGCAATGACATTCAGGGAATGAATTTCATTCAGGACAAACTCCATTAGGTAACAAATATCATAGAAATCTAATTGTTGTGAATGTTGTGATAGACTGTCTAACTCCCCTAAGGAACAGTAGCACCTAATTCCAAACTGCCAATACACATCCCTACTGGAGGGTACATTGGGTCACTTACTATAAAAAGTGAAGAGGAGAATCCTGACAGAGAGAGGAGAGATCCACTGACAAAACAACAGGGAGACAAACATGGCTTGAGTCCAAACCAAGAAAAAATATGTATAAATGTCTCAGAGACACTCTTTCCATTCACATGTGTATAAGAAAGGGAGGAGGTGAAGCACAATCAGACATGCAATTGGTATCTGTTATAATAATTGTAATAAAATAGAAGTAATTTCAGAATTGTTATAAAATAGAAGTAATTTCAGATTTTTGTGGTGTTGATTTATTGGCTGGATCTACATCATGGGGCTGAAATCTGGTCCAGACCCTTGAACTGGGAAAAAGAAAAACTGATTGTTTGATATCAGAGTTTATAGTAATCTAGCCAGCATACAAGCAAATAATTCAGCAGGATACATTATATAGAAGAAACTTCTTTATGTACAATAACATAAAACATGACACATGTATACAATAGCTATGCAGCTCTTGCAACATTATACAGAGGTGAATTAGCAAGTGCAAGAACAAGCACTAGAACTCTTTTTTTTACACAGAACAGTTAAGCCAAGCCATGCCCAGGCTCCCAGTCTTGCATGGCTCATACAACAAATCCTGTGTGTCAGCCACCAAACAGTCCCCATTGGCTGACTTGTTGCCATGCTATTCCAGATCATGAATCCTTATACACTAACATTTTAGAACTGGGTGCAAAGCACAGGACTCTGGAGAAGCTAGGAAGGAGATTAGGTAAGGGACAGCAACCTCCAACTTCCCAAAACCATTAAGGAAGTTTGGAAGCCCCAAGAAATTGGAGCAATCCAGGAACCTCGAGGGAGAGGTTGTTTGTGTTTTAGGAAGTCTTTTATTCAGTAGAAAGAGACAAAAGTCTATCCAACAATGTCTATCCTGTTACTGATTTATTTTTCTATGTTGCACAAATCTAACATTCTTATTCCGCACAAGTCTAACATTCTTATTCCGGTATAGAAATTACAAAAAATGTTGGGGACCATGAGCAACATTCCCTCTAATTTTCTATGTGTCTGAGCAAACACATCAACTCCTTGAGTGGTCCCTTGGACCACTGTGAGCAACATCAGACATGTGCACTGTGGCCAGGCCAGTATCACATCCATCCAAGTAGCACAATTTATTAAAGCCCCTGTCACACTGCACCAATGGGTGCAAAGAGGATGTAAAATGGACAAAAAAGCTTGCCGTCTGTTGGTTAATGCGATGTACTCACTGCCTCCATTTTGCTTCCTCTCTATCTGTCCAGCATCCGTTTATGGATGTTTCATCCGCTCAGAAAGTTTTGAGCTGCTCAAAACTTTTGCGTGGAAAATGTATCCAATTCGTCCATTCTGCATCCGCTAGGCATCCGCTACGCATCCGTTCTGCATCCGTTATGCATCCACTATATCCGCAAGGCATCCGTTCTGCATCCGCGCAACTCACATCCACTCGGACGCAGGGAGGAAGCGGAACAGATGCAGAACGGATGCAGAACGGATGCCTAGCGGATGCAGCACGGAAACAAAGCATGTAAAATGAAAAAAACGTTCGCAGAGGGGACCTATCTCAGATATTAAGGATGTCTAGAGGATGCCTAGAGGATGCCTAGAGGATGCAAAGGGACACCTATACTGCCTATAAAAAGGGAGAGCAACACATCTGGATCTCACTTTCAGAAGAGCAGCCCTGCGGTGCAGACCTCTGCAGCCTTCATCTGACTCTTCCTCTTCCACAGCATCCAGTCATGTCCACCGTGGATCATAACAAAGTCCTTTTGGCAGCCACCATCCTTCTGCAACATTGCGAAGCCATCTACAGGCTCTGTGAACTCTACTGTGGGAAGAAAAAGAGGCGGCCAAGAAGCCTCTGGGTCCGAAGATGGATCGCCAGAAGAGCAGAGGACGGACTGTACAACAAGCTGATGGTGGAGCTCAGGAACGAAGACACTCGGGCGTTCCAGAACTTCATGAGGATGCCTCCAGCCATGTTTGATGAAGTTGTGCAGCGGCTGACACCCAGGTTGACCAAGGGAAACACCAACTTCCGGCCCAGCCTGCAACCTGGGCTCAAGGTGGCACTCACTCTGCGCCACCTGGCCTCAGGGACCACCTACAGCAGCATGCAGTACGAATGGAGGGTGCCACAAAACACCATCAGCATTGTGGTCAGAGAAGTGGTGCAGGCCATCATCGAAGAATACAAGGAGGAGCTCCTCCAGTGCCCCACCACTGAAGAAGGATGGAAGAAAGTTGCAGAGCAGTGGTATCAGAAGTGGAACTTCCCCCACACCGTTGGAGCCATAGATGGCAAGCACGTGGCCTGCAAAGCGCCAGCCAACTCAGGGTCCACTGATTTCAACTACAAGGGCTTCTTCAGCATCATTCTCTTCGCCATGGTCGATGCTGACTACAAGTTCATGTACATCGAGGCTTCAGGCAACGGGTCAGCTTCAGATGCCCAGGTATACAACGCAAGTGACCTCAAGTGTAGGCTGGAACGCAACCTCATTGTGGGCTTCCCAGATCCAGAACCCCTGCCCAACGACACACAAGATGTGCCCTACTTCAGCGTGGGGGATGACGCCTTCTCCCTCACAACCTACCTCATGAAGCCCTACACCTCCAAATACCTCACCTGTGAAGAGAGGATCTTCAACTACAGGCTGTCCAAGTCAAGGCGGGTGGTAGAGAATGCCTTTGGCATCCTGGCCAACAGGTTCCAGGTACTTCTCACCACCATGTAGCATCGCCCAGAGACCGTGAGGAGGATCATGGAAGCTTGCTGCATCCTGCACAATCTCATACACGCCCGCTACCCAGTCTTGCAGAACAGGCTCGTGGACCTCCAACAAGGCAATGGGGACATGGAGCCTGGGGAATGGAGGCAAGGGCGAAACCTGATAGATACTCACGATGTGCAAGGCCCCAACAGAGCCTCACGTGAAGGGAAGAAGCAGCGCAACCTCCTGAAACACTGGTGCAACTCCCCAGCTGGAGCAGTGGAGTGGCAAGACAGGATGATAGATGATTAATGGATGCTTCCTTGAGGCTGTCTCATCACACGGATGAGATTGGGCCATGTATGTTGGGTGGGCCTACAATGAACAGGGCATTTAATAAAGAGTTTTGTTTATGTTGACATGTGTGGATGATTGATTACATTATTATTGATAAAAAAGGGCCATAGGTGTGGCATCTGGGAGGGTGGACCATACAGTCCCACTATGCTTGCACTGGAGGTTTATCTATCCCACAGCTATTACCCATCCCAAAGATATCCCTGCCCATCCCGCAGGTATCCCTGCCCATCCCACAGGTATCCCTGCCCATCCCACAGGTATCCCTGCCCATTCCACTGCTATCTTAACCCATCCCACAAGCATGCAAAGGCTTAAACCATTTCTAAAAGTTTCCACCAAGACTTTATTTAAAAAAAGAAATGAAGCAAGTGTGTGAATTAAAAAGTAGACTTTATTAACAACAAGCTATAAAACAAAAATTAGTCTCTGGCACTCCTCTTGGTCGCTCAGTCTCATGGGTGAAGGGTCCAGGTGCTGTGGAGGTGGCTGGTGCTGGAGTGCTTGTCATCAGTTCCTCCAGCAGCAGAAGCAGCAGAAGCCCCAGCCCCAGAAGAGCGAGCCCGTACTGCAGAAGCCCCAACAGAACCAGAGTGAGGGCCGGGGGCGGGATGGTAGCCCTGTCCCTCTTGCAAGGGCTGGCAGCAGATGGCTGAGGCTTGCTGTGCTTCCTCATGGTTGTGGGGTTGCTGGCTGGCAGAGAGGCTAGCAGGCACCAAGGCTGGCAGGAAGGCTGGCAGGGAGGCAAGCACCAAGACTGGCAGGAAGGCTGGCAGGCAGGCACCAAGGCTGGCAGGCAGGCACCAAGGCTGGCAGAAAGGCTGGCAGGCAGGCAGGCCAGCACCAAGGCTGGCACTAAGGCTGGCAGGAAGGCTGGCAGGGAGGCAGGCACCAAGGCTGGCAGGAAGGCTGGCAGGCAGGAATGAACCAAGGCTGGCAGGCAGGCAGGCAGGCACCAAGGCTGGCAGGCAGACTGGCTGGCAGCAAGGCTGGCAGGGAGGCTGGCAGGGAGGCTGGCAGGGAGGCTGGCAGCAAGGCTGGCAGGAAGGCTTGCAGGCAGGCAGGCACCAAGGCTTGCAGGCAGGCAGGCAGGCTGGCAGGCAGGCCAGCACCAAGGCTGGCACCAAGGCTGGCAGGAAGGCTGGCAGGGAGGCAGGCACCAAGGCTGGCACCAAGGCTGGCAGGAAGGCTGGCAGGGAGGCTGGCAGGGAGGCTGGCAGCAAGGCTGGCAGCAAGGCTGGCAGGCAGACATGCAGGCAGGGCAGTCAATCCATCCGGAAGCAGGTCTTTTCTCTGAATGGCGACCTGCTTCCGAGCTGCTTCCGTTATATCCGCGGGGCTGATGCAATGCATCCTCCCCGCGTGCGCAATTAACGCTCGGCATCCACTAGGCTTCTGCTGTGCATCCGCTAGGCTTCCGCTGTACATCTGCTTCATCTGTTCGGCGTCCGCTCTGCATCCCCTTTATCCGTTCCGCGTCTGCTTTGCTGAGGTCCCCCGGAAGCCTGGCAGATGTGCCATCCGCTCCCATCTGCTTCCATCTGCTGGGCTTCCATTCCGCATCCGCTTTCCATCCACCCTGCGTCCTCCCCCCGTCTGTGTTATCTGCTCCGGTTATGCAAATTTTTGCCCCTTCTGAGAGTGGATGACAACGGATGGAACATTTTTCTCGTCCGTTGTTAACGTTTTGCATTCGTTGGGCAGTGTGACAGGGCCTTAAAAGAATCAAATTACAGCATTTATATTTCCATTAGAATTCTTTTAATTAAGTGCTTTACCAAGCTTACAATGAAAAGGACAACATACTTGTTAACCTGTGTACTATGATAACACTATTCAAAGTATAAATGTTTGTTTTTAACTACAGCAAAACATAAATTGCCAGCCAAGCCTCAATAAACTCAATTTTCATTGTGAAGATCTGACTTGTATTACAAGTACAAGTTTGAAATGTCAGTGTGTGAAGCTCTCTTTACCAGCCATCTGGTAAAGAGTTCTGCTGTCCATTGGTTGAGAGAGAGTCCTACTGTGGTCTGGAAGAGGGTTCTGTAGTCCATCCATTGGGGAGGGGGAGAGTCCTCCTACTGTGATCTGGAAGAGAATCCTGCTGTCCACTGGGTCCTGTGGTCTGGGAGACAGTCCTGTAACTCTCTGTCTGCAAAATAAAGTATATAATGACACAATTGTTAGCTACTACTCAGAAACTACAGTATTTAATAATCAACATCCATAAATGAAAATTCTAAATAAATGAGACTAGATGAGCACAAATCTGATTGAAAAATTAATATTCACCTTAACATTCCTGTCTGTTTTTCTCATCTCTCCAGTGTTTGTACACGTTGTCCAGGTTGATGGCCTCATCTGCTTGCAGCTTTTACTTTATGCGCATCAGCTGATCCAAATGTGCCATTCCAAGACGATTTCTGGATGCTGTTTTGACACGATTCATTAAACTAAAGCCTCTTTCACAATCTGCACTGGATGCTTGAAATATAGCACAAATATCCACCAGGTGAGAGATGTTTTTTAGCTCCTCACATTTTAGTGTTGCAGCCACCATATCTGAGAATGTGCTGATTGAACCTTGTTTAAGTTTTTGCCTCATTATATACTTGAATTCAACATATTCACTGTTAATGACCTCTACAGAATGTGGGTGATGAAGAATGGCCTCATACTTCTTTGCCAGTGTGGCAATATCTGCTGTTACATTGTCAAAACTGATGTCCGAGCTCAATGCTTCAATGTCAAATGCAGACCACTCCTTTAATTCATCCTCTGGAAAACAAGCATCCAAGTGATCACAGAGCTTACCAATAAAATGAGTAATCTCACTGGTGTTTCTGCCATCAGCAGATGAGACCCTCATTGCCTCTTTGACACGCTCACTCCACTGAACATCCTTTTCATCTGTCAAGTATTGGGAATGCAACTTCTCAATCTCTGCTCTTGCAAAGCAGTGCCCTTCCATCACAGTCAGGTTGTGTCTTTGAAAAGAAAGACAGAGGTGTGCTAGCTCATCCAAAACATCTTCCAGAGCAATGAGAGTAACCTTGAACTTTGAATCAGTCAGCTTTTTGTAACAGTAATTTGCCACTGGATCTCTGTCATCCCTGGATTCTCTCTTGCAGTATTCTTCCAGCACAGAGTAGTTCCTAAGAACAGCATTCACAGCTTGGTGCCGTGACAGACATCGCACTTCGTTCAGAGGCCTGAATGACAATGTATCCTCATCCATAATCTTTGTGAGGTCTTCAAGTTTTCCCCTCTTTACAGTGGATCTTGAAAAAATGGAATAAACTGTTCTAAGAAGAGTTTCCACACATGAAACGTACATCTTTCCACACATCAAACGTACATCTTTCCATGCATCATCAATGCCCAAGTCCTCTCTATGGGCCACACAGTGTTGTTCAGTTAGGTGTGATATTTGCCGCTTTAAGAAAGTTGCAACTCCATTGTGTTTTCCTAGCATTACTGAGGCACCATCGGAGGTCAGCATCACCATTCTCTGCAGGTCCAGTTCATGCTTGGTGTAAAACGGAATTATTGCTTGCACAATATCCTTAGCAGTGCAGGCTGACAGCTGAATGATGCTGCCAAACACAGTTTTATGATTAATGTTATTTTCCTCCCTGTATTTAAAATGCAGGACCAGCATTTTGTGCACTGTTATGTCTGTGCTCTCATTTTTGAACACTACACACCATCTCATTCTGCACCTTGTGATTTATTGAATTCAAAAATTCAAAGGCGTAATTTTTGCTACCCCAGCTTTCTGGTATACTCACATACTTTGCCAGGTGACTGTGAATTTGTTGAAACAACAGCATAGATGCATTCATGTTGATGGCCAGCAGAATATTGTCAATGAGAACTTTAACTTGCTCTGGGTTGGATTTCTTTACGAGTGATAGCTCGTTCCTCTTCTCTCAGTCTTTGGCGCTTTCCCCCAACAAGGTACAGATACCCATTCCCATCTTACATCTGCGTACAATTTCAACCGCTTTCAAATGACTTTTATGCTGAATGTGACACTTGAGGTAGTCCAGATTCCATTCTGTCCACACTTTTCCTTCCGAAAACTCACTTGCTACTTTGGCTTCAGAACATGTTTTGCAGAGCAGACCTTTCTCGCTCGAAAAAGAAAAAAATATCACCCAGTTTCACATTTTTTTCTTCTGTTTGCACAAACTCAGATAGCCATTCCACCTTAAAAGAACTGCATTTCTTTTTAACTTTGGCTTCGTGAAGGGATGTGTCAATGCCCATTTGTTTTGCCATTGTTATATAAAGGTTTAAACAAAAGCAGCCTACATGTGTCTTCTCTTTAGTCACCATTTGGCTAGCTAAAAACGTGGTGGGTGCACATAATGATGTTGTCATTGTCAATCACGTCGATTGACAATGTCGGTTGACAATCACGTCGATTGACACGTCGGTGCGTCAGTACGTATGTGAATCGCATCATTGGCTGGAGCAACAAGTCACCCCTCCCTCACTCATTGAATCACATTCCAAAATAGCACAGCCACAGACTGAATAGTTATATATGTTTATTTATTTATTTATTTATTTATTTTATTTTCACTTCAGGTGGGATTTCTATTTTTTGTGCACAGCGCAAAATGTCTGTGTGTGGAGACCATAACACCAGTGCGCAATTGCGCATGTGTGCAGCTTAGAGGGAACGTTGACCATGAGTCTTTTAGTCATACATTGGACTGTAAGTGAAGGTATGGATTTTTCACAATATTTTTTTTAAAAAAAATCCATAATACTAACTTGAAACAAGTAACCAGTTTCTTTTTATGGAGATTTTGAACAAAAACCAATCATCTGAAGAAGTTTATTCACAAGTTGTCTTCTTAGACACTGAAATCTATGTAATGACTTTTCATGTTGACATATCAGCAATACTGCACTGGGGCATCCTTTCCTAATCCTGGCAGCACAGTGCAGCATGTTGCATGCAGCATTGATCACCATGAAATAAAAAGATGTTGAGACTCTAGAAAGAGTTCAGATAAGCACAATAAAGATGATTAGGGGACTGGAGGCTAAAACATATGAACAATGGTTCATATAGGGCAGGGATGTCACATCTATGGGCTGGATGCTGGCCACCCCATCCCCATTTTAGCGAAGGGGGGAAAAGTTGCGATACATCACGGGATGACAACATATCCTCATGAGTTTGACACCCCTGACATAGGGGGTCAAGCTATTCTTCAAAGCACCTGGAGATGGGATAAAAAGCATGGATGGAAACTAAATCAGGAGAGAGCTAACCTAAGATTAAGAAGAAATTTCCTGACAGAACAATTAACTAGTGGAATGGCTTATCTTCAGAAATTGTGAATGTTCCATCATGGGAGGTTTTTGGAAAAGCATTTGTCTGGAATGGTATAGGGCCATGATGGTGAACCTATGGCATGTGTGCCCGAAGTGGCACGCAGAGCCCTTGCCCCAGCTCAGCTCCACCATGCATGCATGCTGTGTGCGCACTTTCCACCAGCCAGCTGGTCTTTGGGCCTCTGCCGCACATGCACAGGGGTAGGGTGCATACGTAGGGGGGGCATGCACAGACATGCACACATGTGTGGGGATGCACGGGGGTGGGGCACATACACGGGGCACGGTGCATGCGCAGGGATGCCAGCATGTGTGGTGCAGGGGGACACATGTGCATTGCATTTTGGCGATGTGTGCACGCACGTGCTTTGGGCTCTTGATGCCAAAAAGCTAAGCCATCACTGGTATAAGGTTTCCTGCTTGAGCAGGAGGTTGGACAAGAAGATCTCAAAGGTCCCTTCAAAAAATTTTCTTCTGTATTCTACTATAGAAAAGGACTAGAATCCTGGAAGGTGGTTAGGCAAGAAGCCTCACTGATGAAATATAGACCAAAACTCGTGGGATTCAGTTCGCACCTATTTTCTAGAACTGGTTGTTAACATTCTAAGCAGTTCAGAGAACCAGTTGTTAGAAGAAATTACTGGCCTAATCCTGTAAGGAGGGCAGGAAGGAAACATTCTGGTGTTGCTTACAGAAACTGCCTCTCTGTTAACCCTTATTACATTCTTGGCAGGACCAGACTTCCTGTCTCTGGAACTTCTCTGGAGTTTTTTTCCCTTCCTTTGCTGGTACTTTGCTTGTGTGGAATGACCATTCAAAGTTACAATGGCACTGAAAAAAGTGACTAATGACCGTTTTTCACTCTTACGACTATTGCAGCATCCCCACAGTCATGAGAAGCCAGGGGAGGAGATGCGTGCCTTGATGTGAGTGACATGGAATTGGCCACACCCAGCCAATAACATGACCACCAAGCCATGTCCATCCAGTCACATGACCAACAAGCCACACCCATCACCTAAGCCACACCCACAGAACCAGTTGTTAAAAAATTGAATCCCACCCCTGCCAAAACTCCCTTTTTATGACCTAGTAATCCCTTAATTCTGGGTAGAATTGGGGCAACTGGATGGTGTCGAGTGTTTACTGGCCAGATGTCCTTCCTGATGCCACTTGGAGTTTACAGTAGCTATTTGTTCCTAGGTAAGAAACATCTGCCACTACCTAGGATTGAACTCTCAACCTTCTAAGTGGGAGGCAAGTGTCTTTATCACAGGGCCACTCTGATGAAATATAGACTGTACCTTGAAATTCCTCTGTTGCAAGCAACCTTCGAAAGATCCCTTCAGGGAAACAGTGGCACTGGTGCAAGATTAGGTCTTCTTCTAACAATATGTATTGGTGTGGCTGTGTGGCTGTCCATATGATTCCAATACAGGGATTTGACCTCCAAAAGCTCCCCACTACTAGCCCACTACTTGATGTCACATTTGAAACAGAGATAGAATTGTTTGCCATGCCTGCCTCTCTGGCACGCATGAGTTTCTTACTTTCCTGCCCACATGGCCAAAAAAATAGGGCTTGGTTGCAATCCATTTGTCAGAAGCCAGCTGGAAAGGAGCCTTCCTTTCCTGGGTGCCTACAGCTTAATAAACCTTCTCCATTGTTACAAAGAGCAGCTTTAACAAATGGTGAAACCTGTGGTGCTCAGATCTGAGGATGGCAGGAGATGATGCATTTGCTTAAGTAGGCAGGAAATGCTCTCCCACTGAAACACCCACTTTCACACAGTTAATCTGTAGATAGAAAACTGAGTGATCCATCTACAGAAGAAATTAAAACAAGCAGCAGAGCCAGCCTCTTGAATATTGAACAGCCAGGAACATGCTGTGAAGGGCACAGGGGCTGTCCAGCCACAGAGTGCATGGATACCATTTAAACCTGGTTTTGCATTCAGAGGAGACTTTAGAAGAGTTTGCAAGGGGAGCTAAGCAGAAGACAGGAGGGGCAGGGCAATTCTGCAGATAAAGGATGAGTGTCTCTCTCTCTCTCTTTCTTTTTTGCCAAGGCATGCCTTTCATTAACTGATTGTTTGCTGGCCTTACACATAATGCTATGGGATAAAACATACCTTGTAGGTAAACCACAGTAGCTGCTTCAGATAACATACTGAATCCCCAAACTGGATGCCCCTAAAGATTCATGAATTTCAACTCCCAAAATTCCTGAACAAGCAGAACCATTTCTTGACATTCTCAGAACAGAGGTCTATATATTTGGAAGCAGCCAGGTTAGGGAAGACTGCCTAAGTCACAATCCAAGAAGCCACATATTAGCTCAATGAAGGGTAAATTCAGCCTGTAAAATATTTGTCAAAGGACATAGGTCTCACATGATGACCCAACATTGCTTATATTCAAGATTAGGGCAAAGTGTGAATCTGTGTATACATGTGAAAGGGCTAGAGAGAGAAAGGAAGATATAGTAGCTGTTGTTTTAAAATCTGAAAAGGAGTTTTCTGATGCTGTTTAGATTGCTGGAAAGTCTGAAACAGCATTAAAAAAAGGTGGCAGGTCTGGTCAGGAATTCCCTTGTACAAATACCTCTTGTGCATCCTTTCCTGGATCAAGAGGCATTGTTCATTGTTGCTTATGCTCATGCTTAGTCACCTTCAGACAGGACTGTAGAGTTGTAATTGCAGGAATGTTCCAATCTCAGATGGCAAACCTCAGATAAAGAATGTTTCCAAGCAAATACAACTCAGGCAAACAAAGTCATTAATCTACTGATAAAAGAGGATTAGAGAGGAAAAGTAGACATATGTTAAACTAGAGATAATTAATTGTATGGATTACTGTACTAAACAGTAACAAAAATTAAGCAGTAACTAAAGTTAACCAATGATGGAGGACAACTAAAAATGTATATAAATGCAAAGACTATACTCCAATACAGATCATCATCATAATTCAATTGTTCATGATCAAACAACTCAACAGCCTCATTATTACAACATAGGACTATTTCAATGGGATCGATATGGAACTGCCCTTGAAATACATTTAAAAAATGCAGTTGGTTTAGAAAGTAGTGGTATGGGCAGTGATGAGCTCATCACAGTATGTTGGCATAGCTGCATTACTGCATGAACTGCATTGACTTTCAGATGGGTCCTGGATGCAATTAGAGGTGATAATGATCACCCTTAAAGTCCTTCATGGGATGGGGACAATTACGTGCTGTATCAATGGTATCTACTTGTTCCATTGGATCCAGGAAACTATAGACAAATCAGCCTAACATCAATACCTGGGAAGATACTGGAAAAAGATAATAAAAAAATAGTTCTGCCAACATCTAGAAACAAGTAAAGTAATAACTAGCAGTCAGCACGGGTTTGTTAAAAACAGCTCATGCCAAACCAAACTTATTTCATTCTTCAACACGGTGACTAAATTAGTAGACCAGCAAAATACTGTGGACATGATATATTTAGATTTCAGCAAGGCATTCAATAAAATAGATCACAACCTACTTCTTAGTAAGCTAGAAAAAAGTGGAATAGATGAACTCACAACTGGCTGACAAACCATACTCAGTGAGTCTATGGGTCTAAGTCTACATGGAGGAAAAAAAGCAGTGGGTGCCACAAGGTTTCGTCTTAGGCCCAGCACTCTTCAATATTAACAACTTAGATGAGGGAATAGAAGGGGAACTTAGCAAATTTGCAGATGATACTAAGCTGGCAGGAATAGCTAACACCCAAGAAGATAGGTTCAAGATCCAGATGTATCTTGACAGACTAGAACACTGGGCCATATCTAACAAAATGAAATTCAATGTAGAGAAAAGTGGACAACCAGCTAAATATGAGCCAGCAGTATGCAGCAGCCGCCAAAAAAGCTAATGCATGCCTAAGTTACATTAACAGAGGGATACAGTCAAGATCAAGGGAAATACTATAAAGTACTATACATTCCATAAAGCCTTAGTAAGACCACACCTAGAATACTGCATCCAGTTTTGTTCACTACATTATAAAAAAGATGTTGAGACTCTAGAAAAAATACAGAGAAGACCAGGATGATTAGGGGACTGGAGGCTAAAACATACAATGAATGGTTGTAGGAACTGGGCTTGGCTAGTCCAGGAAAGAGAAGAACCAGGGGAGACATGATAGCAGTCTTCCAATATTTGAGGGGCTGCCACAGGGAGGAGGGGGGTCAAGCTATTTTCTAAAGCTCCTGTAGGCCAGACAAAGAATAATGGATGGAAACTGGAAATAAGGAGAAACTTTCTGACAATGAGAACAATCAACCAATGGAAAGCTTGCCCTCGGAAGTTGTGGGAACGCCATCACTTGATACTTTCAAGAAGAGATTGGACTGCCATTTGTCAGAAATGGTGTAGGGTCTCCTGATTGGGCAGGGGGTTGGACTAGATGACCTACAAGATCCCTTCCAACTCTGATTATCTGTATCTGTATCTGGACTGGGCTCTGAGTCCCTTCAGTGAAAAAGGGTCACCAGGTGGGGCCTTGGAAGTGTGTTTTTTTTATCATGGTGTCTTTTATCATGCCTGTCTTGTGCCACAGCTGATCCCTAGAGATATGAATGGTCCCAACCCTACAGAAGGATACAATCGAGATCAAGTGAGGTACTTATACCACTCTATAAAGTCTTAGTAAGACCACACCTAGAGTACTGCATCCAGTTATGGTCACCACACTATAAAAAAGATGTTGAGACTCTAGAAAAAATGGAAAGAAGAGCAACCAAGATGATTAGGGGACTGGAAGATAAAACATACAATGAACAGTTGCAGGATCTGGGAATGGCTAGAAGGGACCAGGGGAGACATGATAGCAGTGTTCCAACATTTGAGGGACTGCCACAGAGAGGAGGGGATCCAGCTATTTTCCAAAGCACCTAAAGGCCAGACAAGATGGAAACTGAATGGATGGAAACTGAACAAGGAGAGATTCAACTTGGAAATGAGAAATTTTCTGACAGTGAGAGCAATCAACTAATAGAACAGCTTGCCTTCAGAGGTTGTGGGAGCTTCATCATTGGAAGCTTTCAAGAAGAGACTGGACCATCTATCAGAAATAGTGTAGGGTCTCCTGCTTGAGCTAGGGGCTGGACTAGATGACTTACAAGACACCTCCCAACTCTGTTAATTTGTCTATTAAACCCAGTTGGCCTTTGGGGAGGCAGTACATTCTTGGCTTTGCCACAGATGTTGGAGGCAGGATGCTGACCTTGCTGGGGTGGTGGGCTTGATTTGTAGGTGGAAGTTTTATTGGTGCTTCAATTTTTTGTTTTAAGTTAATTTTGGTTTAAATTTATTGTACATTTATTCTTGTTCACCGCTGAGAGTTCCTTCTGCTAAATCGGTGACTATATAAATTTTTGGAAAGATGGGAGGGAAAGAAGGAGTACTAAATGTATGCACAGTTACCTACCCTACCTTCTCATCCTCAAAACAAAAATAGAAATATTAAAGTTAGTATTTAATTAGGTAATTAATAAATATGCATTCAACACATTACATTTAGTGCAATGCATGATTCAGTGGAAGGTCTGAACCAGGAGGTCAGAGATAAATCATCACTGAGAAACCTGTCTATGTGATCACTAAGAGTCAAATGATACCAATTTGATGGCATGTAAAACAATAATCAATTAAAGATCCAGCTATTACCCTAAGTTGCAGCTCATTTAACAGTAGTTTGCTAATAAGCTACAGTTACCAAGATCACTCAAAATCATCATTTACAAAATCCAGATTCCAGTGGTAGGATTCAAATTTCTTTTATGACTGGTTCTGTGGGTGTGGCTTGGTGGGCATGGCAGGGGAAGGTTACTGCAAAATCCCCATTCCCTCCCCACCCCACTAACCTGCTTTCCAGCTCCATTCTCCTGTGCAGGGCAACAAAAGAATACCCAGCCATTACCTGGGACTTGGGAGGCAGAAAATAGATGAGTTGAGGCCAGTCAGAGGTGGTATTTGCTGGTTCTCTGAACTACTCAAAATTTCTGCTACCAATTCTGCAGAACTGGTGAGAACCTGCTGAATACCTCCTCTGCCAGATTCATATAACACGCCAAGCAAAGTACTTTCTAGCTTAGCTTGATGCATAAAGTTGTCTACAGTATATTATTACAGCCTAGCTGCTCCAAGTTCAGGTAACTGAAGAAATCACTTTTCCAAAGGGCAGACCAGTCACTTTGCATTTAAAAACTTTTATTTGAAAGTGGGAAAGAGCTGCCACAAATCAGGCTGCAGACCTTCTTCATCTTAGTCCCTCTCAATGAGGCACCATTCCCTCCAGTCTTGATAAATCTCTAATCCCACTGCAATCCAACAGTGCCAACCTATCCTATCCAGGCACTGATTTCAACCACTCAATCAAGTCACTGCTCTTCTTTCTGCTACTATGCAACTTCTTTTGTGGCATTCTAGTTGATGCCAATAAAGAGAACTGTGGAGATTTGGGGATTCTTCATTGATCAAGTGGACTATCTAGGGAGGGGAAAGAGCTGCCAGCCACAGTTAAATGCTAAGAGCAAGGCCACTAATTTCAGAAGACATTTGCAAGAAATATGTGGGTCTGTTGTGGTTAGCGGGCAGCAGATGCAGATGGTGGAGGAGAGTGAGGACTCAGATGAGGGGCCAGGACCATTAGGGAGTGCACTGCTGCCTTTGGAGATTGTGGGGGCTGGCAGCAGTGATGAGGAGGTTCCTGAGGAGCCGGTGCCAAGTGCACATGCCTGCAGGATTTATCATAGGAGAGAGTAGTTACAGCAGCACAGGCAACTTGGGAATAAGGCTGCAAGGTAATGGTACCTCCTTCAAGAGGATAAAAGCCAGGTTTGAAAAGGTGTTCTTTGCAGAAGGCAAAGAAGCACTGAAGTTCAGCCTCGTGGACATCATAGTTCGTGTTTGGAAAATCTTGTAAATTAGTTCTTATCTCTGGGTTTTTGGCAGCATTGACAAACAACTTGGCAAGGCTCTTTCTTGTCAGAGCTAATTAGCTGGAAGCAGCCTTTTATTCGTAAAGGAACAGAATTCATGATTAAACCTTAAAAGGTAGGGGCCGCTGCCTGTGTGTGTGTTTGCTCTCTTGGAACCCGGATGGATCAGAACATGGATCTGCATGAAAAGTCAGGAGTCAGTCTATCTGTCTTTGCACAGGCACAATATTGATAATACAGGTAATCCTTGAGCTACAACCACAACTGAGCCCAAAACTTATGTTGCTTGAGTAAACATTTGTGAAGTGAGTTTGCCCCATTGTATGACTTTTTGCCACCATTAAGCGAATCATTCCATTTGTTAAGTTAGTAACATGGTTGTTAAGTGAATCCAAATTCCCCATTGACTTTGCTCCTCAGAAGGTCACAAGGGGTGATCATGTGACCCCAGGACACTCCAATGGTCATAAAGACGAACCACTTGCCAAGCACCTGAATTTTGATCATGTGACCTTGGGGATGCTGCAACAGTTGTAAGTGTGAAAAATGGTCTAAAGTCACTTTTTTCACTGCCATTGCAGCTTTGAAGTGTAAGAACCTTCAGAGATCAAATTTCTGCATTTCAAGGAAATACAAATAAATATCTGAATACTATACATACAATAAAAAGGAATGGTTTTACTTGGAGAAACTTGAATTGAATTTCTGGTCCTATCTTCTTATTGAAAACTATAAGAGGAAATCTACCATTCACAGACATTTGATATCATTGTACTCTACTAGGTACTAATATACTCCAGATTTTGAATAAAAAAAGATAGATATCATTTGGCAACTACTAAAAATCCTCAGACATTATTTTTCTTGCAAAGATATATGTATGTGTATACCAGAGGTGGTATTCAGCAGGTTCTGACCAGTTCTGGAGAACCGGTAGCCGAAACTTTGAGTAATTTGGAGAACCAGCAAATACCACCTCTGACTGGATATTTCACAGTATCCTTCCCCTGCCACACCCACCAAGCCACACCCACAGAACCAGTAGTAAAAAAATTTGAACCCCACCACTGCTTTGAACAGTCACTAAGTGAACTGTTGTAAGTTGAGGATTACCTGTATGTAGTTTACTAGATTGCCATATCCACATTAGGAGGGATTGCAGGTTCCTTTAGCCCTGAGAGACACATGGAAATATTCAGTAAATGGGAGTCCTGCCAGGAAAATTTTATCTTAAAACCAAATGACCAAAATCACACAAAAATTATACAAATGATTCCCAGAGCTACATCTTCCTCTTTTTCACTTGTATTTCATGCAGTCACACAGCAGACCAATGTGAAACAAACCAATATCCCTTGGGATTCCAACCCAGGGATCAAAGATGACTGACTTCCCTCTTCATGGTTGGAGTCAAAGCATCAACCTCAAAGCATCAATCTTAGCAGGTGAACCCATGCTGAGCCTACCTGCCTCCATCCTTAGAAAACAGGGATGGGCTTCAAAAATTTTAGCAAGGGGTTCTTTCCCTGGTTGCTGAGTGGGTGTGGCCATGGTGGACGTGGTCTAGTTGGCCTCTTGCATCATGGTATGTGTGTGCGTTTTTGCCCTCTCTAGGCTCCAGAGGCTTTCCTCGAGCATCTAAGAAGGTGAAAACAGCCTCTCTGGGCTCCGGAGGCTCTCTTGAAGTCAGAAATAGGCCCATTTCCAGCCTTCCTGAACTTCTGGGAGGCCTGTTTTTTCCCCTCCCTGGGCATCCATGTGAACCCTACACTTACCTGCATCCAAAATGGGCCGTATGGGGACTCCTGGGAGGGGTGGGGTGGGCGATGCAGGGCCAGCAAGGAGTGGGATTTGGGGATCCTCCAAACTGCACAGAATCTTAGCTAGGGGCTCTCCCAAACCCCTGCGAACCCCCAGCAGCCCACCCCTGTTAGAAAACCCCCAGCAAAAGTAGGGGCTGAGAGACTGAAAAAATTAATGTACCCAATTTTCAACCGAGTTGGGAGAAGAGTAAACTAGCTATTTGGGAGAAGAGTAAACTAGCTATTTAGCTTTCAACTAGAAGAAAAGTTTGAAAACTGAATCCAGGAGGAGAAGAAACAAATATTTCTTGCTGCTCTTTTCAGCCTGTTTCCCTGTAGCCACCAAGACTTAGGAGAAGTTAGAAAACTCAATATAATAAAATTATATTGCCCATTGTTCAAAGTATGTATATCCTACTCAAGTAGTTCTAACTTAAACATAATAACAAATCAGCAGATGTGGGATTGCTTAGTATAAAATAATAAGGGTGATTGCCAGTTTGCAAGGCTTCGGTGGCAGCAGGAATCCGCGATTGTGCGTGGTTCCTGCTGTGCTCGGCCCTGGAATGCCCCCGATCCAGCTGGATTTGGGGGCTATAGTTACCCTGTAGATGTAACTGAAGATAGGGGAGACTCAGCAGGGGTCCGGGGGAATCACAACCCCCCCTCCTCAGCTGGCTTAACTCCCTTTTCCGAAAGTGGTGGAGTGGTGGTCAGCAATGGCCACCACAAAGAAGCTTTCATCCAGATAAGAATGTGCAAGAGGAAGCTGAGAAAGTGAAAGTTTTTGGCTAACCGGGATGACAAGTAATACCTAAATGCCCTGGACTTTAAGTATTATTAAAGATACATCATTCCCTATGAAGACGGAAGAAGCAGCGAATGAAAGTAAAAAGGGAAAGTTTGTTTTTTCTCACTCTCCTTCCTAATGGTGATAGCAAATGAATGGAGAAATCGGAAAAACCCATTTTGGCATCAGCAGGTAATTAAATTGAAAATTGAAGCTCATAGGACAATAAAGATTTCTGAGCATTGAAAAAAAAAACCTTTTTTTTGCTATAAGTGGGAAGGGAGAGGAAAAGAACTAACATTAAGATTTTCTTGGAGGAGGCTGCTTGGAATTTACAAGATTAGAGCGAAATTGTAATAAAACTTCAAAAAATATATTTCAACTGGAGCTTTATAACTGAACTATAACCCCAGGAAAAGAAAATATAAAAAGAAGAAAGTGCTAAATGAAACAGACTGTGTGTATTTGGATTGCTTGGTGACTTTGGGACTTTTTGGAAATCACTATTTGAAAGACTAAAAATGTTTGGGTTGTTTAAACAAACATTTTACAATGACACGACTTGTTGATGAACTGAAAATTGAATTTAAAAAGCTAAAAGAAGAGCACCAAGAAGGGAAGAGCTCTTCTGGATCTGTTTTCCATTTTTTAGAAATGGCGATTTATACCTACCAGAAACTACAAGAACAAGAAGATTGGGATGAAGAAGAAGCCATCTTTCATGAACAAAAAACTTTAGCCTGGGAAGAAAAGGGAAAGAGGGGAAAGAGAATGGAGAATTTAAGACTTAAAAAAACAACCAAAAAAGGGTAAAATACGATGAAAAATCGATATAATGTTAGAAAGCAACAGAAAAGAGAAATACAGAAGAAGGTGGAGATCAAGAAGGTGGAGATTAAGAGACAAAGGGGTAAAAAGACAGGATTGCAGAAGAAAGGAAGGGAAAAAGGGAAGAGAAGTTACAAAGGTTTAAAACAAGATGTAAAGAAACAAGATCTATTCAGAGATAGTGGGTAAAATATGATTAAAAAGGAGATTCTGCAAAGTACATAAGATTGTATTGTTGTATTTATATTTGAAATAATGTTAGAAAATGTGATTTAATAATTGAGCTTAATTTGTTATGGATTATTGTTTTAACTATATTATAATAATAATATTTTATTATTATTTTATTTTATCTTTTATTTTATAATACAGTAAGTAGTTGCAGAATGTACTAAGCAGAACCAGAATGAAAAGTATATATTATTTTTGTGTTAAATCTAGGGGAAAGATTTAAAGGTGTTATATTTTAATCTGTGATTACAGGAGAATGTTTGTGTTAAAGAGAAAAGACAAATAGAAAATTGAAATAGAACAGATAAAAGATATAATAAGAGACAAGGGGGTAAAGGCAGGATTGGATAGGAAAAGAAGGGGCAAAGGGAAGAGAAGTTACAAAGGTTTAAAACAAGATGTAAAGAAACAGGATCTATTTAGTGATACTGGGTAAAAATATAATTAAAAAAGAAAAGTACACAAGATTATATTGTTGTATTTATATTTGAAATAATGTTAGAAAATTGGATTTGATAATACAGTTTCATTTGCTATGGATTATTGTTTTAATCATATGATAAACTTCTTATTCTTTTCTATTTTAAAATATAGTAAGCAACTTCAGAATGCACTAAGTAGAATCAGAATGAAAAGTATATATTATTCTAAGTGTTAAACTTAAGGAAAAGATTTAAAGTGATTATATTTCAATCTGTGATTACAGGAGAAACTTTGTGTTAATGAGAAAAGATAAATAGAAAACTGAAATATAAGAAGAAAGGAAGGGAAAAAGGGAAGAGAAGTTACAAAGGTTTAAAATAAGTTGTAAAGAAACAAGATTTATTCAGAAATAGTGGGTAAAAATATGATTAAAAAAAGAGACTCTGCAAAAGTACATAAGATTATATTGTTGTATTTATACGTGAAATAATGTTAGAAAACTGGATTTAATAATAGAGTTTAATTTGCTATGGATTATTGTTATAATTATATTAGAAACTTATTATTTTCATATTTTATTTTATAATATAGTAAGCAGCTTTAGAATGTACTAAGTAGAATCAGAATGAAAAGTATATATTATTTTAAGTGTTAAATTTAGGGGAAAGATTCAAAGGTGTCATAATTCAATCAGTGATTACAGGAGAAATTTTGTGTTAATGAGAAAAGATAATAGAAAATTGAAATAGAACAGACAAAAGAAATATGTATAATGATTTAAATTGAGATGAAATAAATAAAATAGAATTAAGAGAGTGAAAAGAGGGGATAAATTATATAGAAAATGTAGAATGGTGAATAAGATATGAAATTGGATAAAAAGTGAGCATGAATTTTGAATCTATGTCTGTATAAAAAGATGTAACCCGGAACTAAGCCGCTTTTGAAAAATAAGTTTTATGTTTTGATGTCTTGTGTTTTGTTTGTGTATGTTTGTTTTCTAAAAACTAATAAACATTTGTAAAAAAAAGGTATGAAATAATAAGGGTATTATTTAAAAAAAGTACTCAAAGTAGTTTATTTTTTAAAATCATAGAATACAACTTTCCACAAGACACTGTAAGAGTATTACTTAGAAAAAAATACTGTCTAGAAAATAGTTTTTTGTGAAGCAAAGAAGTAAACTGGCAGCAAGGAGTTTCTGGTGCATCAACTTTTATGAGAGACATGGAAGACATATTGCCAAAACGTACTATGATTGTCAAAAAAGGAAAGAAAGAAAGGTCACATCCGTCTTGGGTGAACAATCGCAAAGCTACAGTGAGCATCCAATTGACTTGGCCTTGTCAGGAAGCCCAACTGAAGAATGGATGGCTTCAAATCAGAGATTTCCTGATCCATTTCAATGAGTAATTAATTTCAGAAAGTGGGCTAATACTGAAAGATGCACTCACTGATGGAAGCACGCTTTGTTCTTTCCTCTAGAAGGATTTGAAGATAAATGTGACATAAAGGATGCATTGAACAAACTCCTCTTCCTGTTCCAACAGGATGGTTTCTTCCAAAGAAACAGGATTTGATCATATTCCAGAAAGCTAATATTTTATGAAATGGTAAAATGATTTGAGGGAAGTCTCTGTTTTTTACCACAGGATTTATTCTGAAATTTGCTTCAGTATTTGGGATCTGAAAATGGTACAATTAGATATCCATCCCATTTTCTGTTACTCCTATATAACAAAAGACCTATGATTTGGTATTGCTGCATTTTGATTATTCTTGGAAATAAATACATTTCTATATTTTTACATGAACTTGAATGAAATATTTGGGAATCATAGCCTCTAAGGAGCTGGGAAATATGATCTTGGAACCACTGAACAAAATCTTTCAGAGATTCTGAAGTATGGGGAATCCACCAGAGGGCTGGAAACAAATTGATGTGGTTCCAATTTTAAAAGGGGGGGGGGGGAAGCAGGATCCAGGAAACGACAGACCAACCAGCTTGATATCAATACTTATCAAAAGATAATCAAGCAGTGGATTTGTAGGTACCTAGAAATGAACAAGATAATTATTAGAAGCCAGCATGGATTTGTTAAAAACAGAACATTCCATACAAACCTTATTGCCTTTTTGATAATGTATCTAACTTAGTGGTAAATGTTGCGGATATAGTGTACTTGGAGTTCAGTAAGGCATTTGACAAAGTAGACCACAGATTACTTGATAAAATAGAACAATGTGGGACATAAATTGGCAGTTGGATGACCAACCACACTCAGTGTGTTTTCATCAATGGAACTAGGGAAGCACACAATGGGATACTCAAGGTTCTGTATTGAGAATGTTCTTCAACACATTCATAACCAAACTAGATGAGGGATAGCAGGGGAGCTGACCAAATTTGCAGATTACACCAAGCTGGAAGAAGAAGTTAACACTTTGGAAGACAGAAAGATCTTTACAGCTTGAACACTGGGCTGTAGAACACTTAGCCAACAAGATGCAGTTCAATGATGAGAATGCACTTAGACATGAAAAACCAATTGCAAAGATATAGAATAGGCAGTACCTGGCTCAACAGGAGAGGGGGAGGTTCCTAGTGAACCACCATTTAAGTATGAGCCAGCGGTGTGCCAAAAAAAAATTGCAGTCCAAAGCTGCATCAACAGAGGGATGGCATCAGGATTATGCATCCAATTCTGATCACCACAACACAAAAAAGATGCTGGACATTATAAAGAGTTCAGAGAAGGGCAACAAAGATGATAAGGGGTCTGGAGGCTAAATCATACGATGAACAAGTAAAGGATTAGGTATGTCTAACTTAAGGAAGAGGAATATTAGAAGTGATACGATAGATGTTTTCTGGGACAGGATAGTTTTCTGGTTTTCTGGTACAGGATAGAAGTTTTCTGGTACAAGTACAGGGCAGTCACAGGAATGAGCGAGTTGACTTATTTTACAAAGGTCAGGACAAGAAGTTGCTAAAAACTCATTAAAGAGAGATCCAACTTGGAACTAAGGAGAAATTTCCTGACAATGAGAACAATTAAATAGTGAAACAGCTTGCCTCCAGGTTATGGGTGTCCCTCACTGGAGATTTTCAAGTGAACATTGGACAACCATATTTGTCTGGGATGGTATAAGGTCTCCTGCCTTGTGCAGAAGATTGGACTAAAAAAAACCACCAAAGACCCCCCTCTTCCAGGTCTATGATTCTATGTATCCTGGCCAGGACCAAAGACTAGAAAGTTTTGGTCCAGGTCACCTACATTTTTATTTCAAGAGTAAAGGCCCAGTCCCACTGGCCGATGGACGCAAAATGGATGCATAAAGGACAAAACGGATGAGCAAAGTTTCGGAGGTGGCTCCATCCATTGTCATCCGCTCCAAAATGTGGTGAAAATTTGCATAAACAGAATGGAAAAGAACGGACGTGGGTAGTATGTGGCGGGGATGTTAAACGGATGTTCATCAGAAGCCTAGCGGATGAAAGCGGATGGAAGGTGATGACACCTCTGAAGGGGTTACAGGGGATAATTTTGAAGCGGATGCATAGCGGATGAAGCAGATGCATCATATACGCCTAAAGGAAAGAAAGGGGATGTCACGCGGATGTACATCGGATGCAAACTGTTAACTGTGCATCCTTTCTATTTCCGTGCTACTAATGATGTATAGACATTCCATATACCTTTTCTTTCCTCCCTCTTTCCGTTTTCAGCTGCAGTGGATGTGAGATGCGAGGATGCCCAGAGGATGCAGAGAGGATACAGAGGACGTTTAATGGATGATAATGGACATAGAACGTTAGTTGCTCGTATGTTGTGGATTTACATTGTACACAGCAGAAAGTTCATCCATTCACAAAGTTTTGTACAGTTCAAAGCTTCTTGCGTGGATGAAATCGCAGTGGACGGATGCTCGCCGGATGGAACGTATAAAACACGTATGCAATGAGTACACAACGGATGCATAGCATTTTCCAACGGATGGCAAGCTTTTTTTAATGTTTTACATCCTCTTTGCATCCGTAAGTGCAGTGGGACTGGACCTTAAGGAAAGCTAGTTACTTTTAAAACATTATTTGGAAAAATGAAATTCACTCAATAGACAGTTGAATCATTCTAGGAAATCAGTCCTGCCAAATTTCAGATTAATAAATCCAAGGATTTTGTCCAAGACTACCATTTTCAGTTTCAAGTGCTGGCACTATAAAATTAAGAGGAATGAAAAACACTTCATTGAGCTCTGTCTCATTTATTTAAAATTTATTTAAAATGTTGGGTGGACTGTCTTTTGGGGACAAAGTAATGTTACCTTTTCAGGTCATCATTTGCTGGGAAATCAGCTGGGCTAAAATTGTGAACAGAGGAAAAACACAGAGACTGGTGAAACTGACAACATTGTTTCTCATTTAGTGTCTAAGGTATGAGGGAGCATACCAGAAAACCAGACAGCAAGACTGTATAACATGTACTGTTTGTTATTAGTACTTTCATCCTGGAAGGATTGTTCATGGATCAGCTGGGCACAGGTATTTACAATCTCCTGGATGAGAGCCTTTTCTTGCTTTTCAGTCTTTTGGCTATGATCAAGTGTAATTGCATTCTTCTTAATAATGAAATTAGTTTGTCTAGTTCTCTGTCCAGCCCTTCTACTTCTTGGATAATTTTTCATTAATTTCCTTGAATTATTTACTCTACACATAGTCCTTTGCCTACTTTCCTTATCTTTTCTTTCTTCATGTTATCACTTAGTAACACATAACCTGTGCCTTACAAACTGCCTTACTGTTCTTTTGTTGATGTTGTTCCTGTAGATAAAAACTCAGGTAGCCAATGTGAACTATTTTCATTCTTTTGCTCTTTTGCTCCTGTTGATCATTTCTGGTAATCTTTTGTAAGGAGGTCAATACCTTAGTCTTTAACTGGATTACCCAGCAATAGGAGGTCAACATCACTTACTGAATCTGTATCTCATAGAAAGAGACCATTGTGGAGGTTAAAGCTTGGTTGCCTCCACACACGCAACAGCTGCATTCATTACCAAATCTATGAGGTTCCTTCCCTCCACACAAACTGCTTAAAGTGCCCTACAAGAAAATGTGTGCAGCAAGCTAAATTGTAATGGTATGTAGGAATGACCATGGCAGACTGCTATGAAGAGAGGCTGCCTGGAGAAGAGTCAGATTAAAGGGAGCATAGCCCACAGCTGCATCATGGGTGAAACAAAAGACTCAGGAGGGACCCTCCCTAACCTATTGAACTGTAAATTTCTTTACTGGGGACCCAATACATACTGTATGCATGCTAATAAAAATATGTTACATCTTCAGTATGATTTGGCTGCTTTCGATGAGCCAGGTATTGTCCACAATAGCATGTACATGCATACACCTCTTAATTGATTTTATTTTTTTAGAGATGGGTTAGAGCGAATTCTTAGCAGTAGAATTTAGAACCTCCCCAAGCAGTGAGGTAGCTCAAAATACTCAAATAAATATTATTCTAAAATGGAAGTCTATCACAGGGATGGGACTTTTGAATATCCATTTATAGGGAAAGTAACCCATTTTTATATAGCACTACCAGGAGCGGGAGGGGGAATACAACTCTTACAGTTTGCACTAATAAATACCTCAAGTTGTTGCTGAATTATAGTTCATGAAGGAGAATATTTATAGCTCAGGACTGTCATTAAGGTTTCTTGGTGGTCTCTGAGCTGGACATCTCATGACTTATAACTTCCAGCAATCTTAACCAATTGAGCCAGTGGCAAGGGAACATAGGTAATGCACTTCAGTAACATCTGAATGGCTAGACATTCCTTAGATGAGAATTTGAAATATATCTGCAATTAATATAAGGTTGCAAAAGTTTGAAGCCAGGCATTTTTTTTACAGATGAGTCCACACACATTCTGCTTTGATCACTGCAGCAACTTCAAGCTAAGGGTATGACTGGCTCAGATTTTCCTTCCTGTTCTTTCTAGACAGCCTGCATTACGATTACAATGGCCTCTGAACATTAAGCATGCTACTGGGGCATATGGAAATTTGGTCATCATGTTCAGGGAAGTTGCTGAGATAATCTGTAATACATTGTAAGGATAGCTAAGGGTTTTTAAATTACTTTACAAGCTCCGGGATCCACAAAGGGATTAGATCAGACAAAGAAACAATCTGGTACCATCTTGTCAAAGCCTTTTTTCTTCACTGCTGTTTAAACTGCTTCT
This sequence comes from Laticauda colubrina, assembly GCA_015471245.1. Taxonomy (NCBI): domain Eukaryota; kingdom Metazoa; phylum Chordata; class Lepidosauria; order Squamata; family Elapidae; genus Laticauda; species Laticauda colubrina. Next base: position 110,714,943 of record BLBF01000003.1, on the reverse strand, counting down.
CTCCAGTGCACAGCCAAGCTGGAAGTGAAGGCAGGGCAAGAAATACCATTGCAAATTTAAAACCCAACCTTCCTTTGATCATATTTATGGCCTGATGTTCTGTTTGGACAATGTTTACTAGTCCAAACTAAAGAAGGAAGATAGAAAAGAAGGAAGGAAGGAAGGAAGGAAGGAAGGAAGGAAGGAAGGAAGGAAATTTTTACAGTTTTACTGGTTCATTGGCTTAGAAAATGAAACTTATAAAATGCATGTCAATTCCTCCCCAGTTGAAAAACAAAGAAGGAAAAACAATCCATCATTGTTGCACAGGGCCATAAAGGAACTTGCCCATAATCTCTCCACAAGCCTCTCCACAAAGCCCAGAATTTGCCCACTTGTAAACAAAAAACAAAAAAAGGGCAGTGAAGGACAGCAGCCAGCTGGAATGGCAGAGGTCCTTACAAGGAGTTGAAATGAGGTGGCAAAGCAGACAACACGGCTTCTGCTAGGGTGAAGTGGAGCCTGAAAATGGTCATGGAGTTTGTGTTAGCTGTTTGCTGAAGACAATCTATGCATTCCTACCTCTTGAGAAATAGTGGGTGGCTTGTACTCATGCTGGAGGAAATTGAAATGTGGATCTGAGTGATTCACAGTGATTCCATCTACGTGCAGCCAGCTATGATAGAACCATCTTGTTTGTCTGTTCAAGCAAAAATGAAATAGTAATAATAACAACAACAACAACAACAACAACAACAACAACAACAACAACAACAA
>BLBF01000003.1:110639110-110712198 GCA_015471245.1 Laticauda colubrina | reverse complement strand
AATATAATAAATAATACAATATTATATTTTCTTCCCTGCTGTATCAGTGTTTCAATGACATCACTGCCTGTGACCCATGGAACCTGGGAAAAACTGGGTGAACTATGTTGCTTTTGATGGCATATACCGTATATACTCGCATATAAGCCGACTTTAGAACGCTTTTTTTTAAAAAAAAAAATTTGGGGGTCGGCTTATATGCGCATAAATCTGATCTCACACAAAAGACATGACGACATGACGCCACTTCTCAGATCACGCAATATCATCGATATTACCAAACAGTCATACATACATACAGCACATTTTTTTTTACTCTGGGTGCCTCTATTTTGCTTTTTTTTACCATCGGATCATAACACGCTCTGATTGGTTAGTCATTCACATGACCGCTTTCGTGTTTGCGATCGTCATGTGCAACTTTGTGTCCAGTTTCTTTGCGTTTGTAGTAGTAAAATTCATTAAAATATACCCATGTCTGATGTTAAAAGAAAAAGAATGTCATATGCTGCTTCTTTTAAACTAAAAGTAGTGAAGGATGCAGAGGAAACAAGCAACCTTGAAGCAGCAAGAACCTTTGGAGTGGATGAGAGCAATATTAGAAGATGGAGAAAGGATAGTACATTGGATTGCACCCCCAATTCAAAATGTACAAAACGGGGGCCCAAAGCTGGGCAATTCCCTGAAATGGAAAAGGACATTCTTGAGTGGTTTGAGGCTCAAAGGCAGAATGGCTACAGTGTGTCTAGATTGGCTGTACGCTTACAAGCATTGCAGATGGCCAAATCTGGAAAATACCAAGGTACCTCAACCTTCGCTGCTTCCCCGGGCTGGTGTACAAGTTTTTTGAAGAGAAATGGGATATCACTAAGACAAAGAACAAAAATTGCCCAAAAGCTACCATCAGAATTTGAGGAAAAGGTGATGAACTTCCAACATTTTGTGATAAATAAACGAAAGACTGGTGATTTTCCTCTCAGCTTGATTGGCAATATGGACGAGACCCCTATGTACTTTGACATGCCAAGCACCTAAAAATTGAACCAAAAGGGTGACAAAACAGTTCTTATTAAGAGAACAGGGCACCCAAAAAACCATTTTACAGTGGTGCTGAGTTGCACTGCAGATGGGGGGAAGCTACAATGGTAATATTTAAATGAAAAACCCCTCCAAAGGACAAATTTCCCAGTGGTGTGGTCATCCATCAGCATCCCAAAGGATGGATGGATGAAGAAGGCGTAATCAAATGGATAAATCAAGTGTGGGTGCGCAGAAATGGAGGTCTTCTCAAGAAACACTCCATGCTAGTCTGGGACCAATTCAGAGCTCACCCAACCGAAAAGGTAAAAGGGAGTCTAAAGGAGTCAAACACCATTCAGGTAGTCATATCAGGAGGGTTGACTGGAATGCTACAACCCCTAGATGTCAGCCTGAACAGACCCTTCAAGACACACATGCGAAACCTGTGGACACAGTGGATGGCAGATGGCAAGACTGAACTAACAGCCAAAGGAAACTTCAAACGCCCTCCTTTGCCCACAGTTGTGTCTTGGGTGAAGACTGCATGGGATGCGGTATCTGCTATCCCGCATCAGATGGGCGTCTCATGACAGGGAGCGAAGGAGAGAGAAACGACAGGAGGCGAAGTTCCTCGAGATGAGTGCGCCCAGAATGGCTGGGTACAAGCTCTTTTATTATGCTCATTCAAAAGGGGGTGATTGTTTATTCAGAACCTAGGTTAAGCCTAGGTCAGACGGAATATACAAATTTAACAATGACTCAAAAAACAGCAGGATATCAGGACAGACAGGATGGCAGGAATTATATTTGATCAGGATATTACTTCTTCACCAAGCTGCATGCCAGACAATGTAATCCCAAGTGAGTAAACCATTTCTGCAAATGTTTGACTCCTTGTCTCTGTACGTGCCCTGTAAAAGGTCACTGAGAAGACAGAAGCTTAATGATTACACGTGAAATGATACAATGTTGAAATGTCTGAATGATCCATAGTTGCATTGATATACAATTGCAAACACATAAATGATACATAGTTACAACATCTCCTCTGTTTTTATTTTTTATGACGAATCTTCTTCCTTGTCCAAGAAGACAGGAACCTTTTTTCTAAAATGTTCACCGTCCCAGTCATCTAGGCAGGAGTGTGATCCGTCAGCGTCAGGGTTGTCCAAGGAGCGGTAACTCAGCAATGACATTTTTTCATCCGGTGTTAAGGGCTTAACATGAGCTTGCAATAACACATTAACATTAGCAGTTATGGAGGATAATTGATTTTTCAAAAATTGCAATATTCTGTTAAAACAACAAGGTCCTATAATACATATCAATATAATGATTATTAATGGTCCTGCCAATGCAGTTATAAGGGTTGTAAGCCATGGTGAAATAGAAAACAAGCCTTGATACCAATTATACATGTTTAACCTTTTGTTTTAAAATCATCAGAGTTATACACGTTAATTTTTGGTACGAGCCATACTTGAATGCAAAATGATTTGGATTTAATAAGTTCATCCCCATAGACACATGCTGTGAGACCGGTGGAACAAGCCCAGACAGAGTTGTTGCCAGGGATAAAATACATTCCTTTCAGGCGTGATGTTAAATTTCCTCCTGAAGTGGTGTAGACTGCAGAGTATCCTCCGATGGTGTGGGTGCGGCCAAGGTGGTTCTTAGGAAGGTATACATTACAATGATAGCCATTAGAAACATTATGACAATATTGTGAGTAAGTGGATGGAATATTTCCTAAGCAACAACCAACTCAAGTGATGGAAGAAACAGTAATAGTGGAGTTCCTACAACGGCAACGTTCGTCTGATGTGGAATTGGCAATGGATTCTTGGGAAGCGATGGCTTCGTAAAAAGGTGGAGAGGCAGAAATACAAAGCCAACATGTGGAGGCAATTGATGAGTTTGAAGAGTTCAGCAAGGCATAGGAAGCTTTGATCATTGGAATCAATGGGTTAACTCCCTGTGTTATGGGTTGCAAGAATGGGGATTTATGACTAGGCTCAGGTGGATGAGAAGGTGAGTTGTAGGCGGTGGAGCCTACAAGCATTTCTGCCAAATCTAATTGAAGTGGTGGGTAGAAGTCTTCTATGCGAGAAGAATTGGTTGTAGAGCTTAAAGGAATGCCTTGAAAATCTTTTATAGTCCAAGTAATATTATATTTTCTATGAGGCTTCTGTGGATCATCATGGACAGTTCTTTTGAAGCGTTGTTTGTTGACAGGATCAGAGTTTGGGTATATAAAAGCATTACAAGTAGGAGAGAGGACTATGGACAAGTTAGTTGTAGAACATTTACGAGATGAGAAGGGAATGCAATTAGTAGAAAAAGGATAATAATTACAATAATGACAATGAAGATTAATTTGATCATTCATCAAGGATGTTAGTTGGGTTGGAGGAACCCATAATACAAGAGAAGGACATTTAGGTCCCCCTATATCTAGCTTGAATAGAGGAAAAGATTTTAAGGTTCTTTTCCATAGGAAGAGTAAAGAAGGAACAAAAGAGTGAGTAATAGAGTGTTCTGTAAACAAAACAGAAGTGACAGAGTGAAAGCTATGGGTAGCATTTTCATGACGTACCCACATGGAACAAGTATAATACAAAGAGAAAGTCAGCGACACCAGGAAGATAAGTAACAGTTTCATTAGCAACAAGATCATAAGGGAAAGAAGAAAAAGTTGCAATTTTCAGCAGCCTTTGTTGTGGGGCTGGCTGCCTGCCCCATTTCTAATTCTGACTCCCAGACCAAAAATTGTCCTCATTCATTTCTAAAAGGCTTGTTGAATGGCTTTTACAACACCCCCCCCCTTCGGGGGGTGGTGGTGGAGGACACGAGAGCTCTCCTTTTAAAGAAGTGGATTGGATGGAGGGAGACTCTCGTAAGGATTTTTGATCATTGGGAGCGGAGGGTTGAAGGACAGGAAAGTTATCACAACTTGGTGGAGGAGATTCAAATTCTATTTTATAATGGACTTTTAAAGCCTCCATAATTTTCCTCCAAGTGACTAAAATGCCAATAGGTTGCACGAGGAGGATTATGGAGATAGTCACCAATTTTTTCCCAAATGGAGATTTTTAAGGACCCTTTCTCTGGATAAGTGGGACAATGTTGCCACACATAAGCCAATAATGTAGCAATAGGTTTAATTTTTACAGGCGAGCCCTTTAAATTAGCAAAATATTTAGAAGAAGAGGCAACTAACTCCCTCAATTCCTTCAGATGCTCTGTCTGTTGTTGAGAAAAGTTTCCGCCCATACTTACGAAAGTCGAGACCGTGTTTCAGATCCGATGATGTGCACAGCTCCCATCGAGTAAGATATGAGCGCGTTGCGGCGTATCCCCCTTAGGGAATCACGTTGGGGTCACCAGAATGCGGTATCTGCTATCCCGCATTAGATGGGCGTCTCATGATAGGGAGCGAAGGAGAGAGAAACGACAGGAGACGAAGTTCCTCGGGATGAGTGCGCCCAGAATGGCTGGGTACAAGCTCTTTTATTATGCTCATTCAAAAGGGGGTGATTGTTTATTCAGAACCTAGGTTAAGCCTAGGTCAGACGGAATATACAAATTTAACAATGACTCAAAAAACAGCAGGATATCAGGACAGACAGGATGGCAAGAATTATATTTGATCAGGATATTACTTCTTCACAAAGCTGCATGCCAGACAATGTAATCCCAAGTGAATAAACCATTTCTTGCAAATATTTGACTCCTTGTCCCTGTACGTGCCCTGTAAAAGGTCACTGAGAAGACAGAAGCTTAATGATTACACGTGAAATGATACAATGTTGAAATGTCTGAATGATCCATAGTTGCATTGATATACAATTGCAAACACATAAATGATACATAGTTACAACAATGGGATATGATTTTACAAGAAATGGTACAGAAATCCTTTTTAAAATGTTGCATGAGCAACAAATTAGATGGCACTGAAGATGATGTTGTATGGCAGGAGGATAGCAATGAAACTGAAAATGAAGTGATGAAGTGGCAAAAAATGGAAATGAAGATCAAGATGAAGAAATGTGGGATGAAGATATATACAATGTATATGTACACTGGAGGACTAGAAACATCTCTTTGGGGAATCTGAGGACGAGGGTGATGGTGAGGATGAATTTGAAGGATTCTGAGACACAGTTTAATTTGTGAAAATAAATAAAAGTAAAACACAACAATAATGGCTTTTATTTTCATTTATGCTCTTCTGCAAGCTTTTGCTACAATAAGTGCATATATCACCATTATATAATATCAGATTCTTTACATACCGGGTAATTAACTTCATATTGTTTCCTACACAAATGCTTTGATAATGAACCTTCATCAGTGCATTGCATATTGATACTCTTTTGTTATTAGCCCAAACAATACACCATGGTATTTGGAGGTCGGCTTATATGCGAATTTTTGCAAAATTCCTCATTTTGGGGCAGTTTTTTAAGGGTCGGCTTATATGCGAGTATATACGGTAGCTTTCTGCAAGTTTGGGAGAAGAATTTTGTTTGGGAGAAGTTTGTATAATTTCATAAAAATTCAGGAAGAACATTTTTCTCATTATCGACCATTCCCGCCTGTAGATTAGAAAGAAACCAATGTCGTATAAAAGGAATTTGCCCTCCGACAGCTATGACTCAATGCAGCTCTGTGAAAATTAGCGTAGTGGATACAGTGCCACCTCACTAAGGTTAGGGAGAATGGCTTGGTGCCTTCAACCAATAAATCTAAAATGATTTTTAAAATTAACTGTCAACCATGTAAGTGTTCAGTTCACTTCCACTGTGGGCTGTGAAACAAACTGTGATTAATGACTGAAATATTGTGGGAGACAATACAAAAAAATGTAAGATTAAATACCACAGTTAATAAAATTCTGAGTTGACCAAATGAAGGAAGAGATGCAGAGGCAAATTAGAAGAATGTCTTAATTTTTCCACCTGTCCTTCTGCTGCTTTTTGTACATGCATTTTACATTATTATATAAATCACCACAAAGCAGACTTAGAGATGAAGAAAAGGTAAAATAAAGAAAGATGTTCCAGATTGCTAATATGGTCATAATTATGCAAAGCAAAGAGAAGCAAAAAGACATTATTTTTCAACTTTATGCCATCAACAGAGAAATACAATACCCACCTACTTTCATTTGTGAAAGAATATTGCTCTTCATGCCTGGCTCCAAATATCAAGCAGCAACATAATTTCAAGCTAGTCTAGAATTCAAATGGGGATGATTTATTTTTAAACAGAAGTTCAAATGTAAAAAAGAGCAAAAACAATGAAGGAGTTAAGAATCATGACTATTGTATCAACAAAGAAGACTCTTACTTCTGGTCAATAGCAGTCCATTCCAACAAACATAAAATGGCAAATAGAAAACCTGAACATTTTTCCATTGATGCTGCATTGATTTGGAAAATATACGAACCCTGTAAATTCAGCCATAGCATTCCTCCATCACAAGGTCACTTTGGAGAAAATTACTTTGGGGCTGTCTATAATAAATCCAGAGAACAAGATAAATGCAAATGATCCTAACTTCTAGAGTAATTCTAATACAAGTAGATGAGATACTTTCATTGATCTAAAATTTGCTAGGAAGGTTCCTGTCCTCTGCAGTTTAATCTGAAACATGTATTAGCATTCTGAAAGTAAATTCAATCCATGCTTATTTGCATTGTTTTCCATTTTAAATTAACTCTGCTAGCTCTGTGCTGCCTTCCTCTCTTTTACTGAATACATGAGCAACCCAAGCTCTCTCCTGTCTTCTCAAACTACCTTATTATTGTATTTTTCCCCTTGAGCATCTTAACATTACAGAGCCTTGGGATTACATTTTGAGATGCCCAAACAATAAACACTCAAAATAAAATGTACAACAAACAGTTATGGGAACTGGATATATCTGGTGAACCAAGGTGAAGGACTAGGGGTGACATGTGCTGGGTGATATACAGCCCCTTCCAATATTTGAGGGGCTGCCACATGGGGGGGGGCAGTTGATCTATTCTCCAAAACACCCCAGGGCAGAACAAGAAGTAACAGATGGAAGCTTATCAAAGAGAGCACCAATTTAGTACTAAGGAACAATTTCCAATCAATAAGAGCAATTAACCAGTGGAAGGGATCTTCAAACTTGACAGCTTTAAGATTTGTGGACTTCAACTCCCAGAATTCCTCCTCCAGTCATGTTAGCTCATGAATTCTGGGAGTTGAAGTCCACAAGTCTTAAAGCTGTCAAGTTTGAAGACCCTTGGTGTAGGTTTCCTTCTTGAGCAGGAGGTTGGACCAGAAGATCATGCCCAATATTTTCCAGTTGAACCACAGAAAACTACAATGATCTAACACATATCAATTTTATAGAAGACAATGTTGAAAAAGCATTATGCAATCTAAAACCATCTCAATCTATTGGACCAGACGGAATATGTGCATACTTAAAAAAGCTATCAACTGCCATAACCAAACCTCAAAGCATAATATTTGAAAATCTTTCAGGACCAGCTCCTTGCCAAATCTATGGTCACTAGCCACAGTCATTCCCCTCTTCAAACTGAAAATTACAGACCAATATCTTTATGCTTCGTCACCTGTAAAGTCATGGAATCAATTATTAACCAATCCATTATCTTCCACTTAGAGACAAACAACCTGCTCTCTAACAGTTTGGTTTCAGGAAAAAACTATCCTGTAATCTGCAACTCTTACACTGCAAAAACATACTCAAGTTGTGGACTACACAACTTGATCAAGACAAAGCAATTGATGCAATCTACATAGACTTCTGGTAAAAACAAACTACTCCTAAAATTAAAATCTTATGGTATCTCTGGACACCTGCATAACTGGATCAAAACATTCCTGTCAAACAGGCAACAAATGGTCAAAATTGGGAGCATCCTATCAAATCCTGTACCTGTCAACAGTGGTGTCCCCCAAGGCAGCATTCTAGGACCAATTCTCTTCGTACTCTACATAAATGACCTCTATAGCCCCTGTCACACTGCAGCAACGGATGGAAAGAGGATGTAAAATGGAGAAAAACACTAACCATCCGTTGGTTAACGCGATGCTTCCGTTCTGTACTCACTGCCTCCATTTTGCTTCCTCTCTATCTGTCCAGCATCCATCTATTGACATTTCATCTGCTCAAAAGGTTTTGAGCTGCTCAAAACTTTTGAGTAGAAAATGTATCAAACGCATCCATTCTGCATCCGCTAGGCATACGGGGGACATCCGTTCTGCATCTGTTGTCATCCGTTATGCATCCGCTATATCTGCTAGGCATCTGCTGTGCATCCGCGCAACTCGAATCCGCTCCAGCGGTAAATGGACGCAAGGAGGAAGCGGAACGGACGCGGAATGGACGCGCAGCGTTAGTAGCATGAACGGAGAAAGGATGAAAGTGGATGCAGCATGCAAAGAAGGCATTTAAAACGGAAAAAACGTTTGCAGAGGGGACTTATCTCGGATATTAAGGATGTCTAGAGGATGCCTAGAGGATGCAAAAGGATGCTTCCATTCCGCATCCACTTTCCATCTGATTTGCGTGCTCCCCCCGTCCGTTCCTTTCCATGTTATCCGCTCTGTTTATGCAAATTTTTGCCCCTTTTGAGAGTGGATAACAACAGATGGAACATTTTTCTCATCCACTGTGTCCTTTTTACAAACGTTTTGCATCCGCTGGGCAGTGTGACAGGGCCTTATGATCATATTAAGAGCAACTGCATTATTTTTGCTGATGATGTAAAGCTATTCAACACCACCGACAATTCTGCTACCCTTCAAAAAGACCTCGACTATGTGTCAGAATGGTCAAACAAATGGCAGCTTCAAATCTCAACAAATAAATGCTTTGTCTTACATATTGCCAAAAAAAATATCAGAAAATAAAATACAAGCTGAATAGTCAAGACCTTTTAATGACCCAAACTTTGTCAAGAACCTTGGAGTACTCATCTCAAATGATCTAAGAGCCAGAAAGGCATTAAGAGTTGTAAACCTAATCCTGCATAGCTTTTTCTCTGGTAATATCACTCTACTAACTAAAGCATACAAAAAATTTGCGAGACCAATGCTTGAATACATCAGTATTCATGATGTATCAGAATATATCAGACTCATCAGTCTGGAACCCACATTACATATCTGATATTAATACAATTGAGAAAGTCCAGAAATATTTCACAAGAAGAGTTATCCACTGTTCTACTCATAGCAGAATACCTTATGCCACCAGACTTGAAATTTTAGACCCAGACAACCTAGAACTATGCCGCCTAAGTATAGCACATAAAGATCTAAATATAGTACATACAATTATATATTGCAATGTCCTACCTGTCAATAAATACTTCAGTTTCAACCACAACAATGCAAGAGCACACAATAGATACAAACTCAAGGTTCATTGCACCAAACTTGATTGCAGGAAATACGACTTCAGCAACAGAGTGGTCAATGTCTGGAATACTCTACCTGACTCTGTGGTTTCTTCCCCAAAAAACTTTAACCTTAGACTGTCTACTATTGACTTCATCCCTTTCCTAAGAGGTCTGTAGGGGGCATGCATAAGTACACCAATATGCCACCATTCCTGTCCTATTGCTTCTTTTTTTCTTATTTGTATCAATTTCATGTATTCATAACCATGTTTATACTTATACCTATTATCTAATAATCGCTTGACAAAATAAAATAAATAAATAAAAATTTCCCTTCCAACTCTTTTATTCTGTGATTCTGTGAAAGTGTCCATGTCATATGATTGGTTCCTCCTTTCCTTCACTTCTCCTGACACTTTTCCAGCAAATTCCCAATAGCTTAGGTGTTCCTCTTGGGAGGAAGTATCTAGCAAAGCTCCATGCAGGCCTGCAAATCCAACATAGCCCACATTATTATCTGATTTTGAAAACCATGATCTGAACTGAAAGGAGGTTTCCCCAGAATCATTCAACAGATGCCACAGATCTTTCATCTTTTGCCTCATAATCAGGAGGATAGTGGCAGAGTTTTCAAGCAGATGCTAAAAAACACGGGTTTAAGAACAGAAGAGTGAAAGATAGATCCTTGTGAAACATTTAAGGCTACCCTGTACCCCCTGCAGCTGTGCTGCCAAAAAGCACTTCAAAAGTGAATAGCCTCAAGGCACCATATTTGCTGGCAAGAGATCTAACAATCTGAGCTGTGAAGTAGGGGGTAATGTCATATTCGAGCTGTTGAAAGGGTCCCAGTAGATTCCAATCTTGTCAGTGATCAGGGGAAAGCAAATGGTGGCACAACGCAGAGCTGGAACTAGTTCAGAAAAACAGATTTCAACTCGTGAGTTCAAGGCCATAAGAAGCGTGAGTCGCCTCAATGATATTGTGATTGTAGTCCTTGGCAATCCAGTTGAGACTTTTGATGTATAAAAAATAATATATAAGAAAGTACTCTTGTTACTATTATACTATTACTATATTATTTACTATGACTAATATAGAATTTATCATTTATAATTTTATAAGAAAGAATTTGGTCATGCTAATCTCTGACCAAATTCAACTTTAATAGGTTCCAAAATTATTTAGATTCAGCCTTTTCACATGTTAAGAAAAACAATAATCCTTTCAATATATTAACTTTATTAGAACTGGTTTTAATTATTGTAAACTGCCCAGATTTGCCTCTAAATGAGATCGGCAGCACATACAGCTAATAAAATATTTTTTTTTTAAAAAAACTTGAAAATATTAGCTACTTTTGCTACAATCCTCTGGTAGGGAACAAGATTTTTTTTTAAATGACTACATGGAAGTGATTATTTTAAAAAGCACTCTGGACCATTGTATCCTTCTGCCAATCCCACATACTAACTGAATGCTTTTGCATTGTAAATTCAACACAGTTCATCACTTCCAGTAGATCCAGCTGGAAAGTAATTTGCTACTTGAAGAATCTTTCTAGAGACCTCCAGATGCTTTAGAGATCCCAAGAAATGAGGAGATTTGGTTTTAATAGTTTATCATGAATAATGGATTCCACTGAATAAAAAATGTCTGTATTCAGCACATCCATATGAAGAATGTCTTGTTGTCTCAGCCTTCTCTAATTTGGTATTGTTGCATGGTAAGTTCTATAATTGTTCAGCAGCAATGAATAAAGGGTTGAGTAAGTAGTCTGTAAATGGAATACTACTTGATAACATGTAGCTTGGACAGGTATAATACATTTGACAGAAGCCAAGTCTAAGAACAAACATAGAAGCAGGCATTCAGGAAGGGTATTTTTCCAAGAAACGGGGATAGGGTGGGATGGGGGGGCTTTCTTCCCCTACTCCCATTTCTGGTACAAGAGTGTCACCTAGTGGCTTTGCTAGTTTATGGACATTTCACCATAACTGTTGCATATTCCAACAAAAGGAATATACATATGCCTTGGACTATAATTCCCAAAATTCCTAGCAGGTGGAAATCTACTCTTTTCTTCCCACCTCCACCTAGTTTCTGTGAGAAGACAAGTTGATAAACAGCATTCTTGACCAGTGAACTACCCATTTTCCCAAAGAGTTTGGATAACCAGTCTGGAAGGGGATCAGTGCTTCTTCTCCACAGAGCATAGGGTTGAGGCGGCCATTGCTGGCAAGCCTTCTCTTTTTCCCAGTGACATCCACACCTTGGGAATTCAACCACCTGACAAGCAGATAATGAATTAGTCTCCTTTAGTTCTGCTAACTCACTATTTGTTTGTATAATATCGGATGTCATTTGTCCATCACAAGCCTATTATGCAATCATATTTCATGTATGAGATTATTCCTTTTTATTCTGCTAAGAAACTGACACCTGCGGTCATCATAGCTGTCAAGAATACACCATGAGCATCCATGCTATGATAGGTGTCACTCATTGCTTTAATTAGTATATTCTTTTCTCTCTCTAAAAGCTACATAGTGGTCTAGAATACATGATGTCTGCCAGGAATTGTTTTTCTCGCCAGGTTCAGGATTGTCTTCTCTTCCCCATTATCACTGCATTGTATTAAGCTTTATTGAATAATATTTGATTCAGTTTTTAAGGTGTCTTATTTACAGAATAAGCAGACTGAATAATTCTATTAAGAATTTGACCAACTTTCTTCAGCAAATCCAAAAGGCTAAAAATAGTCCTAGATACAATTAACAAATATCAAATAGAATAGGCTTACATTTTGTCATATAGTACATGCATGATAAATACAACAAACCCATCCCAGCTTTTTTCAGCAAAGCAACAAAGGTAATGTAGCATACGATTTTGTCCAGTCCTGAAATAAATTGTTTTTGATAAATGGGGGAGGATTAAAGGGCACAAGATTTGGCTTGGACTCAGGTCTTAATTGATCAATTTAACTGGCCTACTTTGCCAATCACTTACTTTCAGGCACAAAACTCTGTTAGCTTTTCAGATCTCTTTTCATTTTACAGTTGACTTTGGGTTGTAGATTTTTTGAAAAGGAGAAACCTGTACACAAGCAACAGTCAGAATTTTGGAACTGGGTTGTATGAGATATCATTACAAGCTTTCCCTACATTAGCTTACCATTGTAACAGATCCTGAATTGTTGAGCTGAGTTGCTAATATTAATACCCTTTCTAAAAAAATAATAATCATGCTAAGCTATGATTCCAAGAGCATGCCAGTCCTAAATTATAATTCCAGTCCTGCTACAACTGGTTTAGTGATTTTTGAGCTCTAGGGAGGAAGTTGTATTATATTTTAAACATTAGGGCCATGTACTCAAGGAATTTAATTATATTACTGTATATTACTATTTTAGTTACATTATAACGATAATATATTCCTATGTAATATATTATAAGCATAATAAAACTATTAGAAGATTGCTTTTTAAAGAAGCACATAGGCACACAAACTGAAAATAATGGTATCATTTATTAATGCTAATTCATATTTATGGAATTGATCAATTTTATTTGGTTTACTAGTTTATTGCATGGGTTTTCTTTTAGTTTGAATTATAAAGAATATAGACAAACTGTAAATTATTATTCTAAATAACCCAATACATAAAATTGCTAGAGTTGCCCTGGACACTCAGATAGGTTTCAGAATCTTCAGCACATTGACTTCAAGATAATGCATTAAAAAGAAATAAGAAATGTGGAACATTGTTGTAAGTTTACTTTCGTTATTAATTTAGTATCTATAGAAGAACCATGTTAGTCTATGGTGGCAAAAAATCAGAAGTAATTTTTTTATACCAACAGATTTCAAGAAAAAGGTGTAAGTAGAAAACCATGCTGTGAATTTCATAAGTCTCTGATTCAGAAGCCCATACTCCCAGGGAGAAAAAAAACTTCAGTCACTAGGAATTTTATGGTAGGAGCTATTCCAACTCAGAGAAAATACACTTTCCATGCTTGCTGGAAGTTACTAGGAAGTTCTGCCCAATCTATATTGAAACTGGAGCTCCAATCATGATTAACATAAAAATACATATTTGGGAGATATGTTAAAGAAAGCTAGAAACCTATAGGGTCCTAGATGCGTCCACTTTTCCCCTAACATGCTCTAGGTCTGTACTATATATATTTTGCTAAAACCTGAGTGTGCTTTCTATGATTTGAATGGGATACTAAATAATAATTGAAGAATATTAAAGCTAGGTCACACCTGCCAACGGATGCAAAACGTATGTAAAAAGGACACAGCGGATGAGCAAATTTTCCATCCGCTCTCAAAAGTGCCCCAAATTTGCATAAACAGAGCAGACAACAACGGAAAGGAACGGACATGGGGAGGATGTAGCGGTGATGTAAAGCGGATGTTCGTAGGAAGCCTAGCGGATGGAAACGGATGGAAGGAAGATGACACATCCGCAGGGCTTCCGGGGGAGAACAGCGACACGGACGCGTAGCAGAAGGAACGGCTGCGTAGCGGATGACGCGGATGCATCACAGATGCCTATAGGATGCATAGCGGATGTCTAGCGGATGCAAAGCATTCACTGCGCATGCGGGAAGGATGAATTGCGTAAGCTCCATGGATATAAAAGGATGTAGCTCGCAAGCAGGTCACCATTCAGAGGAAAGACTTGCTGCCAGAGACATCTTGAGAGAACACCATGGGGAAGAAGAGGAAGCCTGGGCCTACTCCTGCCAGCCCTGGCAAGAAGGACAGAACCACCATCCCACCCCTGGCACTGACTCTGAAGCTGCTGGTGCTGCTGCTGGTGCTCCTGGTGCTCCTGGTGTTGCTGCTGCTGGTGCTTCTCCTGCTGGTGCTGCTGGTGCTTCTCCTGCTGGTGCTGCTGCTGGTGTTGCTGTTGCTGCTGTTGCTGCTGGTGCTTCTCCTGCTGCTGGTGGTGGTGGTGCTTCTCCTGCTGCTGCTGCTGCTGGTGCTTCTCCTGCTGTGGTGGACCAGCCCAAGGCCCTCAAAGCCCTGCTGCTGAAGGTCCTGAAGCCCCTGCCAGAGGGAGGAAGAAGCAAGGCAAGGAGAAGGGGGAGAGGAACCAGTACTTCATTTCCGAGGACCATGAGGAGGAGGTGCTGGAATGACTGAGGGAGAACGAGTACCTGTGGAGGAAGGGCCACAGGCTCTATCGCAACACCAAGCAGAAGCAGGCAGCGTGGAGAGAGGAGGCGGAGAGCCTGGGCTACACTTCAGATGTCCTCCTGGGGTGGTGGAAGCATATGCAATGGTATGGCAAGCTGCACCTGAAGAGATCCGGGCAGGCTGCTGTCAAGCTAACTGACTGGGACACCTATGTCATGGGCCAGTGCAGCTTCCTGGAGGGTGAGATCCACCACCGAGGAGCAGCCCCTCTGTCAACCCTCTCCCTCAGACAGCCCACACAGAGCCACTCCTCTTCCAGCCAGGAGACAGTTACAGTGTCCAGGCAGGTGTCTTTGGAGGGCCCCACGACAGAGACCCCCCACCCACAGCTGCACTCCCTGTGCCAGAGGATGTGGAGGATCCCCTATCTCAGATGGAACAAGAAGAGGCAGCCACCAGAGACCAACCCACACCCACACCCAGCTCCACCTCCACAGAAAGCAGGCAGAGAGGCAGACCGGAGGGACAGAGCCACACTGTCCTCTTGGAGATCAGGGACACAGTCAAAGCCAGCACAGATCTCTTCTCCCAGCTGGTCCACTTTGACATACCATCCTCCAACCGCAAGCCCTTCATCACGTACATGGGCCAGACCCTCATGGACATGCCCGAGGCCCAGTACCAGGCGATGAAGGAGAGGATCACAGCTCTTCTGCACCACTCTCCAGGCCCAGCTGAACCTGCTCCTACCCAGTCCAGGTCTGCTCCTCCACCCCAGCCGATGTCACAGCCCTTCCACGGATTCCAGCAGCCCCTCGCCTACCAAGCCTACCACTACCAGGACTTCCCACAGCAGAGGCAGCCCTTCCCAGACCAGACCCAGGTTCCTTGGATGCCACAGATGCCACAGATGCCTCAGCTGACCCAGCTGCAGACCAGACAGCCCCACTACACTCCTCTTTCCTCCACCCCACAGCCAAGCCCTTCATCAGAACATTTGTCATCAGTCTTGGGCCTCACATCCCAGGTCCTTGAGGAAGGGCCTCTCAACCTCAAGGGACTGAGTCAGCTCTCTAAGAGCTTCCTGCACACACCATCTCCTGTTGTACTCTCGGGGCCAGGCACCCCAATGGCGCCTCAGACCAGCATTCCAGCAACAGCCACCTCCACAGTCCCTGGCCCCTTTACATCTGAGACCATGGGCATGCCTCAGAGTGACTGAAAAGAGTTCCAGAGACTGAGTTGTTACCTGCTCACCTTATCTTTGCTTAAAGACACTTTACTTGGGTCATTTTGCTTTTTAATAAAGTCATACAGTTTGTTATTAATAAAGGTTATCTTTGCTTCACACACTTGGTACATTTTTTTACTTAATAAATTAAAAAGGGTTAAGCCTTTGCATGCTTGTGGGATTGGTAAGGATAGCTGTGGGATAGATAGCTGTGGGATGGGTAATGATAACTGTGGGGTTGGTAAGGATAGCTGTGGGATGGGTAATTATAGCTGTGGGATTGGTAAGGATAGCTGTAGGATGGATAGGTGTGGGATGGATAGGTGTGGGATGGATAGGTGTGGGATGGATAGCTGTGGGATGGGTAATGATAGTTGTGGGATGGGAAAGGATAGCTGTGGGATGGATAGCTGTGGGATGGGTAAGGATAGCTGTGGGATAGATAAACTTCCAGTGCAAGCATAGTGGGACTGTATGGTCCACGCTCCCAGCTGCCACACATATGGCCCTCTATTATCAATAACAATTTAATCATTCATCAACACATTTCCACATAAACACAACTCTTTATTAAATGCCCTATTAATTGTAAGACCACTCAATATACATGGCACAATCTCATCAGTGTGATGAGACAGGCTGAAGGAAGCATCCATTAAGCATCTACCATCCTGTCTTGCCACTCCACTGCTCCAGCTGGGGAGTTGCACCAGTGTCTCAGGAGGTTGTGCTGCTTCTTCCCTCCACGTGAAGCTCTGTTGGGGCCTTGCACATCCACAGTGTCTATCAGGTTTAGTCCTTGCCTCCATTCACCAGGCTTCATGTCCCCATTGCCTTGTTGATGGTCCACAAGCCTGTTCTGCAACACTGGGTAGCGGGTGCGCATGAGATTGTGCAGGGTGCAGCAAGCTTCCACGATGCTCCTCACGGTCTGTGGGCGATGCTGCATAGTGGTGAGAAGTACCTGGAACCTGTTGGCCAGGATGCCAAAGGCGTTCTCCACCACCCGTCTTGCCCTGGACAGCCTGTAGTTGAACATCCTCTCTTCATGGGTGAGGTATCTTGAAGTGTAGGGCTTCATGAGGTAGGTTCTGAGGGAGAAGGCGTCATCACCCACGATGAAGTAGGGTACATCTTGTGTGTCGTTGGGTAGGGGGTCTGGATCTGGGAAGCCCATGATGAAGTTGCATTCCAGCCCACCCTTGAGGTCACTGGCGTTGTATATCTGGGCATCTGAAGCTGACCCGTTGCCTGAAGCATCGATGTACATGAACTTGTAGTCAGCATCAACCATGACAAAGAGGATGATACTGAAGAAGCCCTTGTAGTTGAAATAAGTGTACCCTGAGTTGGCTGGAGCTTTGTAGGCCACATGCTTCCCATCAATGGCTCCAACAGTGTGGGGAAAGTTCCACCTCTGATACCACTCTTCTGCAAGTTTTCTCCAGCCTTGTTCAATGTTGGGGCACCTGAGGAGCTCCTCCGCGTATTCTTCGATGATGGCCTGCACCACTTCTCTGACCACTTTGCTGATGCTGTTGTGTGGCACCCTCCAGGCATACTGCATGTTTCTGTATGTGGTTCCAGAGGCCAGGTGGCGCAGAGTCAGTGCCACCTTCAGTCCAGGGTCCAGGTTGGGATGGAAGTTGGTGCTCGGCTTGGTCAACCTGGGTCTCAGACGCTCTACAATTTCATCAAACATGGCTGGTGGTATCCTCATGAAGTGATGGAATGCACGAGGGTCTTCATTCCTCAGCTCCACCATTAACTGGTCATGCAGTCCAAACTCCATTCTTCTCATGATCCATCCTCAGACCCACACATCTCTTGGACGTCTCCTTCTTCTTCTGTATAAAAGTTGAAACAGTCTGAACAGGTTTTCGTTCTGGTGATGAATGATCGCAGGTACCATACGGACTGTGTATGGTGGAGAACAATGGATGAGGTGGAATAAATTGGACCCTGAGTTGGGTGGAGCTTTGCAGGCCACGTGCTTGCCATCTATGGCTCCAACGGTGTGGGGAAAGTTCCACCTCTGATACCCCTGCTCTGCAACTTTCCTCCAGCCTTCTTCAGTGGTGGGGCACTGGAGGAGCTCCTCCTTTTATTCTTCAATGATGGCCTGCACCACTTCTCTGACCACTTTGCTGATGGTGTTGTGTGACACCCTCCAGGCATACTGCATGTTTCTGTACATGGTCCCAGAGGCCAGGTGGCTCAGAGTCAGTGCCACCTTAAGACCAGGGTCCAGGCTGGGCCGGAAGTTGGTGTTTGCCTTGGTCAACCTGCGTCTCAGACGCTCCACAACTTCATCAAACATGGCTGGTGGCATCCTCATGAAGTGCTGGAATGCACGAGTGTCTTCATTCCTCAGCTCCACCATCAGCTTGTCATACAGTCCAAACTCCACTCTTCTCTGGATCCATCATCAGCCCCAGACAGTTGTTGGATGTATCCTTCTTCTCTTTGCGTGGAAAAGGTGAAACAGTCTGAAAAGGGCTTGGTTCTGGTGTTGAATGATGGTGGCTACCAAAAGGAGTGTGCGATGATCCATGGTGGAGATCAATGGATGATGTGGAAGAGCAAGAGCAAGGCTGAAGAGGTCTGCACACCAGGGCTGCTGGACTGAAAGTGAGATCCAGGTGATTTCCTCCCCCTTTTTATAGGAAATGTCAGTTTTCCACTAGGTGTCCTTCCACATACTCTAGACATCCTCCAGACATCCTAAATATCTGAGATACATCCCATATATGAACGTTTTGTCCGTTTTAATGCTTTCTATGTGAGATGCATCCGCTTACATCTTTTCTATGTCCGTGCTACTAATGCTATGTGGACGTTCCGCATACCTTTCGTTTCCTCCCTCTTTCTGCTTTCCGCTGGAGCAGATGTGAGTTGCGTGGATGGCCAGAGGATGCTGAGAGGATACATCGGGCGTGTAACGGATGACAACGGGCGTAGAATGTTTGTTGCCCATATGTGTTGCGGATGTAAATTGTACACGGGGGAAAGTTCATTTGCTCAAAAAGTTTTGTGTAGCTCAAAACTTTTTGAGCGGATGAAATAGCAGTAGACGGATGTTTGACGGATAGAGCGTATGAAAGACGTACGCAGTGAGTACAGAACGGATGCATCGCATTTTCCAATGGATGGCAAGCTTTTTTGTCCGTTTTACATCCTCTTTGCATCCATTGGTTCAGTGTGACAGGGGCTTTAGGAGGAATCATAATAAGAGATAATATATCCTTTCAGCTTTTGAATGCATATTCATGTAAGTTGAAATGACTGTTCTTTTTGCATGTCTTGTAAAAAAAATAAAAGAAAATATAAAAATCCCTTTTAAGTTTTTACTAATCATATGACAAAACCTTCACAGACCTGTTGAAGTCAACTGAAAAAGATCTCCTGTGGAAGAATTATGAAAGATAATATAAGGTTCTGGGCAGACACTAGTTGAAGTGGGTCTGATCCTAACTTAGAAGAAACTTTGATATAAAGAGGTGCCATTGTAATAAAAACTATATGGACTGATCTGTATAGCGATAATAATCAGAAGAATCAATAAGTTAAAATGAGATAAACACGCTTTTAAAATAGAAAGTAACCTCATGAAATATTGCTATCTAAATTTATTGGCTCTTCCTTTTTTAAAAAATAAACTTTATTGAATTTTATTACATTACAAACATAAAAAATATATAATTCAATAACAGCTGTTTGTGGTGCTTGTCGTATAATAATCCTTTGTACGATATTTATAAATATTAATTTGTGCATAATTATATTCTTATTCTATCTGTATTCTATATTTAATAATTACTTATTCTTAATCTGTCTCTGATCTATCCAGCTATACCATTGTTCCCATACCTTATAAAATATTGAAGCTTCCTTATCTTTTAAACTCAGCATTAATTTATCAATTTCAGCACAATTCATAACTTTTTGTATAACCAGTTCCTCTACAGGGGTATATGGCTGTTTCCAACACTGGGCAAAGGCAATCCTGGCAGCAGTCAGTATGTGTAATAATGAGTATTTTGTACTCTTTACGTATTTTTTTTTAATATCCCCAATAGGAAGAATTCTGGTTCTAGGTCTAATTGTTCATTGGTGATTTCCTGTCACCAATTTTGGATTTTGAGCCTGTATTTTCGAGCCATTTGGCAAGACCACTACATATGATAATATGTTCCCTCTATTTTTTTACATTTCCAACATATGGAACTCATTTTAGGGTACATTTTTACTCATCTCAAAGGGGTAAGTGCCACTTATAGAACATTTTATATGCATTTTCTTTGTATGTTGCTGATTTTGTTAATTTGTGATTTCTATTCCATACAGTCTCCCAATCTGATAACTTTATGTTATGACCGATATTTTGACCCTTTGTGATCATGCATCATTTTACTACTTCTAATTCTACTTCTAGGAGATACTTGTAAATTGTAATTTTTTTTTTATCTGGGCCTAATAAAATTTTGTCTAATTGTTGAGGTTTCAAGTATATTCCATATCCTTTACATCCTTTTTATATTGACTTTGTATTTGGAGATAAGCCCACCAGTCTACTCGTAGCCCTTGTTCTTGGAGCTCCTGTATTGTTTTTCAATTTCCATTTGTATCCAGTAAGTCTTTATATTTTAACATTTTGTTCAGGTCTAAATTATTTGGGTGGATCGTCGCTTCCATTGTAGATAGCCAAATTGGGATTTTTATACAGTATTTCTTTCTAACCTTGATTCAATTGTATTTCAACAAATCTCTTATCAAATGTCTATGGAAATATTTTTGTTTAGTGGGTCCTATGTCCCAAAGAAAGGCATGTCATCCCCTCTGAAGGTCATGACCTTCTATAGCTAATATTCTTTTATTCTTTAAATTAATCCAATCTTTTAGCCAAACTAATGTTACTGCACTATAATATAATTCCCAATTTGGCAATCCAAAGCCTCCTCTGCTCTTCATATCTTGTAGTAATTTCATTTTTATTCTGGGTTTTTTACCCTGCCAGATAAAATTTGCTGTCATTTTATTAAGATTATCAAAAAAGGTCTTTTCTAATTTAACTGGAAAAGTTTGGAATCGATAATAATATTAGTAATATCGATAGTATAATATCGATAGTAATATCGACATTTTTATGGCTGCTATTCTTTCTAGTATTGACAATTGCATTTTCGTCCATAATTCCAAATCTTTTTTTGTTTGTTGTAATAGCTTATTATAATTATTCTTCTTTATCACCTTACAATGTGCTGTCAGCCATATTCCCAAATATTTAATTTTTCTTGTTTGGAATCTGAGCACCCTTTCTAATTCTGTTATTTGTAGATCTGTTAAGTTTTTTACGAGAAGTTTCATTTTCTGTCTATTAATTTTCAATCCTGTACCATATCTTTCTAGTTCCTTAATTAATATTTGTCCTTTTTCTATTGGATCTTCCAAAATAAAAGCCATATTCGTCTGCAAAAGCTTGCAGTTTATATTCTTCATTTTTAGTTTTCAATCCTTTTATTTCAGGATTTTGCCTCACTCTTTCTAAGGATAGTGTGAAGAGCAGAGGGAACAACAGACAGTCTTGTCGGACTTCTTTTTCTATATTTATAGTCTGGGTATTCTCTCCATTTATTATGATATTTGCTTTTTGTACTGAATAAATTGCTGTTATAATATTCTCAAATTTGGTGCCAAAATTCATATTGTAAAGTTGCTGAATCATAAATTACCAATTAAGTCGAAAGCCTTTTGAGCATCCAAAAAAACAAGAGCTACCTGTTTCCCTAGATGGTCTTCATTTTATTCCAAACTATCCATTATTATTCTTAAATTGTTCCTAATTTGTCTATTTGGGAGAAATACATTTTCGTCTGGATGTATGTAATCATTCAGAATTTTCTTTAATCTAGTAGCAATAATAGTAGTAAGTATTTTATAGTCTACATTCAGCAAAGAAATTGATCTATAGTTTTGTATAATTCTGGCATCTGAATCCCCCTTTGGGATTAGCGAAATTAGTGATTCTCTCCACGTGTCTGGCATTTTAACAGATAATAATATCTCTTTATATAAATCCACCATTATTGGCCCCACTTGTTCTTCTATTGCTCCATAAAATTCTGCTGGGCCTGGGGCTTTATTACTTTTCTGGGTTCTAATTGCTTGTTTTAATTCTGTCTTAGATATGTCCTTTGTCAAAAATTCTTTCATCTCATTGTTAATTTCTCAAGTTTTTTTTTCTCTTATCTGATCTTTTATTCTGATCTTTTTTTCTCCCTTATCTGATCTTCATCTACTCTCTCTTTCTTGTACAGATTCTCAAAATATTTATGTGCAATCTCTTTTTTTCTTCTCTGTTGTATGTTGATAATTTCCACTTTCATCTTGTAGATGGTTTTTTTCTGTTTCTCTTTTTTGAGCTTATAAGAGAGCCATCTGCCAGGCTTATTTGCTTGTTCAAAATATATTTGCTTGGTTGCTTTCAAGTTTCTAATAAATTCTTTCTGTTCCATTAAATTGAGTTTATGTTTGTAGAGAATCAATTGTTCTTGTATTTTAACATTTTGTGGGGCATCCTGTAATTCGGATTCTAGTTTCTTAATTGTTTGGTATAAATTGTTATGATGAGCATGTTTTTCTTTATTTTTTTGTGCAGTGTAACATATTATAATTCCATGTATAACAGCTTTCATAACATCCCATAAATTGGGGAAAGTTGTGTCTAGGCTATTATTTTCTTTAAAATAAAAAGTTAATTCTTCCTTAAGTTTCTTTATAAATTCCTCATCCTTTAATAGTTGACAAACTAAAGTCCACCTTCTCCTTGATTTTTTCTTACCTTTCCAATTGATTCTAAGGGGGTTGTGGTCTGCCCAAGAATTCAGTATGATTTTTACTTCTGTCACATCTTCTTCTAGATCTCCACTCATCCATGCCATATCAGTGCGCGACCATGACTGGTGGGGATTTGAGTAGAAAGTGAATTGTCTCTTATCTGGATTTAATTTTCTCCATACATCTATTCAATTTAATTCTTTAATCATTTCTACACAAATTTTAGGTAATTCTCTCTTCTTTTTTCCCCTTCCCTTCTTATTCCCCCCATTATAATATTTTTGATAATCTGCTACAGCATTAAAATCCCCTATAATACAAATATTTTTCCTTTCCAGTTCAATGATTTTGGCATATAAAGCTTTATAGAATTCTTTTTGATTGGCATTAGGGGTGTAAATTACCACCAATAGGATTTTTTTTTTGAATTTATCTGTATTTTTATTGCCAGGACTCTTCCTTTGGGGTCTGCAAATATTAATGTTGCTTTTATCTCTTCTTTAATGTAAACTGCTATTCCATTCTTTTTTTTTTTTTTTGGTTATCTGCAGAAGCCATAAACACTGTCCCTAATTTGGGGCAGATGAAACATTTTTCCTATGCTTTCTGTAAACAAATAATATCTGTATTTTGTTTTCTCAACTTTGCCAGAATCCTTTGTCTTTTTATTTTTGAGTTTAAGCCATTTATGTTAATGGATAAGAGTTTCACCTCTTTTTCCATAGTTCTAGTTATATCTATTTCTTTATCTCCTAATCGCTCTTGTTTCTCTTTACATTACATTTGTTAATCTAAAATCTTCTCTTTCTTGTTGCTACTGAATGATTTTTCCTACTTCTTATTTTTCTTCTTTATTTTTGATTGGTCTTATTCTTCTTGAAAGTTTAAGTCTAATTAATTCTCGCTCTTTGCCTTGTAGTTACTTCAAGTTCTACTTATGGTTGATACTGTGCCTTGCTTTCTTCTTTTTCTTCTTCTTGTTGCTGGTTGTTTTTCAAGTTTTCTGGGGTCTTCTATCCCTTCTTTTGATGCTCTTGGTCTTCTTGGGATTCTGGTTCTGATTCATCTTTGCTGGTCTGCTCTTCAGAGCCTACCAGTCTTTCATAGAAATCTTAGGCTTTTTTGAAAGAGTCTACTTTAATTTTTCTTTTCCCCCAAGTAATTAACATCCCTTCCAGGACAAGCCATTTAAACATAATACCTTTTGATTTAATTGGGCTGCCAAAGATTTGTAATCTTGTCTTGCTTCTCTAACCCTTCTTGGGATTTGTTTAAGAACTGAGATTTCTTTGTCCTTATACTTGATTGTTTCATCTCTCAATATTTTATATATAATGTCCCAGACCTTTCTTCTTGCAAAATGTACATGCAATTCTCTTGGGCATTTGTGTTGTCTTGCATAATTAGTACTTACTCTGTAGACTTCGTCCAACTGTTTCAAAACTATTGAAATCCGAGCTTCCTTCTCCTCTAAGTCGCTACTATTAATCTTCACTTCCTCCTCTCGAGCCCTTTCACTTTCAAACACTTTTGCATTCTCTCTTCTTCACTACTTCTTTCCAGGCTCTGATCAGCTGGTTGCTTCTCAATAAATCTCTTCACCATTCAACACCCTCACAGAATATCTGCACAAACCTCTTTGTTAGCTGCCACAGGCTATCACTCACTCTCTTTCTTTTGCAGGTCGGACTTTGGGATCACCATTGCAAGCCAGGGATCTCTTGCTGGTAAGCCTCTACAGGGTTTCTCTTCATTGTGATGAGGAGTTGCCCTCCTCTCTCACCACAGCCTAAGTCTCCTGACACTGGCATGGTTCTCTATGGGAATGGTGCACCCCAAGGAGTCGTGCCAAACAGCAAAAAGGATATAGGACTGGAGGCCGGCTTCTACACCTCTGTTCCTCCTCACATCATCACCGGAAGTCCTATTGCCTCTTCCTTAAATGATCTGAAGCCAGTGTCTTCTTGTTTACTTTTGTAGACTTCCCCTTTCAGCTTCTTGTGGATGTTATCTTTTTTTTTTTTTTAAATCAGAGGCTAAACAAATACCTTCCCAACTTCCACACATATTTCTTGCTACTTTTCTTCCAGATTTCTAACAGCAGTTTTCAAAATAACAAAAAAACTTTCCACATATAAAAGGAAAGTTGTGGGGGTTGTCTTTTTGCTAGTAGTAACATCAACATATACCCCCCCTCTCTCTCTCCCTTTCTCTCCCCCTCTCAATAAGTTGTTGATTCAATGGCTGGAGTTGGCAGCTTCCTGTCTATCAGAAGGGGCTGGCATACAGACTTGGAGAATAATGGTAGGTAGTAGCATGCCCATTTACTGTAATATATGAGGGAGAACTAGGCTATTTCATTAAAAAAGTGATATGTGGTGGTACCCCAGTATTCATCCTTATTTGTTTCCAGGAGGCATGATAAGTACAAAAAACAAGGCCTACAAAACAAATTTTCCCAAAAGGAATAATGTAGTCACAAGGCAGCCAACACTTACAAGTTCCAGCTTGTGCATTGAGTACCAAACAAACAATGAGTACTAGGACAACATTTTCCTGTCAAAATGCACTAAGTACCAAATTCAATGAGATTCAAAGCAGTTGAGTACCAAGGTACCACTGTATCTTGATTTAAAAGCATAATTGATCTCCTGCAGCATAATTACACCAGCATACAAGCCTGAAGTCCTAAAGGGTAAGCCATTCACATGGGGACATACTAAAAGATTCACAATTCTCCTTCAGTCTTCCCCAGCCTACCATTTCTACACAACCTTGATCCATCAATTTATTCCATCAAGAGGAAGAATTCTGTGATGACAAGTAAAATGTCAGTCCCCTCATTCTCATCTCCCAAGACTCCAAATCCTAGTGAGAAGTTGACTATTGAAGTCCAAGTGATTTTGATGATTGTTTGTTCAGCCATGACTCCTCTCATCAAAATTTCTCTTATTACCCTGAGGTGGCTCCTGCTAATTTTTAAATTTTCATACAAAAGGATATTTGCAAGATTGGTGAATTCTCTCATTTGAATAGGTCACAGGATCATGAGCAAAAATTTGTGGTTCAGTTGAAGATATTGACAGATATTTGTGGCTTTCAGCACTGGATAGTATGTTATCCATTATGATAATGTAGCTGGGGATTGGATTTGTGGCATGTGTCCAAGTTATTCTCCTTGTTGACAATTTGCTAACTATCTCCTGATTGATGTTAATCCCAAGAGAGTCTTTTATGAGTAATTGCAAATAAAGGAATTAATGAGAGAAATCTCAGCTTACAAGCTGACAATAAGAGAAGGCAAATCATTGGCCAAAAGAGTTGTTCATTCCACACCTCAGGGAAATGGAGCTGCTGCATTGTAGAAGAGTTTGATATTTTGCTGGTTAGAAGATGAACAACATGAGGAACATATTACATGCAAGTAGAATAAAACTGGAAAACAACACAGGATCAGACATAATCTTATATTTTATTTATTATTTACTTTCTAGCATAGTTATTCCAGAGAGCCAAAGTCTTACCCACAGTCTTACCCTATGCTTGTCAAAGGCTATCAGAAACAATAATGAAATATGATTTGAAATGTTTATGTTTCATATAAACTTTCAACTTTATAATTTTTCAGTATTGCACAGGAACAAATCCTGAATTGCCCTTTAATTTGTTTGCTTCATTTGGAAAGAAGAAAATTACATTCTTTGTTTCCTTCCATTGTTTTTATTTACTTACTTTTTTGATTCCATCTTTGATATATGGCGCCATACAGGGAAGCCACAGCATGCAATTATATTTAAGTTTATAAAGATGGCTGTGAATCAATGTTGTAGGTGCAGGTTATGTGATGTTTTCCAGGATAAGCTAATGAACACATCCCAGCTAGTGGTGATTCAGTTACTAAGAGAGAATTGGTCTGAGCTAAAGCAAGTAGTCTCACTTGTACATGTTTCTTTTCATTTCCCCTCAGTACAAACAAGTATTTCTTTCTTTCTGCATTCTTCTGTTATGTGTACAAGCTATTTTGAAATTTATAAACAATGTCCATTAACAGGCCAAAGAGAAAGAACCTTTTGGACCCAAAAGACAATTTCTCTATATTATTCCCTGTTATTGCTGATTAGGAAGCAATACGTAGGGTGAATTTGCAAGAGCTTTCATTTAACAGTGCCCTTGTTTTTAAAAATCTCAAAAACAAATTCCTTTCTATGTTGGAAAAATTGAAAAGATGATTGCATTGATTATTACAAATAGCCATCTATCACCCCTGGGTAATTATGACTTCTGAAACCCTGGGTGTGTAGAAGCAGTTGAAAAGTCCAACTATACATTCTCATCTGCTATTATAAAATAGACTTTTCCAGCCCCGGGGCTGTGTTTTTTCAAAATACAAGAGGAGTATCATCTTGTTCTTCCATCTCCTATCTTCATTTTGGAAGTAGACCAGTATTAACTATATAACTATAAACTAAACCTAACTGGTACATAGCTAGAACTACCTGGATCACTGCATTTTGGGTAGCCTTCAAGGTCTTTGAGGCTTTGAGGCTTTAATTGTGAGCCACTCAAGATCATGACTTCATGAGCTTTACTGCTCTCAATTGGCTTCCAGTGCAATATTGTCCAGTACTTGTTATCTTTAAACCCTGTAAGTTTCAATGTAGCAACTTTAAGATGTATGGATTTCAACTCTAAATCTTAATCCCCTGTCACACTGCACCAACGGATGCAAAGAGGATGTAAAATGGACAAAAAAACTTGCCATCCGTTGGTTAACGCGATTTATCCGTTCTGTACTCACTGCCTCCATTTTGCTTCCTCTCTATCCGTCCAGCATCCGTTTATTGACGTTTCATCTGCTGAAACGTTTGAGCTGCTCAAAACTTTTGCGTGGAAAATGTATCCAATTCGTCCGTTCTGCATTCGCTCGGCATCCGCTCGGCATCCACTACGCATCCGTTCTGCATCCATTACGCATCCGCTATATCCGCTAGGCATCCGTTCTGCATCCGCGCAACTCGCATCCGCTTGGACGCAGGGAGGAAGCGGAACGGACACAGAACAGATGCAGAACGGATGCAGCATGGAAACAAAGCATTTGAAATGGAAAAAACATCAGCAGAGGGGACCTATCTTGGATATTAAGGATGTCTACAGGATGCCTAGAGGATGCCTAGAGGATGCAAAGGGACACCTATACTGCCTATAAAAAGGGGGAGCAACACATCTGGATCTCACTTTCAGACCAGCAGCCCTGCTGCAGACCTCTGCAGCCTTCATCTGCCTCTTCCTCTTCCACAGCATCCAGTCATGTCCACCGTGGATCGTGACACAGTCCTTTTGGCAGCCACCATCCTTCTGCAACAGTGCGAAGCCATCTACAGGCTCTGTGAACTCTACTACGGGAAGAAAAAGGGGCGGCCAAGAAGCATCTGGGTACGAAGATGGTTCACCAGAAGAGCAGAGGATGGAGTGTACAACAAGCTGATGGTGGAGCTCAGGAACAAAGACACTCATGCATTCCAGAACTTCATGAGGATGCCTCCAGCCATGTTTGATGAAGTTGTGCAGCGGCTGACACCCAGGTTGACCAAGGGAAACACCAACTTCCGGCACAGCCTGGAACCTGGGCTCAAGGTGGCACTCACTCTGCACCACCTGGCCTCAGGGACCGCCTACAGGAGCATGCAGTACGGCTGGAGGGTGCCACCCAACACCATCAGCATTGTGGTCAGAGAAGTGGTGCAGGCCATCATCGAAGAATACAAGGAGGAGCTCCTCCAGTGCTCCTCCACTGAAGAAGGATGGGAGAAAGTTGCAGAGCAGTGGTATCAGAAGTGGAACTTCCCGCACACCATTTGAGCCATAGATGGGAAGCACGTGGCCTGCAAAGCTCCAGCCAAGTCGGGATCCACTTATTTCAATTACAAGGGCTTCTTCAGCATCATCCTCTTCGCCATGGTCGATGCTGACTACAAGTTCATGTACATCGATGCTTCAGGCAACGGCTCATCTTCAGATGCCCAGGTATACAACGCAAGTGACCTCAAGGGTGGGCTGGAATGCAACCTCATCGTGGGCTTCCCAGATCCAGACCCCCTGCCCAACGACACACAAGATGTGCCCTACTTCATCATGGGGGATGACGCCTTCTCCCTCACAACCTACCTCATGAAGCCCTACACATCCAGACTCCTCACCCGTGAAGAGAGGATCTTCAACTACAGGCTGTCCAGGGCAAGGCAGGTGGTGGAGAACGCCTTTGGCATCCTGGCCAACAGGTTCCAGGTACTTCTCACCACCATGCAGCATCGTCCAGAGACTGTGAGGAGGATTGTGGAAGCTTGCTGCATCCTGCACAATCACACGTGCAACCACTACCCAGTCTTGCAGAACAGGCTCGTGGACCTCCAACAAGGCAATGGGGACATGGAGCCTGGGGAATGGAGGCAAGGGCGAAACCTGATCGACACTGAGGATGTGCAAGGCCCCAACAGAGCCTCACGTGAAGGGAAGAAGCAGCACAACCTCCTGAAACAATGGTGCACCTCCCCAGCTGGAGCGTTGGAGTGGCAAGACAGGATGATAGATGATTAATGGATGCTTCCTTCAGCCTATCTCATCACACTGATGAGATTGTGCCATGTATGTTGAATGGCCCGACAATGAACAGGGCATTTAATAAAGAGTTGTGTTTATGTTGAAATGTGTGGATCAATGATTACATTGTTCCTGATAATAAAGGGCCATAGTTGTGGCACCTGGGAGGGTGGACCATACAGTCCCACTATGCTTACACTGGAGGTTTATCTATCCCACAGCTATTACCCATCCCAAAGGTATCCCTGCCTTTATTAAAAAAAAGAAATGAAGCAAGTGTATGAATCAAAAATAGACTTTACTAACAAGAAGCTATAAAACAAAAATGAGTCTCTGGCACTCCTCTTGGTCGCACAGTCTCAGGGGTGAAGGGTCCAGGTGCTGTGGAGGTGGCTGGTGCTGGAGTGCTTGTCATCAGCTCCTCCAGAAGCAGAAGTAGCAGAAGCCCCAGCCCCAGAGGAGCGAGGCCGTGCTGCAGAAGCCCCAGCAGAACCAGAGTGAGGGCCAGGGGGTGGGATGATAGCCCTGTCCCTCTTGCAAGGGCTGGCAGCTGATGGCTGAGGCTTGCTGTGCTTCAGCATGGTTGTGGGGTTGCTGGCTGACAGGGAGGCTGGCAGGAACCAAGGCTGGCAGGAAGGCTGGCAGGCAGGCAGGCAGGCACCAAGGCTGGCAGGCAGGCAGGCACCAAGGCTGGCAGGAAGCCTGGCAGGCAGGCAGGCTGGCAGGGAGGCAGTCACCAAGACTGGCAGGAAGGCTGGCAGGGAGGCAGGCACCAAGGCTGGCAGGGAGGCAGGCACCAAGGCTGGCAGGATGGCTGTAGGAAGGCAGGCACCAAGGCTGGCAGGCAGGCAGGCACCAAGGCTTGCAGGAAGGCTGGCAGGGAGGCAGGCACCAAGGCTGGAAGGAAGGCTGGCAGGCATGCAGGCACCAAGGTTGGCAGGCAGGCATGAACCAAGGCTGGCAGGCAGGCAAGCACCAAGGCTGGCAGGCAGACTGGCTGGCAGCAAGGCTGGCAGGCAGGCAGATAGCAAGGCTGGCAGGGAGGCAAACAGCAAGGCTGGCAGGGAGGCTGGCAGGCAGACAGCAAGGCTGGCAGCAAGGCTGGCAGCAAGGCTGGCAGCAAGGCTTGTAGGCAGACATGCAGGCAGGACAGGCAAGGCAGTCGATGTGTCTTGAAGCAGGTCTTTCCTCTGAATGGTGACCTGCTTCCAAGCTGCTTCCGTTATATCCGCGAGGCTGACGCAATGCATCCTCCCCGCATGCACAATTAACGCTCGGCATCCGCTAGGCTTCCGCTGTGCATCCATTGTGCATCCGCTGTGCATCCGCTTCATCCGCTGTGCATCCGCTCTGCATCTGCTGTATCCTTTCCTCATCCGCTTTACTGCGGCCCCCCGGAAGCCTAGCAGATGTGCCATCCACTCCCATCCGCTTCCATCTGCTGGGCTTCCGTTCCGCATCTGCTTTCCATCCGCCCTGCGTCCTCCCCACGTCCGTGTTATCCGCTCTGGTTATGCAAATTTTTGCCCTTTCTGAGAGCGGATAACAACGGATGGAACATTTTTCTCGTCCGTTGTGTCCGTTTTGCATCCGTTGGGCAGTGTGACAGGGCCTTTAAAGTTGCCAGGTTTGGCAGAAGACTAAGTTAGTTGAAGGACTGCGTTCTCCCCCTAGTGTCTACTCTGCTCACATGCTCTGATGGGAAAGCTTTACTTCAGGTCCCTTCACTGAAACAATGCCATCTTGTGGGACTCAAGAAGCACACTTTCTTCTGGGGAGCCCCTATTTTGCGGAATAACCTTCCTGATATATAGCTGGCCCCAAACTTGATGGCCTTTCAAGGCAGTCAAGATCTGACTCTTTTTTCTGGCCTTTGAGTTGTCATTCTCAGGAGCTCTGACTGAATGAAGATATTAGAGCTGTTTGGACTGCCATTTCATGGTTTAATTTTTTCATTACGGTTTGTTGCTGTGAGTGTTGCAGTCCTGTTTATTTTTTAAAAAAATAGGTTTTATTGCATTGTCTTTTCATGAACTGAGTTACCTTGGTTGCACTGTATACTGTAAATGTTCGTAAGTATTTTTTTTTTACTTTTTTTTTTACTTATTATAAGTAAGTTTGTAGGTAAAAGTTTGTAAGCCCACGAACCAATCAAAATATAGGCAAAAAAAAAAAATCAATAGCCATCCAGATGTTTTCTCTTATATTCACTGACAAATGAGGACTGTTCTTTCTCAAACCCAAGTTACATTTTCTTTTTCCACTGGAGTGAAACAGGATGTGCCAGACATGTCCTGGATTAGGATGGTGGTGGTGGTGGGGAACTCAAGACAGGGGCTGTGATGGCAAGGTCTAAACCTGCTTCCTTTTCAATATATGTCAGGAATGAAGTATGTGAAAAAGAAGGGCTTCAATCATGTCATTATGACTGTTATTTTCACCTTTGATCCCACTGTCCTTGCAGAACTTGAGCTGCCACACAGAGGTTTTTTTTTTTTTTTTATTAAGAAATTAACCACTTCTGAACTGGAACTTTCAAATAGATACTTCTCTCCATTCACAAATAGCCAAGGGGATGGATTATGTGCTGACTATGTCATAGGACTTGAGATGAGTGCATTGATTACCTAGCCTGCGAAGGGCATGGAAAAGTGAGCAAGTGCTAATAAACGTCTGGGGCTAATGTCTTGTTTTGCACTGCTAATGACAAGAAGCATGAGCCTGTTTGACAAGGATGTATTAGAATGTGATGATCCAAATTTATGGTCTTGAATGAAAATAGTCAGTTGAGTCAAACTGACTTCATACTGAAATAGCTTTAGATGAGTTTGCTTCCATGTGAGGCAATTGGCATTCTAGAAAAGAATACCAATGCCAACCTAACAATAAATTTGACAAATGATCAAGAACTTATAATGTCTGCAGTGCATTTTCCACTAGCAAATGTCCACAAAAAAGAAAGCATTTTCTGTGGAAAAGGCTGCTGTGGATCCTTCACAAAGTATTTGTAGATAAGTGCATGTGTAGATAATCCTCAACTTTCAACCCTTTTTAGTGGCTGTTCAAAATTAAAACAGCACTGAAAAAAGTGACATATGATTTTCACTCTTATGAATGTTGTAGCATCCCCGTGGGTCACAAAATTCAGATGTTTGGCAAGTGGTCCATAGGTATGACAGTTGCAGTGGCATCATGTGATCAAGTTTTGCAACCTTCTGACAAGCAAAGTCAGTGTGGAAGCCGGATTCATTTAACAACTGTGTTCCTAACTTAACAAATGCAATGATTCTCTTAACAACTGTGGCAAGAAGGGTCATAAAATGGGGCAAAACCTACTTAACAAATGTGTTGCTGAGCAACATAAACTTTGGGCTCAATTGTGGTTGAGTGCTACCTGTATACATACTTACTTTAAAATCAGTTCTAACGATGTTCCAGACTTGATGAACCAGCATATGACCCATAAAGAGACTCCTTAGTAAATTCCAATATATAGATGTATGTATGTATGTATGTATGTATGTATGTATGTATGTATGTATGTATGTATGTAAATAGGGCTGGTCACAGTCACAGACCACTCACAAAATAGATATTAGGGAAAATACATGTATTTATGATTCCCTGAGGTGCTTAACACTTTATACAGTAATGAGCTGGTTCGGCACAATTTTTAGAGCTGAATTTTCTAATAAATGCAGCTGCTTTATTTCATGTTGAAATCTGCCTTTGCAGAGACTTTGTTCAAAAAGGGCCAAGACAGCATATCTTTGAGGACTGAAGCTTTTTCACACACACCCATTTCATTGCCATTACTGGTGTCAGAATTATACATAGAATCTTTTACTCTGCTTGTCAGGATCAGTTGTTATTCTAAAAAAAATATTTTGGGTTAGATAGTTGTCTATATGCAGATATAGGTCTACTATCTTTCTTCCATGACACAGCAAATAGAACACTAAGTTGATCATAAGAGCATGTTCTCTCTGTCTTACCATCAAATAAATTAATATTAAAGAAATAACCATCAACCTGGAATTAAGGAGAAACTTCCTAACAGTGAAAACAATTAACCAGTGGAACAGCTTGTCTTCAGAAGTTGTGGGTACTTTATCACTGAAAATTTTAAGAAGAGACTGGATGGCCACTTGTCAAATTACCTTGAATGGGTCTTTTAAGAGAAATGCTGTACACTATGAAAAAAAATATACTCCACTCACTCCCATCTTCACATATCTATATTTTTTTTCCAACTAGCTACTAACAGCATTATTTATTGTGGCATTCAAAAATAATTCTCCCACCATTATTTGTTAAGAAAAAGGAATGAAGATATATCTTAGATAGTTTACTATGTATCTTCTTAGAGGAAAGACCGGGATTTCTTCCTTGTTTTTTTTCCCAGGTTTATTCTTATTCCACAACCAATTAATCTCATTGCTACATTGCCCTGTCTTCTCTCTCTCTTCCTCTCCCCCAGACGATTGATAATTTATTATTATTCCCATATGTCAAAATAAAAACATCTGTCTAGCTCCGGCACTTTCAAAGCTTTCCTACCTTTTCAGGGTTCAGTAGAGGGTTCCATTTATTCCTCTGCCTCAGGCTATGAAATGCTGGAAACTAAGCCAGTTGGAAGCCATCAGGGCTGACTATGTAATTTAGACATTGCCAAAATAAGATATTGAAAATGGCTTGTCATATAGAAGTTTGCTTCTAATTGTTAGCAGCCCATATGATGAAACTTCCATTGTGATATAATACAAGTTCCTCCCTGCGTCACAGTGTCTGATACAGGTACTACTGTAGGGATGGAGTTTGCATTGCATTGTCACAAAATATTTTGTCACTTCTCCTCCCTTCTCCCCTCCTTATGGTTCCATGATCCTTATGGTTCATCATAACAAACTTTGCAGTCTATTATCTTCTGCCAGACAATGTCAGAATGGTATTGATGGGGTTGAGCTATTGAACATACACACGTACACAAACACACACTATTACACTGTGCATACATAAGGGACCACTTTGGGTTTTACTCTCTATATCCTCTCTAGTTGCTCCTTCAACCTTGACAAGGAGAAGAAATAATTTATTTAGCAGAATAATAACAGAATAACACCATTAGAAAGGATCTTGGAGGACTTCAAGTCCAACTCCTTGAACAACCAGGAGACCCTATGCCATTCTGGACAAACAGCTGTCCAATCTCATCTAAAAAACTTCCAGTGATGGAGCACCCACAGCTTCTCAAGGCAACCTATTCCACTGGTTGATTGTTCTTACTGCATTCTGGTGCTTTGGAAAATAGGTTGAACCCCACTTCTTTGTGGCAGCCCCTCAAATATTTGAACACTACTACAATGTCACCCCGAGTCTTTTTTTCATTAGACTAGACATACCCAATTCCTACAACCGTTCTTCTGGGAAAAGAATATAAATTAAACCTTGTCTTTGTCTTTCAAACTGATATTTCTTCTGATCTTGACTCAATATATTGTTAATCCAAAAATAAGATCCTCCAAATATTTTTGCCTTGCCTTGGACTATGGTAAGATTTAATCTGCTTTATGTAAAACAAGGCAGGCACCTTATATAGCAGATATATAAATTGTAAATATTTATTATTTGTGTTAGGAATATAAGTCACCTAACAGGTATTTGGGTTAGAAATATATAAACCAGGATAAACATTTTAGTACTATCTCTTTAAGGGAATGCAAAAGCATGCAATTGGGTGTGGTTTCTCAAACGGCCATAAGATGGAGCCAGAAACCTGGTTTGTCTTTGTCTGAATCTCAGAAGAGAGTGTGAGTATATCTTTGTTTCCTTCTGTTGGAAAGTATTGCTGTTCCTCCATTTCTTCTAATTGACTGATATTACTGGATTTAATGTAAGTCTGATATTGAACTGTTTTTGACACTGGAATTTGATATTTGGATTATCTCTGGATGAAAACTGACTGATTTTATCTGTGAATGACTTTGGACTGCCTATTTTTGGACTTTGCTTAACGTTTCTGGAAGTAAAAACCTACATTTACTGTACAGTGTATCTGTGTACTGTGTGTGTATTATTCAAACACTTCTCTCAAATACGTCTCCCTGTAAACGCTCATTCTCCAAATAGGGAATTACCTCAACAATTTGTATTATTATTCGCCAATACCAAAATAACAGTCTGTCCATCTCTGGTACTCCTATCTACTTTTCCAGGTGATTCTATTTGTTCCTCTGCCTCTGACCATGAAATGCTAGGAACTTAGCTGACTACAAGCCATCAGGTGACCATGTAATTTAACAGTCTGAGGCGACCACTTCAGGAAATGCTCATATTTTACTTGATTATTATTGACTTTTCCTGCCAGGCTGGAGAGTGGTGCTTAAGGGATGGTCTGCCTCATGTGCCAAGATATCTTGGCTGGCATTAGTTTCTATGTTCTGTGACTTGGAGAAGCTGTGATTTGCTACTATGCCTTAAGCATAAAAATATTTGGGGACAGCCTAGAGGGCAAAGTGCCATAAATACTGTAAATGCACTTGAAATATTAATTATAGCCTTCTCCTTCTTCTAATCCTACACATCACCAGCTGTTAGTGAAATGAAGCATTCTGAATAGTTTCTTAGAGCAGTAGATGTATACAATACATGTAGGAGAGAAAAAGCACAGGACTAGTGATTATTTGGTAGTATTGAATAGGACTATACAA
Organism: Laticauda colubrina; assembly: GCA_015471245.1. Classification (NCBI taxonomy): domain Eukaryota; kingdom Metazoa; phylum Chordata; class Lepidosauria; order Squamata; family Elapidae; genus Laticauda; species Laticauda colubrina. Next base: position 110,676,241 of record BLBF01000003.1, on the reverse strand, counting down.
TATCTCTTATTAATGGCCACTTTGTGGAAGCTAATTACTGGCAGACTGCAGAGAGAGACATTCAACTAGGAATCTCCTAAAGGATTAATTATGCAATTATGTGAAGCAGAACCATTGTCATGCAATCCCAAAAATGCATATTATGAAGAGTGTAATTGCCAATAGATTTGGCAATTCATGTGGCAATCACATCTCCACAAAAAGATGGAATTAATTATTGTTTAATTGATTAATTATGTAGAGAGAACCCAAGGTTTTCAAAATGAGAACAAACCAAAATGAGTACACTTGTTGTGGATGCTGGGCTGTATTGCTTTGCATGAGACATATACACAATCAAATAAAGGGGACCTGTCCTCTTAGCAGGGATGCATCTACTTTTGGACCTATCTCGGACAGAACTCTTGAGTTGATGGTGACATAACTTTCTGTTGAAAAGTCATCAGGATTTAGATCTGAGACAGATGGGGAGCTACTCCACATAATTAAAGCTCACTTTGGTACCATTCAACAAATGTTAGATTTGGTAATCATAATCAAGGATTCTTTAGGGTTTATGGATGATTAAAGTGTGAGCACCCCCCCCCCCCAAAAAAAAAAAAATCATACCTGAACTTTTGTGGGGATTGTGGGGATTCAGGAGATTTATAGTTAGTTTAAATTTGTTGCCATTTCCAAGCAAAAACATTTTTTTAAAAAAGAAGTATAGTGAAGGAAATAATTTTCTGAAATAATGCGGTTTCATTGCTGAAATCTTTATTTGTTGGATTGGATTCTGACGATGCAATTGCTGAGGAACTTGTTGCAAAAATGCCAGGAGGCTAACCTTTTCTCCTCATGACCCTCATTGGAGTATTCGGGCAGCCTAAAACTTTTTCCATAAATCAGTTAATGAAATCCCTGCTTAACTGCTCAAAAATTTCTCCCAAAACGTTATGAATTTTTCCTTTGTATTCCTGAGCAAGTGGAACATTTTTAATTAAAGCTGCATTTCAAAGACAGGGGGATTTCATAAGCAAATGCTAATCCTGTATTAGCACAGTTGCATGTGTCGACAGCATATTAGAGAATGATGCCAGGCTGAGCCTCATTCTCAAGGACTGAGCTCAGAGCACAGATGTCTTCCCAGTAATGGATTTCTGAAAATCAAAAGGTTTCTTTAATGTTTTAAGGCAGCCTGGTAATGTTTGATCGCAATTTACTTAACTTCCTCACAGTTTCAGCAGGACATAATTAGATGGGAAAGCATCCGAGCAACTTAAAGTAACCATTGTCACACAATATATATAATCTTGTGTCAATGGAAGTTTTGCTGCTTTTTGGGTAAGCTGGGTAGATTGAAAAAAACAAATTTGTTGGAGCAATATTGCTGAAGTATGTTACTATGTAAAACTAGTTTATTTCATTGCAAGTTCTCTTCCCCCATCAGCCATTCTTCAAGTGTAAGTAAAGACCCATTGACCTCTATTGATAGGTACTGTAATGAAAGGTCATCTCAGAATTACCTATACCAGGGGTCTCCAACCTTGGCAACTTTAAGACTTGTGGACTTCAACTCCCAGAATTCCTCAGCCAGCAAAGCTGCTGAGGAATTCTGGGAGTTGAAGTCCACAAGTCTTAAAGTTGCCAAGGTTGGAAACCTCTAACCTATACTATATAGCTAAGCAATATTAAATAGAAAATTTCTGATTCCCATGAATAATCTGTCCCCCTGTTCCTTTGTTCCTTTAATTCCACCATCAGAATCTTTGTATCATGTTCAAGATGAAAATGGAATCCAACAAATAGTTATTGGTCAAATGTCTGTAGGACCGGAGGATGAGGAATTCATATTCAATGGTCTTCTCCTAATTGTGAAATTAGAAATAAAAATAAATGAGTAGGCTTTTGAATTGGCCTATTGCTTTTAAATTTAAGCTCTGAATACAATTTGAATGATGTTAATGAAGAATAATAACCAATTAAATGTAATTTATCTAGAACTATTTTACAAGCACTTTCATACTTTTGTTCTTTATACCCACATAGGAATTATTTGATTCAGTGCAAATACTCAAAGATCTACTCTTGAGTTTTTTGGGAAATGTATAAGGTAATTTATGAGACTTAATGTATACATGCGTACAACTTCAGAGCAGAACTTGTTTCAGGCCATGAATTTAAAATTTAGGTAGAACTTTTTGTCCAAATTTTAAAGCATTATATCTCATTTTCTCTAATGCCCATGAGTCATTAAACCTGCAGCCCAAGATAAAAATAAAGAAGAAGCATTACATTGTTTTAAATAGAGAAATTTTGCATTATTTTGCATTCTTTGTTTTTTTTACTAGAGTATGGTGACATTCCAAAATAAAATTTTTCATTGATTACTGAGGCAAGTTGTCATGAAACATTCCTTCAAATTTCTTTACTTGTGGGTTTACTCTACTGTATTCGTCAAGACCCCCTTTTAAATAGAAAGTGTCCTAGAGTACTAGAAATAGATCCCCTTTTAAATAGAAATGTAAACATGTATGAGACAGTCACAATTCACCTTGACCAGCTTTGTATCAAGAAAGCAAAATTATTTGTGTCATCAAGGCACAACATTGATATAATTGGCTTAATGAAGATACTTTGTGGGGTTCTGACAATTTCCTTCTGTATTTCCAGTTGGAAAAACCATTGGATACTTAAAAAAAACTTATTTATTCATATATCAAATGTATATGCCCCCCCACTTCATAAAAAGTGAATCTTGCTGGTTTATAACAATTGGTAAAACCTATTAAAAAACCACAAGGCACAAGAGAGAATAAATGTTAACCATAGAGTCATGGATCCATCTCAAAATCTCACTGATCCCCTGGTACCGTCAGGCCTAGTGACATAGTAGATTGTAAGGGACTTTTGCAACATTAACAGGTATGGACTTAAACTCACTTCATGTTCCACAAGGCAGGCACCTTGCCACAGAAGTCCAGCCTCTTGAAACCCACCAAATGTTCTTTCCTAACAGATGGAACATGCAGCATCCTCTGCCAGATTTGATGGGATGCCCAGAAACAATTGGGGTGAAGTGTTCCCTCAGATAACACACAGCCCATGAAGGATTTCAGAGATTAAAACTAGAACAAATGCTATTTCTATCCTACACCTGGGTCTGAATCCCAGCTGAAAAGCTTCTCTCAAGGCATTCTGAGCTGCTGTGCAACCACCTTTTCAACTTCTTTCCTCCCACAGGGAAAGTTAGACACCGGACAAAAATAGTCCAGTATAGTAGAGTCCAGTGATAGCTTCTTCTTCTTTTTTTTTTTAAACAAAGTTTTATTGAGTTTTAACAAAACAAATAAAACATCTTATTTGAGTACAGCATTATTCCAGGTTATCACATTTCCATATAAACACAATTTCATATGCATATTCAACTTATGTATTCAGCTTCATAACTTATTATTACTCTTTTCCCAACTTCTCACTATTTCTCCCTTTTCTTCTCTTAATTTTCTTTTATGGTTATCTCATTTTCTTCTTATTCAATTGTATTTCTTTTACCTAAATTTCTATATCTTTTTATTCAGTGTACTTATACTTTTGTCTGTCTGGTTTACAATTTCATATGTTCTCTTCCAACATTCATAAGAAGTAAATTCCTCCTATGATTGTCAATTGAAGTGCAACACCTTTAAATTTTATTGTTATTTATTTCTTTATTTCTTTATTTCTTTATTTATTTATTGTTATTATCATATGAAATCTCATTAAACATTGAATTTGTGCATTCTAAAATTATAACATTCAAATTTCTAATATCTATTTTATATCATGTAGATCTCATCATTCAGACTCTGCTTGGTACTTCCCCTTGAAAATGTAAAAAGAAAAATTCTAAAAACATAGCAAAAACATTGTAGTGCTTTTAAAGTTGTAGCTACAACTCTATACAGACTCTATACAGAAGCCTGATGATGGCAGATGAGATTCTGCTGAAACGTTGCTCCAACTTTAAAAGCACTACAATGACGTGGGATAATACCCAAAGGAAGCTGAACAGCACACATGTATATATATGGTTAAACCTTGTAAATCTTTCACATTTCTTTTCAATATCTATCAATCTCTGAGAACAATTGAAATGTTTCCCTCCCTTCTTCATTATTACTTAACTGTTAATAAACATACCATTGGATAGTCATAAGTTTTATCTCATAAGTTATTTACTATTAACAAGCAAAATAATTATTCAAGTTCATTCTAATAACTGGTATTAATTTCCTTATAAATCTTTCACATTTCTTTTCAATATTTTATCAATCTTTAGAAACAATTGCAATGTTTCCCTCTCTTCTTTATTATTGTATTAATTATAAATAAACATACCATTACATAACAATACAGTTTCATCTCATAGATTATTTACTTATTTCATTTCTAACTCATTACAGTATTCTACTGTTACAACACTATTTTTGTACCTTTGCAGAATCCTCACTTTTAACTAAATTTAACCATTGTCTCTGTGTTTTCTAGCTGAGCAAATACCTTTAATCCTAGTATGTTTCCCCTTTTTCTTTATTTCCTGTTCCTGTCCCTCATAAGTTCTTTCCCTATCTTTCCCCCCTTTTTCTCATCCCTTTTTTTATACCCTTCTCTCTCTAAATTTCCCTTCTGTAGTTTTCTTTTCTGCTTCTCCTTGCTGTTATACTTCTTTTTCAGATTATTTTTCTTTTTGGCTGTTCCCTTTGATCTCAAACTTTTAACTCCTTTCCCCCTTTTTCCTCTTATTACCATACTTTGCATTATTTGATCATTGAAAATGGCTTCTTCTTTGTCCTGCCCTTCTTATTGCTCTCAAAGCTTTTTCTTTTTCTTTTCATAGTTCAGGATCTCCGTTTCAAAAAATTCAAATACGAAGCCAAAGGATCTTCCTACCCTTTCTGCATCTTTCTGTTTTTTAAGACTCATCTTCAATTCCTTCAGGAGTGATGGCATTTTAAACACTTTTGAATAACCACCCAACTGACTTTAAGTAAAAACAGAAAAAGAAAGAAAAAACTAATGCCAAGAACTTTTTTTAAAAAAAATCACCAAATGATCCCAGATTCTTCCTTCTTGTTTCTTTCCTTTCCTTTTCCTTTCCATGGGTTACTATATCTTTTAATAAGATTTCAGTTACAATGTATCCTCAGGAGTCTTTTCAAAGTTTCACTGTTAATCCTCTTTATTTTTCCAGGTGGCACTCTGTTTTTCCATTATTCCAAGTCTCACACTTTTGCCTTCACTTTTCTCCTTTTTTTAGGGCTTTAAAATGACCAAGAAAAAAATCTTTATTCTCCTTTTGACACTTAGATTTCAGCTTAAGGTTGCCTATTAGTGTCAAAATAGATTAATATAAATTTCTTTTCATACCATTTGCAATTGTCAATATAAAGGTAAAAAAAGAGTTTTTAATCTCCTTTTCTCTCTCCTTCACTGTTTAAATATCTTCTTTCAGAAGTATCCCTCCAGGTACTTTTAGATTCAGGGTACCTTGCTTAGATGTTCTCTATTGTTTAGCCCAGTCTGTCCTGCATTTCTCTTTATCTTCTTCCTGCACAATCTTATCCAGTCGGGTTCTTCTTTGAGGTGGCCATTTCTGACCACCGCTGCAACCGACTTTGGGCAAGGGAGTTTAGACCAGCCAAGGAGGCTCCCCCCCACTCGGCTAGCAATCTCCCCTTTCTTCACCACCTCTAAGGGGTGGCTTCAGCCCCAAATCCAAAGGATCAGGGAGCTAAAGCGGTGAGCACAGATCGAAACTGTGCACAAACAGGGATTTTGATCTGTCCCTGAAGAGACCCAAATTGGAAGCCCTAGTGATGGCTTCTTGAGGAGGGGATGAAGCATTTCACTGAAAGAAGTATTAACCACTGCTAGAACTCACTCATATGGCACCCTCTGAACTGTTCTAACAAACCAGGGGACATGAATCTAAAGACCAGGTTGTTGAGCTCACAGTTTTAAATATCTTGTTCACTTTCTCAAGCCCCAAACAATATGTTTCAGCTGAACCCAGACAAGACTCAGTGGCTTTGGGTTTGGGTCCTCAAACCATTCCCACATAAGTGGGCAAGATTCCTTTCCAGCCATCTTTCCTGGACCTGCAACAAGGCCAACATCCAGCTGAGTTCTCACAGATGCTGAACAAATTCCTCCACCCTCCCCTGTATGAGATTTGCTGAGTTCCCCTACCCATGAAAACTCATGTTACCTAAAACAGGGTTGCAGGGTGTTATAAATGGGACGTTCCGACACTTCACCCCTTTTATCACCACAATGTAGGCCTTAATTGTTGCTCAATGCCAGAGACACTCTAGCCATCTCTTCATCTCCCTCAATTCCTTTGTAAATTATGGGGAATGATGAGATTAGGGAAGAGGTCCCAGGGGCATAATCTAATCCAAAGTCTCAGCCACCCCCTTATTCCAAGTGGGACCTAGGCTTCTGATGGACCAAGAAGCAAACCAGCAGGAACAGCATCAGATGTTTAACATGATAAAGGACCAAAACAAAGATAATCAACCTTTTTTAAAAAAACCAAAACCTGCCCACCATCACAATCAACAGAAAGGGATTATGCATTTGTCTAGCCCAGATCAGAAATCTGAATGGTTCCTACCTTTATGATGTACAGGAAGTTACTAAAAATCTGGTTATTTTCCTTATGTCTTAGGGCAGAATAAAAGTTGAGCCTCTGCTGTTAGATTTTCATTCATTCATTTATTGTTTCTGGAGAGGCTCATGATTATTTTTTGTGGTTTGTATTTGTTTTTCCTTTTAATTAGAAGTTGCCCAGTCAGGCAGCCTATAAATTGTATGAATAAATAAAGGGATAGCATATTCAGAATTCTTAACTTAGAGGGCATATAGGACAAAACAACTATATAAACATTTGGCTGTACAGAAAAAGGGAATAGGGATGTTGAAGAAAGCCATCTATCAACCTAATACTAGGTCAGGGTCCCCAAACATGGCAACTTTAAGAATTGTGGATTTCAACTCCCAATATAGCTGACTGGAGAATTCTGGGAGTTGAAGTCCACAAGTCTTAAAGTTGCCAAGTTTGGAGACTTCTGTACCAGGTTATCAAATGACATTGAAAGATAGGAGAGAAATAGCAAGGGCAGGGAGGGGGGAGGACAGTGTCCTGTTAATCTATGACATTTCTTATACGATGTAGGATGGCTAGCAGTTTGGATGGCTTTGTAAGCGGATTTAGCGGATTCTCAAAAGATTACACTTTTGAGAAAATAGTACCAATAATTGCTGCCCATTGTCTCTTGTACTTCTTAATGGCAAAGGAACATTAACTGTAACTAAAGCCCCTGTCACACTGCACCAACGGATGCAAAGAGGATGTAAAACGGACAAAAAAGCTTGCCATCCGTTGGTTAACGCGATGTATCCGTTCTGTACTCATTGCCTCCGTTTTGCTTCCTCTCTATCCGTCCAGCATCCGTTTATGGACGTTTCATCCACTCAGAAAGTTTTGAGCTGCTCAAACCTTTTGCCCGGAAAATGTATCCAATTCGTCCATTCTGCATCTGCTACGCATCTGCTAGGCATCCGTTCTGCATCCGTTACGCATCCGCTATATCCGCGAGGCATCCGTTCCGCATCCGCGCAACTCGCATTTAATCAGACGCAGGGAGGAAGCGGAACAGACGCAGAATGGATGCAGAACGGATGCCTAGCGGATACAGCATGGAAACAAAGCATTTAAAACAGAAAAAACCTTCACAGAGGGGACCTATCTCGGATATTAAGGATGTCTAGAGGATGCCTAGAGGATGCCTAGAGGATGCCTAGAGGATGCAAAGGGACACCTATACTGCCTATAAAAAGGGGGAGCAACTCACCTGCATCTCGCTTTCAGACCAGCAGCCCAGCTGTGCAGACCTTTGCAGCCTTCATCTTCCTCTTCCTCTTCCACAGCATCCAGTCATGTCCACAGTGGATCGTAACAAAGTCCTTTTGGCAGTCCTTTCTGCAACAGTGCGAAGCCATCTACAGGCTCTGTGAACTCTACTACGGGAAGAAAAAGAGGCGGCCAAGAAGCGTCTGGGTACAAAGATGGATCGGGAGAAAAGCAGAGGACGGACTGTACAACAAGCTGATGGTGGAGCTCAGGAACGAAGACACTCGTGCATTCCAGAACTTCATGAGGATGCCTCCAGCCATGTTTGACGAAGTTGTGCAGCAGCTGACACCCAGGTTGACCAAGGGAAAGACCAACCTCTGGCCCAGTCTGGAACCTGGGCTCAAGGTGGCACTCACTCTGCGCCACCTGGCCTCAGGGACCACCTACAGGAGCATGCAGTACGGCTGGAGGGTGCCACACAACACCATCAGCATTGTGGTCACAGAAGTGGTGCAGGCTATCATTGAAGAATACAAGGAGGAGCTCCTCCAGTGCCCCTCCACTGAAGAAGGATGGAAGAAAGTTGCAGAGCAGTGGTATCAGAGGTGGAACTTCCCACACACCGTTGGAGCCATCGATGGCAAGCAGGTGGCCTGCAAAGCGCCAGCCAACTCAGGGTCCTCTTATCACAACTACAAGGGCTTCTTCAGCATCATCCTCTTTGCCATTGGTCGATGCTGACTACAAGTTCATGTACATTGATGCTTCAGGAAATGGCTCATCTTCAGATGCCCAGGTATAAAATGCAAATGACCTCAAGGGTAGGCTGAAACGCAACCTCATCGTGGGCTTCCCAGATCCAGAACCCCTGTCCAACGACACGCAAGATGTGCCCTACTTCATCATGGGGGATGACGCCTTCTCCCTCACAACCTACCTCATGAAGCCCTACACCTCCAAATACGTCACCCGTGAAGAGAGGATCTTCAACTACAGGCTGTCCAGGGTAAGGCGGGTGGTGGAGAACGCCTTTGGCATCCTGGCCAACAGGATCCAGGTACTTCTCACCACCATGCAGCATTGCCCAGAGACTGTGAGGAGGATCATGGAAGCTTGCTGCATCCTGCACAATCTCATGCGCACCCGCTACCCAGTCTTGCAGAACAGGCTCATGGACCTCCAGCAAGGCAATGGGGACATCGAACCTGGGGAATGGAGGCAATGATAGACACTCAGGATGTGAAAGGCCCCAACAGAGCCTCACATGAAGGGAAGAAGCAGCGCAACCTCCTGAAACACTGGTGCAACCCCCCAGCTGGAGCAGTGGAGTGGCAAGACAGGATGATAGATGCTTAATGGATGCTTCCTTCAGCCTGTCTCATCACACGGATGAGATTGGGCCATGTATGTTGGGTTGGCCTATAATGAACAGGGCATTTAATAAAGAGTTGTGTTTGTGTTGACATGTGTGGATGATTATTACATTGTTATTGATAATAAAGGGCCATAGGTGTGGCACCTGGGAGGGTGGACCATACAGTCCCACTATGCTTGCACTGGAGGTTTATCTATCCCACAGCTATTACGCATCCCAAAGGTATCCCCGCCCATCCCACAGGTATCCCCACCTATCCCACTGCTATTACCCATCCCACTGCTATCCTTACCCATCCCACAAGCATGCAAAGGCTTAAACCATTTCTAAAAGTTTACAGCAAGACTTTATTAAAAAAAAGAAATGAAGCAAGTGTATGAATCAAAAATAGAGTTTATTAACAAGAAGCTATAAAACAAAAATGAGTCTCTGGCACTCCTCTTGGTCGCTCAGTCTCAGAGGTGAAGGGTCCAGGTGCTGTGGAGGTGGCTGGTGCTGGAGTGCTTGTCATCAGCTCCTCCAGAAGCAGAAGCAGCAGAAGCCCCATCCCCAGAAGAGCGAACCCGTGCTGCAGAAGCCCCAGCAGAACCAGAGTGAGGGCCAGGGGGCAGGATGGTAGCCCTGTCCCTCTTGCAAGGGCTGGCAGCAGATGGCTCAGGCTTGCTGTGCTTCCGCATGGTTGTGGGGTTGCTGGCTGGCAGGGAGGCTGGCAGGAACCAAGGCTGCCAGGAAGGCTTGCACCAAGGCTGGCAGGAAGGCTGGCAGGGAGGCAGAACCAAGGCTGTCAGGTAGGCATGAACCAAGGCTGTCAGGCAGGCAGGCACCAAGGCTGGCAGGCAGACTGGCTGGCAGAAAGGCTGGCAGGCAGGCAGACAGCAAGGCTGGCAGGGAGGCTGGCAGCAAGGCTTGCAAGCAGACATGCAGGCAGGGCAGGCAAGGCAGTCAATCCGTCCGGCAGCAGGTCTTTCCTCTGAATGGCGACCTGCTTCCGAGCTGCTTCCGTTATATCCGCGGGGCTGACGCAATGCATCCTCGCCGTATGCTGAATTAAAGCTCGGCATCCGCTAGGCTTCCGCTGTGCATCCGCTGTGCATCCGCTTCATCCGTTTGGCATCCGTTCTGCATCCGCTGTATCCGTTCCGTGTCTGCTTTGCTGAGGTCCCCCGGAAGCCTAGCGGATGTGCCATCCGCTCCCATCCGCTTCCATCCGCTAGGCTTCCACTCTGCATCCGTTTTCCATCTGCTCTGCATCCTCCCCCCATCCGTTCCTTTCCGTGTTATCCGCTCTGGTTATGCAAATTTTTGCCCCTTCTGAGAGCAGATAACAACGGATGGAACATTTTGCTCATCCGTTGTTAACGTTTTGCATCCATTGGGCAGTGTGACAGGGCCTTAATACTGAATCCTTGAGTTTTCTGTTAGGTTTTGGTTGGCAACTGGAGGAACTGAATGCTGCACTGAACAAGTCCTTAGTCTAATGTAGCAGGAGCCTTCTCATGAGGTTCATTGGGTATCAGAAGCAGTGAAAGGAAGTGGAACATCTGTGAAGTTATTCAACTACTGGTTGTGTTGCAGAACTTGTTTATACAAAACACTCTGGTGGTAGCAGCAACAAATTACCTTTTCTGGAGGACAGAAGTTCCCTCATTCAGCCCTTTCCCCAAGCCTGGCTGAGTCATCAGACTGAGAGATATGAAAATGCGGCAGTCAAATATTTCAGCAGCTCCTTAGTACATCACAAACACATGGCTAATCTTCAGTGTTATACAACAAGGATTTCCTTGTGCTTTTAAAAGGCTAGCAAAATGTATGTTGAATTTAGCTGCCCTGCTTTCTTTGCGCTCTATGACTCTGCACAATACTATAATTTATATTTATGAGATTATGGAGAGATTTTAAAAGGCATTAACTTTTTAAACATGTTCTATAAAAATGTATTTTTCTGGGTTTACTGTGGGAAGAGGGAAAAATAAAATAAATGCTGGAGGCTGCTGTTTAAATGCTGGAGAGTGGGATAATGTGAGTATAGTCACTGATGAAAAGGAACAACCCTGCTCATACCATCTTCTGTAGCTCATATAGTCAATTTTCCTGCAAATCCAGCCTATATTTCAAGGAAAAGGCAACTTCTTCAGTGTATCTAGATTCAGGGAAAACATATCATGATGCAGACATGTTGATGCAGCCATCATGTTCACATCTGGTAAATGGTCCCTAATAGTTGTTAGGAGCTCCATATCTTTTTTATTTCACCCTTAAAAGTTACAATAACGGAACTCTGGAGTTGGGATGGTCATTCAACTCAATGCAAAGTCTAAAGCCCATGTCACACTGAACCAACGGATTCAAAGAGGATGTAAAATGGACAAAAATCCTTGCCATTCATTTGAAAACGCGATGTACTCACTGCCTCCGTTTGGCTTCCTCTCTATCCATCCAGCATCCGTTTATTGACGTTTTATCCGTTCAGAAAGTTTTGGGCTGCCCAAAACTTTTTCGTGGAAAATGTATCCAGTTCGTCCGTTCTGCATCCGCTACACATCCGCAACGCATCCATTACGCATCCGTTATGCATCCACTATATCCGCCAGGCATCCGCTATGCATCCGCGCAACTCTCATCCGCTCGGATGCAGGGAGGAAGCAGAACGGACGCAGAACAGATGCAGAACGGATGCAGAACGGATGCCAAGCGGAAACAAAGCGTTTAAAATGGAAAAAATGTTCGCAGAGGGGACCTATCTCGGATATTAAGGATGTCTGTAGGATGCCTAGAGGATGCCTAGAGGATTCAAAGGGACACCTACACTGCCTATTAAAAGGGGGAGCAACTCGCCTGCATCTCACTTTCAGACCAGCAGCCCAGCTGTGCAGACCTCTGCAGCCTTCATCTGACTCTTCCTCTTCCACAGCATCCAGTCATGTCCACCGTGAATTGTGACAAAGTCCTTTCGGCAGCCACCATCCTTCTGCAACAGTGCGAAACCATCTACAGGCTCTGTGAACTCTACTATGGGAAGAAAAGGAGGCACCCAAAAAAAGTCTGGGTCCAAAGATGGTTTGCCAGAATAGCAGAGGACGGACTGTACAACAAGCTGATGGTGGAGCTCAGGAGCGAAGACACTCGGGCGTTCCAGAACTTCATGAGGATGCCTCCAGCCATGTTTGACGAAGTTATGCAGCGGCTGACACCCAGGTTGACCAAGGCAAACACCAACTTCTGGCCCAGCCTGGAACCTGGGCTCAAGGTGGCACTCACTCTGCGCCACCTGGCCTCAGGGACCACCTACAGGAGCATGCAGTACGGCTGGAGGGTGCCATCCAACATCATCAGCATTATGGTCAGAGAAGTGGTGCAGGCCATCATCGAAGAATACAAGGAGGAGCTCCTCCAGTGCCCCTCCACTGAAGAAGGATGGAAGAAAGTTGCAGAGCAGTGGTATCAGAAGTGGAACTTCCCCCACACCGTTGGAGCCATCGATGGCAAGCACGTGGCCTGCAAAGCACCAGCCAAGTCGGGGTCCACTTATCACAATTACAAGGGCTTCTTCAGCATCATCCTCTTCTCCATGGTCGATGCTGACTACAAGTTCATGTACATTGATGCTTCAGGCAACGGCTCATCTTCAGATGCCCAGGTATACAACACCAGTCACCTCAAGGAGGGGCTGGAAAGCAACCTCATGGTGGGCTTCCCAGATCCAGACCCACTGCCGAACAACACACAAGATGTGCCCTACTTCATCGTGGGGGATGACGCCTTCTCCCTCACAACCTACCTCATGAAGCCCTAAACTTCAAGACACCTCACCCGTGAAGAGAGGATCTTCAACTACAGGCTGTCCAGGGCAAGGCGGGTGGTGGAGAACGCCTTTGGCATCCTGGCCAACAGGTTCCAGGTACTTCTCACCACCATGCAGCATAGCCCAGAGACCATGAGGAGGATCGTGGAAGCTTGCTGCATCCTGTACAATCTCATGCGCACCCGCTACCCAGTCTTGCAGAGCAGGCTCGTGGACCTCCAGCAAGGCAATGGGAACATGGAGCCTGGGGAATTGAGGCAAGGGCAAAACCTGATCGACACTGAGGATGTGCAAGGCCCCAACAGAGCCTCACGTGAGGCGAAGAAGCAGCGCAACCTCCTGAAACACTGGTGCAACTCCCCAGCTGGAGCAGTGGAGTGGCAAGACAGGATGGTAAATGATTAATGGATGCTTCCTTCAGTCTGTCTCATGACACGGATGAGATTGGGCCATATATGTTGGGTTGGCCTATAATGAACAGGGAGTTTAATAAAGAGTTGTGTTTATGTTGACATGTATGGATGATTATTACATTGTTATTGATAATAAAGGGCCATAGGTGTGACACCTGGGAGGGTGGACCATACAGTCCCGCTATGCTTGCACTGGTGGTTTATCTATCCCTCAGCTATTACCCATACCAAAGGTATCCCTGCCCATCCCACAGGTATCCCTGCCCATCCCAAAGGTATCCCTGCTCATCCCACTGCTATCTTAACCCATCCCACAAGCATGCAAAGGCTTAAACCATTTCTAAAAGTTTCCAGCAAGACTTTATTAAAAAAAAGAAATGAAGCAAGTGTGTGACTCATAAATAGACTTTATTAACAACAAGCTATAAGACAAAAATGAGTCTCTGGTACTCCTCTTGGTCGCTCAGTCCCAGGGGTGAAGGATGCAGGTGCTGTGGAGGTGGCTGGTGTTGGAGTGCTTGTCATCAGCTCCTCCAGAAGCAGAAGCAGCAGAAGCCCCATCCCCAGAAGAGCGAGCCTGTGCTGCAGAAGCCCCAGGAGAACCAGAGTGAGGGCCAGGGGGCGGGATGGTAGCCCTGTCCTTCTTGCCAGGGTTGGCAGCAGATGGCTGAGGCTTGCTGTGCTTCCGCATGGTTGTGGAGTTGCTGGCTGGCAGGGAGGCTGGCAGGCACCAAGGCTGGCAGGGAGCCTGGCAGGGAGGCAGACACCAAGGCTTGCAGGGAGGCTTGCAGGGAGGCAGGCAGCAAGGCTGGCAGCAAGGCTGGCAGCAAGGCTGGTAGCAAGGCTGGCAGCAAGGCTGGCAGGCAGACATGCAGGCAGGGCAGGCAAGGCAGTCGATGTATCTGGAAGCAGGTCTTTCCTTGAATGGTGACCTGCTTCTGAGCTGCTTCCGTTATATCCGTGGGGCTGACGCAATGCATCCTCCCCGCATGCGCAATTAACGCCAGGCATCCATTAGGCTTCCGCTGTGCATCCGCTAGGCTTCCGCTGTGCATCCGCTTCATCCGTTCGGCGTCCGGTCTGCATCCGCTGTTTCCGTTCCGCGTCTGCTTTGCTGAGGCCCCCCGGAAGCCCTGCGGTTGCGCCATCTGCTCCCATCTGCTTCCATCTGCTGGGCTTCCATTCTGTATCCGCTTTGCATCCGCCCTGTGTCCTCCCCGCATCCATGTTATCCACTCCGGTTATGCAAATTTTTGCCCCTTTTGAGAGCGGATAACAACGGATGGAACATTTTGCTTGTCCGCTGTGTCCTTTTTGCATCCGTTGGCCAGTGTGACATGTGCTTAAATTAATGCATCTCTATGACTAATGTCCAATGAAAAGGATCCACCATCTCTTTGGGTAATTGGTTCCCCTGATGAACTGATCTTGAGAAGGCTTTTCTAACATCAACATCTAACAGTATGGGGCTACTGTCTATAATCCTCCATTGTGACTTAGTCCTCTTTCTATTTCCTATATGAGTCCTTTAAAAAGATGTGGAGACTCTAGAAAGAGTGCAGAGAAGAGCAACAACGATGATTAAGGGACTAGAGGCTAAAGCATATAAAGAACGTTTGCTGGAACTGGGTATGTCTAATCTGATGAAAAGAAGGACTAGGGGTGACATGATAGCAGTGTTCCAATATCTCAGGGTAGGACAAGAAAAAATGGGTGGAAAGTAATCAAGGAGAGAAGAAACCTAGAACTAAGAAGAAATTTCCTGACTGTTAGAGTAATTAATCAATGAAACCAATTTGCCTCCAGAAGTTGTGAATGCTCCAACACTGGAAGTTTTTAAAAAGATATTGGATAACCATTTGTCTGAAATGGTATAGAGTTTCCTATCTAAGCAGGGGGTTGGAGTAGAAGACCTCCAAGATCCCTTCCAACTCCGTTACCCTATTCTATTCCTTTTCTCTGTTTCGGATCCCCACTAAAAGCACAATGATTTTTCTTCTCATTAAACCTGTTTATTAATTTGTTTTTAATAACATGCTTCATAATTTTTTATCCATCTTATGCCCCTTTCCTTATTATTTTATCTTACTATGTGATCCTATTATACTTGCTCCAAGTTATTAAAAATCCTAGGTACATGTTTGACGATATTCATTTTTAGTTATCTTTAAAATCAAGACCAAGAGCATTAGAACATTATGCATGTTTCCCAATGTTTCTGCTACTTCCTCTTGTTCAATTACAACTCTTTGTTGAGGAAAACTAAAGAACATTTTAAAGCAGACATTAACAATTCTTATG
This sequence comes from Laticauda colubrina, assembly GCA_015471245.1. NCBI lineage: Eukaryota > Metazoa > Chordata > Lepidosauria > Squamata > Elapidae > Laticauda > Laticauda colubrina. The sequence continues at coordinate 110,660,471 of BLBF01000003.1, read as the reverse complement.
AATTAAATAATCAAAACACCCAATAACAATAAGTCAAAGTATGCACTTCTAAAAAAATGTTAAATTTGCTTCAATGGATCTAAAATTAAAATTGATTCATTAAAATACTTTATTTGAGTTTATTGGATACTCACAAAGAATGTATTCAAAAGGATGGATATCATATTTTATCTAGTTTAAGGGGTCATTAACTCATATGATCTGGTTTCTGAATCATTGACAGTGCCTTGAAATAATATTTTACTCTATATGATTTATGGTGGTTTTTTTACTATTAAATATCTCAATTTCAATTTAAATTACATCCCGAAACTTTGGAATTTGATTTTTTTGAGGTATTATGGTTGTACTGGGCTTGAGGTAATTTTATCTACTAATAAAAATATGCGTTAATGTGATGTAATGCTAGACATTCCTTAATTATTTTCCTTCCTAAGGTAAATTTAGAAAATTGTTTGTGTAGAGTGTTTTTGTAGTCTTATCTGTATATCTTTCCTATTCTTTTTTTGTGTATTTTATGATTTTTTTCATTCTTTTCTTAAGTTGTTACAAAAATAACAATAACAATAGACTCATCCTCATGAACAAGTTATGTTATCCACAAGAATCTGCATTGAGTATAATCAAATGGTGCAGTTCTAATTTATCGTGTGCATAGCATATTAAGGAAAGAGATTGGTGGATTTCTCTGAACTGAATTCCTTCCCCTTTTATCAAAGTTCACCAACAGCAGGGAGAAAAATACCAGTCCCTCTTCTTAAAGTGGGATGGGGTTTCAGGAAAAAGCAAGCATGGATAGAAAGCTCTGGAATTTTTTTCCCCTTCTTTGCTGGTACTTTGCTTGTGTGGAGTGACCATTCAAAGTTACAATGGCACTGAAAAAATGACTTATGACCATTTTTCACACTTACGACTGTTGCAGCATCCCCACAGTCATGAGAGGCCAGGCGAGGAGATGCGCACCTTGATGTGAGTGATATTGAGTTGGCCACACCCAGCCAATAATATGATCACCAAGCCATGCCCACAACCTAAGCCACATCCACAGAACTGGCTGTGGGCAAAAGGGGTGTGAACACAAGCATGGAAGCAGGGCTTGCAAGAGCCCTGTTGGCACAGTGGTTAAAATGCAGTACTGCAGGCTACCTGTGCCCACAATCTGGAGTTCAATCCTGATAGAGTTCAAGGTTGACTTATTCTTTCATCCTTCTGAAGTTGGTAAAATGAGGACCCAGATTGTTTGGGTCAATAGGCTGACATTGCAAACTACTCAGAGAGTACTGTAAGGTACTATGGAGAAGCATATAATTCTAAGTGCTATTTCTATTGCTTGAGGATCTACTGAACCTAAAAACTATCAAGGAAGGAAGGAAGGAAGGAAGGAAGGAAGGAAGGAAGGAAGGATCCTTTCAAGACAAAATCTACAAAAGCCTTTTCTCACTTACACTCTTCCAGCCTGTCAGTAGCATGGCCATAAAAATTTTGAAGCCTCTAACATTAGAGCATTTAAAGGACTGTAGTGTTAGTCTGTGTATGTATTTGTATTTATCTTTTATTTTATTCATTCAATAAACTACCCTAGCAAATTGATTGTGGAGTGATATAAAAATACACGTGGTGTATAAATAAATAAGCCTTTTCACTTCCTTCAGCAAATCCAATTCAGACTAAAATTTCTACAGCTTTCAATAAAGGCTATAAGCACCTGACAACCCACAGAACCAAAGCATAACAAGACTACGCTGAAGCCTGGTATGACTGACCCAAAAAGGTCTGGGCAGTCCCAGCTCTCCTGATACTTGGATGATACATTCTGGATCTCTACATATTGAAGAGAGTTTTTCACCCGTTAAAAATTCATCTGGAGCGAGAAGTTCACATACTCCAAGTGCTCTGATCCACATAAATGATTCTGGATCACAGTAGATCTCTGGGGAAAATGTCTCTTACCTTGTTGCTTAGAGATAACTTACACTGTATTCCTCTCTGTGGCTTTGTTCACTGTTTAATGCTTTTTAGCTATTCTTGATTTGAAAGAGAATTATGTTGGCAAGGCATTTGCTCTCTCTCCAGTGCCAATCCCAATCCAATACCTCTTTCAAGTCATCTGACTTCCTTCCAAGGTGACACACTCTAACAGAATTTAAAACTTTTTGAATCACAATGGACTTTAGAATAAGCAGGAAATAGTACCTTAAACATCATGCAACTAAAAATGAGAGAAGACAATTCATGAAACCATAACAGAAAAAAAGATATTGCTGAAGTATATTAATTCCAAGCTGAAAACAGTCTTTTGTTTCCCACCCATTGATGCTCTCATGCATCACTTTAATGTTGTCTTGGACCAAATGATTTGTACTTTTGTCTCTTTCTGCAAATCTTACATGTATTTACCTCATGCCTATCAATCTTTTGTTCCTTGTTTAATGCTCAAGGTCTTTCTGCCACCTTTCAATGTCATTGTCTGCTTTGCTTCTTAACACTGTTACACATTTAATCGAATAATCAAGAACCCTGTATTCATTTAATAATACATAAATTGTATACCAAGTCATATATTTGATGACTTAATCTTTGATTGATTATCTCTTGTTTTTCTTCATTTGATTACTCCAGTGCTTGTTACCCTCAACTATGGTGCTGAATGTGTGTGAACCACCTATAAATGTGTGGTTATAAGCAATCTCTAGAACCATTTACTTTGGCTGTTTTCTTAAGACAAGCATCATAGAATCTAAGGTAGACTATATTTTTACTTGAACCAATTATTTGGTAAAATATTCCAGTTTCACAAAAAGTAAAACTGAATAAGAAAGGATTCTACAAGAATCAAAAAGTTGCTTTCACATTCTGTCCATGTTAAAGGTCTATCTAAATAATTTTTCATGTGGTGCAATTTCCTTATCTCCATCACCATCCCCACCATAAAAACAACCACTATATTGTTGACATCTCTTAATAGGTTCATAGACACGAAACAGAAAATGTCATTTTATTACCAGTTGAGATTCCCATGTTGTGTCTTCCTGCAATCATGATAAGCTGTTAATTAAGTGCTGCCATAAAATACACAGTGGTTAATTCGCAACAAACATTTTGTTCATCTCCCCAATATTCTTAATGTTTAAACATGGAAGAACAGATAGGTGCAAGACAACTTCTGCAGCAGTGATAGGTCAGGTGTGTGATTTTAGACTGTCAATTAAGTCAGGTTAATCACAAGTAATGATTAGTATGCAATTTGCACATGATCCATTTGTCTGGAAGATGCAGCTGCAGCCACAAAACAAGTGGGGATTTCTCTCTCCCAATTTCTCTCTCCCACCCCACCCCTCCACTACACTTTCCAAAACCACCCAGTTCATCCACGTTAGAAGAATCCAACCTGGCATTTGTATTGTTAAAGGCAGAAGACAGTGGAGCTGGGAAGTCAGTAAGTGTAATAAAGGAAGAAGAGAAGGAAGATTCAGTGAAAAGAAAATTATAAACCCATTGTGCTTAAAGGCCCTGTCACACTGCCCAACGGATGTAAAACGGACACAACGGACGAGCAAAATGTTCCATCCGTTGTTATCCGCTCTCAAAAGGGGCAAAAATTTGCACAACCGGAGCGGATAACATGGACGCGGGGAGGACGCAGGGTGGATGAAAAGCGGATGCGGAACGGAAGCCCAGCAGATGGAAGCGGATGGCACATCCGCAGGGCTTCTGGGGGCCTCAGCAAAGTGGATGCGGAACGTATACAGCAGATGCACAGCGGATGCACAGCGGATGAAGCAGATGCAGAGCGGAAGCCTAGCGGATGCACAGCGGAAGCCTAACGGATGCCTGGTGTTAATTGCGCATGCGGGGGGGATGCATTGCGTAAGCCCCCCTGGATATAAAGGGAAGCAGCTCGCACGTGGCCAGCATTCGGAGGAAAGACGTGCTGCTGGATGCATCGAGTCCTTGCCTGCCCTGCCTGCATGCCTGCCTGCAAGCCTTGCTGCATGCCTACCTCCAAGCCTCCTGGCCAGCCTCCCTGCCAGCCAGTCTGCCTGCCTGCCTTCCTGCCAGGCTTCCTGCCAGGCTTCCTGCCAGCCTTGGTGCCTACCTGCCTGCCAGCCTTCGTGCCTGCGTTGGTGCCTGTCTGCCTGCCAGGCTTCCTGCCAGGTTTCCTGCCAGCCTCCCTGCCAGCCAGCAACCTCACAACCATGGGGAAGAAGCGAAAGCCTCAGCAACCTGCCGCCATCCCTGGAAAGAGGGACAGGGCCACCCTCCCGCCCCCTGTCCCTGACTCTGCTTCTGCTGGGGCTTCTGCTGCTTGGGCTCGCTCTTCTGGTGCTGGAGCTTCTGCTGAAGCTGCTCCTGGCAGTGGTGCTTCTGCTGCTGCGTACTCTGCTGAAGCTGCTCCTGGTCCTGCTCGTCCTGCTCGTGCTCCTGGACTTGCTCATACTGCTCGTGCTCCTGGTCTTGCTCGTCCTGCTTGTCCTGCTCGTGCTCCTGGTCCTGCTCATGCTCCTGGTCTTGCTGGCGCTGCTGGTGCTTACTCTGCTGCTGCTGATCGTGGTCCTGCTGCTGCTGCTGTTGATCCTGCTGCTGCTGCTGCTGCTGCTGATTATGATCCTGCTGGTGATGATGATGATGATGATGATGATGATGATGATCCTGCTGCTGCTGCTGCTGCTGCTGGTGTGCAGGAGCAGTCCCTACCACCTGGGAGCCCCTCTGATGAGGGCCCATCTGGTCCTGCCAAAGGGAGGAAGAGGCGTATCCGACAATGGGAGAGGAGGCAGCCATACTCCATTGCGGAGATGCACGAGGATGAGGTGCTGGAGTGGCTGAGAGAGAATGACTATCTGTGGCGGAAGGGACACCGGCTGTACAGGGACACCAAAAGGAAGCAGGCTGCTTGGAGAGAGAGGGCGGAGAGTATGGGTTACACTTCGGAGGTGCTCCTCGGCTGGTGGAAACATATGCACACCTGGTACGGGAAGCTGCACCTGAAGAAATCTGGCCAGTCCATGGTTAAGCTGATGGACAGAGAGACCTATGTCATGGCCAGGTGCAGCTTCCTGGAGGGTGAGATCTGCCACCGAGGAGCACCAGGAGCCCCTCTGTCTACCCTCTCTCTCCGGCAGCCTGCTGCCACCCAGTCCTCTTCTGGCCGAGAGTCAGTCCCTGTCTCCAGGCAGGTTTCTGTGGAGCGTGCCATGGCGGAGAACCCACGGACAGGTGTTGTAACCATGGTGGAGCATGTGGAGGACTCCCTGGTGCGGTGGGAGAAAGGAGACATCGAGTCCACCACAGTCGTAGCCGCATCCACCCCCCCCAGCTCCACCTCCACAGAAAGGCAGAGAGCCAGACAGCAGGAGGGGCAGAGCCACACTGTCCTGCTGGAGATCAGGGACACCATCCGCACCAGCATAGATCTCCTCTCTCAGCTGGTCAACATCGACTCCTCATCCTCCAACCACAAGCCCTTCCTCACCTATGTCAACCAGACCCTCAAGGAAATGGCAGATCCACAGTACCAGCAGGTGAAGGTCCGGATCACCAAGCTGCTTCACAACCCTCCAGATCCAGAGGAACCTGCTCCCACCCAGCCCAGGTCTGCTCCTCCACCCCAGGTGATGTCCCTCCCATTCCAAGGCTTTCCACAGCCCCTCACCTACCAGGAATACGGCTACCAGGAGGTCCAGCAGCACAGGCAGCAGCCCTTCCCAGTCCAGGCACAGAGTCATCGGGCAACACTGTTGCCACCGGTTCCACTGATGCCACCGATGCCACCCATGCCAATTATGCCACCGATGACAGTGATACCACCCACGCCAGTCCTCACCCAGCTGCAGACCAGACAGCCCCACGACACTGCTCCTTCCTCCACCCCACAGCCAAGTCCGGCCTCAGTACATCTGTCGTCGGTACTGGGGCTGACACCCCATGGCATGGAGGAAGGACCTCTCAACATCACGGATCTGAGCCAGCTGTCCAAGAGTTTTCTCAACACACCGTCACCTGTTGTCCTCTCGGGGCCAGGCACCCCAGTGGGGCTTCAGACCAGCACTGCAGCAGCAACCACCTCCACAACACCTGGACCCTTCACCCCTGAGACTGGGCACACCTCCGAGTGACCATGAAGACTGCCAGAGACTGGGTGTGGACTTTATTTGGACACTTGACTTGGGTCTTTTTCATTTTACAGCTTGCTGTTCAATAAAGTTTATCTTTGATTTACACACTTGCTTCATTTCTTTTTTTTAATAAAGTCTTGGTGGAAACTTTTAGAATTGGTTTAAGCCTTTGCATGCTTGTGGGATGGGTTAAGATAGCAGTGGAATGGGCAGGGATACCTTTGGGATGGGTAATAGCTGTGGGATAGATAAACCTCCAGTGCAAGCATTGTGGGACTGTATGGTCCACCCTCCCAGGTGCCACACCTATTTATTATCAATAACAATGTAGTAATCATCCACACATGTCAACACAAACACAACTCTTTATTAAACACCCTGTTCATTGTAGGCCCACCCAACATACATGGCCCAATCTCATCCGTGTGATGAGACAGGCTGAAGGAAGCACCCATTAATCATCTATCGTCCTGTCTTGCCACTCCACTGCTCCAGCTGAGGGGTTGCACCAGTGTCTCAGGAGGTTGCGCTGCTTCTTCCCTTCATGTGAAGCTCTGTTGGGGCCTTGCACATCCTCAGTGTCTATCAGGTTTCGCCCTTGCCTCCATTCCCCAGGCTCCATGTCCCCATTGCCTTGCTGGAGGTCCATGAGCCTGTTCTGCAAGACTGGGTAGCGGGTGCGCATGAGATTGTGCAGGATGCAGCAAGCTTCCACGATCCTCCTCATGGTGTCTGGGCGATGTTGCATGGTAGTGAGAAGTACCTGGAACCTGTTGGCCAGGATGCCAAAGGCGTTCTCCAACACCCGCCTTGCCCTGGACAGCCTGTAGCTGAAGATCCTCTCTTCATGGGTGAGGAGTCTGGAAGTGTAGGGCTTCATGAGTTTGGTTGTGAGGGAGAAGGCGTCATCCCCCACGATGAAGTAGGGCACATCTTGCGTGTCGTTGGGCAGGGGGTCTGGATCTGGAAAGCCCATGATGAGGTTGACTTCCAGCCCCTCCTTGAGTTCACTGGCGTTGTATACCTTGGCATCTGAACATGAGCAGCTGCCTGAAGCATTGATGTACATGAACTTGTAGTGAGCATCGACCATGGCGAAGAGGACGATGCTGAAGAAGCCCTTGTAGTTGGAATAAGTGTACCCTGAGTTGGCTGGTGCTTTGCAGGCCACGTGCTTGCCATTTATGGCTCCAACGGTGTGTGGGAAGTTCCACCTCTGATACCACTTCTCTGCAACTTTCTTCCAGCCTTCTTCAGTTGAGGGGTTGAGCTTCAGTTGAGCTCCTCCAGGTATTCTTCGATGATAGCCTGCACCACTTCTCTGACCACAATGCTGATGGTGTTGGGTGGCACCCTCCAGCCGTACTGCATGCTCCTGTAGGTGGTCCCTGAGGCCAGGTGGCACAGAGTCAGTGCCACTTTGAGCCCAGGTTCCAGGCTGGGCCGGAAATTGGTGTTTGCCTTGGTCAATCTGGGTGTCAGGCGCTGCACAACTTCATCAAACATGGCTGGAGGCATCCTCATGAAGTTCTGGAATGCCCAAGTGTCTTCGTTCCTGAGCTCCACCATCAGCTTGTTGTACAGTCTGTACTCTGCTCTTCTGGTGAACCATCTTTGTACCCAGACGCTTCTTGGCCGCCTCTTTTTCTTCCTGTAGTAGAGTTCACAGAGCCTGTAGATGGCTTCACACTGTTGCAGAAGGATGGTGGCTGCCAAAAGGACTGTGTTACGATCCACGGTGGACATGACTGGATGCTGTGGAAGAGCAAGAGTCAGATGAAGGCTGCAGAGGTCTGCACAGCTAGGCTGCTGGTCTGAAAGTGAGATGCAGGTGAGTTGCTCCCCCTTTTTATCGGCAGTATAGGTGTCCCTTTGCATCCTCTAGGCATCCTCTAGGCACCCTCTGGACATCCTTAATATCCGAGATAGGTCCCCTCTGCGGATGTTTTTTCCGTTTTAAACACTTTGTTTCCATGCTGCATCCGTTCTGCATCCGTTCTGCATTTGTTCCACGTCCGTTCCGCTTCCTCCCTGCGTCCGAGTGGATGCGAGTTGCATGGATGTGGAATGGATGCCTAGCGGATATAGTGGATGCGTAACGGATGCAGAACGGATGCGTAGCGGATGCATAGCAGATGTGTAGCGGATGCAGAACCGATGAATTGGATACATTTTCCGCGCAAAAGTTTTGAGCAGCTCAAAACTTCCTGAGCGGATGAAACATCAATAAACGGATGCTGGATGGATAGAGAGGAAGCAAAACAGAGGCAGTGAGTACATCGCGTTAACCAACGGATGGCAAGCTTTTTTGTCCGTTTTACATCCTCTTTACATCCGTTGGTGCAGTGTGACAGGGGCTTAAGCTATTCTGGCAAAGTTTTCATTTTGCTCACCCTTTAATAGTATTTGCCAAGATATAGCTTTTTTGTTGGAGCAAATGGATCTTCACAAACTAAGCTACAGAGGTAGATGGTTGCAAATCAATTTGCTACAAAAAGCACAGGAAAAGCACAGTTTACTTTCTTTGCTTCTTTCCTGTTATGTTAATCACTATATATATATTTAAATGATTTTAATGCTGTATACTACTCCTAGTACCTTCTGCATGGAGAATTTTTAATAATATACTTTAATAGTATCTCCAGGAACCTTTTTTCAAAAGCCAGGACGGTGGTTGTGATAATGTGATTGTCCTTGTTGTACAGACATATTTTGACTTTTGGTCTTGTTAATTCCTTGTATGCTGCTGCATGACTTCATAAAAATATCTTATTCTTGATTTGTTAATTGAATCTCTCCAGCTATCAGTCCAAATGAATTATTCCTTAGGTCCATGTTATCATCTTCAAATGGAGTCTGCCCACTCTGGGAGGTGCTCTGGGTTTTCTTTGCCCAGAATGTATGAAAGCTGGGAATCAAAAATAGTTTTTTTTTCTCTTGGTGGGGGCATTATTTTGAAACACTCTGTTTTTTCCCAGATGGCTCCATGCTTCTAAAGCTGAGTAAGACAATAATGACTTTATTGTATTGCCAGGCATATGACATTTATCCAGCCATGTTTTGATGTTTTTATTGCCTATCGTTTTTTAATTGATTAATAATTCTATGATACCTTTAATTATATTTTGGATGTGAATGTGATCTGTCTGAGTTTATGAAATTGGATGGGATATATGTAGGATGATCTGTCACCAACCATATACCCTGCTGGTCTTCCAACATAACACCCTTTGCTGCTGTAATTGAAGCTGTCTACCTTGCTGCTTGTCATCCTTTTTTCTTTCCTGTTTTTCCTGGCATTATGGAAAGGAAGCTGGATCTTCACATATCAAACGTATGAACACTTGAGCTTTGGAATTTGTGCTTAAGTAAGAATTCTGGATTTATTTGTTCTATAGATCCATATGTTTATTTTCCTTTTTATCCCTGTTGTTTTATTCTGTAACACTAACACCCCAAACCATCAACACTCTTTCTATCCTCCTTCTTCAAAGCCCAACTCTTACTTCTTGTCTTTGGAGGTGTACATATGACACAACATCTGAACATCTTTTCCACGTTTTCATTATTGTACTCCCAAGTTGTCATCTGAGATGTATTTTTTAATTGTTCCTTTACTGGTTTTAGTCAAGCCTAAAAAGTAGAATCTACCCATCACCACAAGATATTCATTTCTAAAGCTGGTTATTTTATCTGTTGTAATTAGTAAGATGGTTGATACTGGTGAGCAGATCTCTTCCAATCTATTGACCACTATGTCAGATCTGTGGAATAATTTAGTTTTATCCTTTACACATTCTTTTTTCCATTGCTCACTACATTTATACAGATATTCTGCCAGTTTCTATAGCCTCCTAACTTTGTAATGACCAAAGCATTGATCTAATTTCATCTTTTAATACTACTATTTCTTATAATTATGGAATGTTTTCTAAGGTATCTTACATGTTGACATCTCTACTGTAAAAAAAATGTTCCAACGACTCATTCTATCTCCTTGATTCTTTTGAATCAATTGTTTCTATAAACTGATATCCTTCAGCATGCCAATTAAAAGTTGGATGCTCCTGCTGAGTTCAGAGATCTTTTGAAAAATGATCCTTCTTTTTCCATGTTTGTTTGCATTTATGTTGTTTTTATAGAACTTGTTGTACTGCTTCTTGTCTCTTTCAGCAACTCTCTGGATTTAGTTAATATTATTTCTGGGATCTTTATCTTCCTTGGCTCTGACTTATCTTCATGGTAATTTCCACTGTTTGTTCTGACAAACACTGTTTGTTTGTTCCAGGTTGCTTTCTTCCATCTTTGGAAATCTCTTTTAAATTCACAACATCTTGACAACACCTTTGATTTTATTCCACAGTTCATCTGATTTCTTATCAACAGGGTTAAAGACTTCAAAGTGATTGCTCATCTTCTCATTGAAAATGATTAATAGGTGCTCATTTTTATATTGTGGGAACAGGTTGGCTTTGATTTCCTGCTTTAGGGTGACATGGAATTGAATACCAGCAGTTCTTAATTTGTTCTCCTGTCAGCACAGTAGAACAATCTTTGATTTTTGCACCAAAAATATGTACATTTTTATGTCCATGTATATAGGTATCATTTTGGTTTAAATTCTCTGTTAGCAATGAAAAAATAATTGGATGGGCAGAAACTGATAATATTATTTTGCTTCATTTCTGTTTCTTAGGCCATGCAGCCCAACTACATGATCCTCATTTATATTTCCAAATTTGGCATTCCAGTCTGTTACTTGCCTTTTCTGTTGATTTGATATTTAACTCGACCACAAAACTTGTCAACCTGCTCTTCTTCTGCATCAAAGGTTGGAACATAAATCTGGATAATCGTCATGTTGAAGAATTATCTCTGAAATCTAATTAATATTTTTGGGTCATTTCTTTCTACCCAAGAACTCTCTTTGCTATATAAGTGCTACATTGCACTTAGATATAAGCATATACTAAATAAAAATAATATTGTTAGTCAGCTGAGCTTGCTGAATATTGTTTTTTGTTGATGATTCAGTAGGTGGTTTATATCCAAAGCCAAAAGGTGCTTTGGCATGTGGGTGGGCACATACCCTGCCCATCTGCAACTCTATAAAGAAGTGATGTCTTTCCTGAGCTTGCACAGAAGCCATGCTATACAGGCTTCTGAATAAGTTAAAACTTGTTAAAAGTTAAAACACTGAGCTAAAACACTGCTGACAGAATATGACAAGAAGTGTGTGAGCGTGAACCACTGTAGCTCTTTTTGAAACCTGTCTGTTCATTTAGCATTTCTCTCTCCATGAGTGCCTCTGTACTTCTTACAGTACTCCGTACTGTAAGATCTTCAACAAAACCAGTTGTGTCTTGAATTAATGAAACAGTTTAGTAATTTATGCCTTCTCCAGCATTTACCTTTTTCTGGTCCAACTATAATCATTAATTTTATCCAAGTTCTAGGCCATGCAACTCTGTCCAATATTTGCTGACAAGAGCTATTCACATTTTCATTGACTTCTCCTGAATTTTAAAACAAGTTAATGAGTATTCCAGCTATTTCTGGTGTTTTCCTATTGGACAGCTGGTTGACTGCATGAGGAACCCCACTTTCTAGAAGAATTGGTTTTGAATATATTTTCCCTCTTCAAATATTTATTTTGTTCTATAATCTTGTTACTAAGATTTCAGTATACTGCTTTCTTATTCCTTTAATCTCATTGACCTCTATCAGATTGCTTTCCTAATTACTTTTGGGTATTCCTATCTTAATTGGATATTTTTTTTAAAAAATATTTCATATTCATCCATTTGTTTATAGTCTTGACTAGCAGTTTCATCCCTTGTCCTTGCTTACATGACTTTCAAAATGCATTCAGTTGTCTTAAATCCTTGTTGCTCAAGGATTTCATCCATCTCTCTTTCCCTAGCTATTAATTAAGCTTGGTTGAAAACAATTTAGATTCTTTGCTTCCTTGAAATTTTAGAGTTTTTTTTTCCTCAGTTTTGGAGTTTTTGCCCCCAGTTCTTCAACTTCCTTTTGGATAACTTAAGCATTATAAATTTCTTCCTTATATCATGACAATATATTTTTCAGATAATACCTTCTTGGCAATCCTATTGTTTTTCATTGTCTTAATTTAACCTGAGTTTTTGACACCAATAATTCATTGTTTCTTTCATAATATGTACAGGGAAGAGACCTGGCTGGCTGAAATGCACTTCTTCATTTTTCTATTTTGTATGATGCACTATTTTAGTCTGATAACCCAGTATAATTCAGGAATAGTGTCTGTGTTTATGTTTCTGGAAGCAGGTTTTAGAATAAAGAACAGGTGTTATATATGAACCTCCACTGGCAAATCTTTCTAATTTGGGGGGAAGGTATGATAATCTGATGCTCTAATTTGTCTACATGTTCCAGTTTTCTTGGCAACAGAACAGCAGTGGTTTGTCATTCCTTTCTCCCAGATTTTATTTTAGAGCTCTTCCTCATTGTTGGCTTCCCTCACACCTCCAAAGTCCCATGTTTCCTCACTATCACTGTAGATCACTCTTAGCTTCTCCTCTTCCATTTTGACCTTAACAGTGAAGGTGATCCTACTGTAAGTTTTTTGTCCTAGTCTTGTGTCTGCCACTATCAAGGTCACTGGAGCTACCATACTTTGCCCTCTTAGAGGCAATTATCTATATTAATATAATACACATACTTAGATATAGGTTTATGTTAGAAAGAATTACATCTGAAAATAAATACATTTTTCCTGGTGTTTAATTAATTTATTTAATGTGCAGCATGGCGCTTAGATTTTATGGGACAAATCTATGACTGAACATGATGTCAAACTGAGATAGAGTGCATAGACCAATTTGTGCATCCCTACGTCAGAGCATGCTCCGAACTATGGCCTTAAGAATTCTGATTATGGAACAAAAGACTTCTGATTTAGCCCAGGACTTTTAATGAAGTAAGTTAATTGGGTATGAATTTGTTTTGAATCTTCTCAGACAGGAAAGATGCTTCCTTTTTGTTTTGTGTCAGCTGTTCCTTCTACAATTTCTGGTATCTGTTAATTGTCTTGACTTTCAGGTGTCATTTAGCATCATAGGAGGGGTCTGAGCAAACTCTTGGGACAGAATTCATTGAGTTTAAGCAGAATCATAACTTAGATTCTTATTGGCTCATTTTCTAGATATGCTGATGGAGAAAAAACTACTCATTAACACTTGATTTATCCAGCAAAAACTTAAAAACTTCTTGGTTTATTCTTTGCTTCCCAATCTGCTGAAGAAGAAGAATGAAGACTGAGGACCCAGATTTTTAAAAAGTTCCCCAAAGTACTGTTACCACTATGATAATGTTCTGTTCTACATTCCGTTTATCAGCCATGTCCTCCTAATACAAATCTATCCTCCGGTTGCTACATTTCATCCTCAGGGTCATTCAAGTGCATTGTATTCCTTTTTTGTCCATTTGGAGATAATATTGGGATTCATACCGGGGGGGGGGGGGGGGTTTAAATCCACACAAGAGAAATCTTAAAATTTTGAAAGAGACTTTTAATATTTTTCTTATTTATTAATTAAATGCATTTGCCACTCATCTCATTTCAAAGCTACTCTGGGCATATATTATTTTATGCCCTTATAGCAAAGGTCCCCAACCCTTGGTCCATAGATTGGAACCAGGCTGCAGCATGCCAGCAACCAGACTGTGCAAATATGCGAAGCCCCATCCATGGGATGCAGGCAGTACATGAAACCACTGTGGCCTCTGGTCTGCGGAAAACCCTGTCTTCACAGAACCTGTCCCAGGTGCCTAACAGGATGGAGGCTGCTGTCTTACAGCATAAAAACATTAAAATCAACAAAAAATAAATATTCCTTACCCAATAAAAGGATAATACAGTATAATCAAGTAAAATCATGGTCACAAGATGGAGAAGGAAGGTCAGATGGCAGCAGCAGGAGGTGGAATTAGTTCTTAATAAATGCCCAGTTCAACAAAACACCTGTGCAATAATAAATGATAATAATAATGGAAAATCAGAACAAAGCTTTGCATAAAGAGATGAACAAACTTTCCTTCCTTTCTTCCTTCCTTCCTTCCTTCCTCCCTCCCTCCCTCCCTTCCCTGTCATGCCCCTGTTGGAGTCTGAATCTGAGGAGGAAGAAGAACAGCTGATAGAGAGTGGGAGTGTTGCTCCATTGGCTGTGGAGGAAACTGGGGAAGGGCAAAGTCTGGCTGGGCAGAGCAGGGAAGAGGTAGAACAAGGGAGAGGGAATTCAGAGGAAGACCCAGGCCCACCCCCTCTTCATCCTAGGGCACACAAGGAGGAACGGAGAAGAGAGCAATGTGGGTTGCATGGCTTACAGGGAAAGGAAAGGGCCCTGATTCCCTTCATTAGCCACACCTGCGAATGAGACTTTAAAAGAGATGAATGCTGAGTGCAGCAGCTACTAGGAGTAAATGTGAGTTTATCTTGTGTTGACTTTATCTGTGTTCCTGGCATCTTCCCAACTGTTTGAGTTATTGTTGTGCCTTCACATCTGGAATTCTTGCTCCTGCCCTGCTGAACTAATTACCTACCTTGATTGGACTTATAGTTACAGTTTTGTTGACCACATTTTGGACTTGATTCTCTGCAGCCAAGTCTGTTCCTGGGAGAGTTTTTCTCCAGCCCAAAGGTAACCAGGACATTGAGGGCAAAGTTGGGGCTAATAAAGGGACTCCTACTGATTATCTGACTGTGTTGCCTGTGTGCCATGCCCGGGTCATCACACCTCCTTCTTTCTCCCTTGCTCATCTCGGCATGTAGGTAGCCCCCATTGTTCTCTTAGCTGAGTCAAAATTCATTACTTAAGGCCCTGTCACACTGCCCAACGGATGAAAAACGGACACAACGGAGGAGAAAAATGTTCCATCCATTGTTATCTGCTCTCAGAAGGGGCAAAAATTTGCATAACCGGAGCGGATAACATGGACGCGGGGAGGACGCAGGGCGGATGCAAAGCGGATGCAGAACGGAAGCCCAGCGGATGGAAGTGGATGGGAGTGGATGGCACATCCGCTAGGCTTCCGGGGGGGCCGCAGCAAAGCGGATGCGGAACGGAGACAGCGGATGCAGAACGGATGCACAGCGGAAGCCTAGTGGATGCCGAGTGTTAATTGCGCATGCAGGGAGGATGCATTGCATCAGCCCTGTGGATATAACGGAAGCAGCTCAGAAGCAGGTCGCCATTCAGAAGAAAGATCTGCTTCCAGACACATCGACTGCCTTGCCTGTCCTGCCTGCATGTCTGCCTGCAAGCCTTGCTGCCAGCCTTGCTGCCAGCCTTGCTGCCAGCCTCCCTGCCAACCTTGCTGTATGCCTGCCTGCCAGCCTCCCTGCCAGCCTTGCTGTCTGCCTGCCTGCCAGCCTTTCTGCCAGCCAGTCTGCCTGCCAGCCTTGGTGCATGCCTGCCTGCCAGCCTTGGTTCATACCTGCCTGCAAAACTTGGTGCCTACATGCCTGCCAGCCTTCCTGCCAGCCTTCCTGCCAGCCTTGGTGCCTGCCTGCCTGCCTGCAAGTCTTCCTGCCAGCCTTGGTGCCTGCCTCCCTGCCAGCCTTCCTGCGAGCCTTGGTGCCTGACTCCCTGCCAACCTCCCTGCCAGCCAGCAACCCCACAACCATGCTGAAGCACAGCAAGCCTCAGCCATCTGCTGCCAGCCCTTGCAAGAGGGACAGGGCTACCATCCTGCCCCCTGGCCCTCACTCTGGTTCTGCTGGGGCTTCTGCAGCACGGGCTCGCTCTTCTGGGGCAGGGGCTTCTGCTGCTTCTGCTTTTGGAGGAGCTGATGACAAGCACTCCAGCACCAGCCACCTCTACAACACCTGGACCCTTCATCCCTGAGACTGAGCAACCAAGAGGAGTGCCAGAGACTCACTTTTGTTTTATAGCTTGTTGTTAATAAAGTCTATTTTTGATTCATACACTTGCTTCATTTCTTTTTTTAATAAAGTCTTGGTGGAAACTTTTAGAAATGGTTTAAGCCTTTGCATGCTTGTGGGATGGGTAAGGATAGCAGTGGAAATGGGCAGGGATACCTGTGGGATGGGTAATAGCTGTGGGATAGATAAACCTCCAGTGCAAGCATAGTGGGACTGTATGGTCCCCCCTCCCAGGTGCCACACCTTTGGCCCTTTATTATCAATATCAATGTAATCATTGATCCACACATTTCAACATAAACACAACTCTTTATTAAATGCCCTGTTCATTGTAGGCCCACCCAACATACATGGCCCAATCTCATCCATGTGATGAGACAGGCTGAAGGAAGCATCCATTAATCATCTATCATCCTGTCTTGCCACTCCACTGCTCCAGCTGGGGTGTTGCACCAGTGTCTCAGGAGGTTGCGCTGCTTCTTCCCTTCACGTGAGGCTCTGTTGGGGCCTTGCACATCCTCAGTGTCTATCAGGTTTCGCCCTTGCCTCCATTCCCCAGGTTCGATGTCCCCATTGCCTTGTTGGAGGTCCACGAGCATGTTCTGCAAGACTGGGTAGCGGGTGCACATGAGATTGTGCAGGATGCAGCAAGCTTCCACGATCCTCCTCACGGTCTCTGGGCTATGCTGCATGGTGGTGAGAAGTACCTGGAACCAGTTGTCCAGGATGCCAAAGGCATTCTCCACCACCCGCCTTGCCCTGGACAGCCTGTAGTTGAAGATCCTTTCTTCACGGGTGAGGAGTCTGGAAGTGTATGGCTTCATGAGGTAGGTTCTGAGGGAGAAGGCGTCATCCCCCATGATGAAGTAGGGCACATCTTGTGTGTCATTGGGCAGGGGTTCTGGATCTGGGAAGCCCACGATGAGGTTGTGTTCCAGCTCCTCCTTGAGGTGACTGGCGTTGTATACCTGGGCATCTGAAGATGAGACATTGCCTGAAGCATCGATGTACATGAACTTGTAGTCAGCATCGACCATGGTGAAGAGGATGATGCTGAAGAAGCCCTTGTAATTGAAATAAGTGGACCCCGACTTGGCTGGAGCTTTGCAGTCCACGTGCTTGCCATCTATGTCTCCAACGGTGTGGGGGAAGTTCCACTTCTGATACCACTGCTCTGCAACTTTCTTCCAGCCTTCTTCAGTAGAGGGGCACTGGAGGAGCTCCTCCTTGTATTCTTCGATGATGGCCTGCACCACTTCTCTGACCACAATGCTGATGGTGTTGTGTAGCACCCTCCAGCCCTACTGCATGCTCCTGTAGGTGGTCCCTGAGGCCAGGTGGCGCAGAGTGAGTGCCACCTTGAGCCCAGGTTCCAGGCTGGGCCAGAAGTTGGTGTTTGCTTTTGTCAACCTGGGTGTCAGGCGCTGCACAACTTCATCAAACATGGCTGGAGGCATCCTCATGAATTTCTGGAATGCCCGAGTTTCTTCGTTCCTGAGCTCCACCATCAGCTTGTTGTACAGTCCGTACTCTGCTCTTCTGGTGAACCATCTTCGTACCCAGACGCTTCTTGGCTGCCCCTTTTTCTTCCTGTAGTAGAGTTCACAGAGCCTGTAGATGGCTTCGCACTGTTGCAGAAGGATGGTGGCTGCCAAAAGGACTGTGTTACGATCCATGGTGGACATGACTGGATGCTGTGGAAGAGGAAGAGTCAGATGAAGGCTGCAGAGGTCTGCAGCAGGGCTGCTGGTCTGAAAGTGAGATCCAGATGTATTGCTCCCCCTTTTTATAGGCAGTATAGGTGTCCCTTTGCATCCTCTAGGCATCCTCTAGGCATCCTCTAGACATCCTTAATATCCGAGATAGGTCCCCTCTGCGGACGTTTTTTCCATTTTACATGCTTTGTTTCCGTGCTGCATCCACTAGGCATCCGTTCTTCATCCGTTCTGCATCCGTTCCGCTTCCTCCCTGCGTCCGAGCAGATGCGAATTGCGCGGATGCGCAGTGGATGCCTGGAGGATATATCGGATGCGTAACGGATGCAGAAGGGATACGTTGCGGATGCGTAGCGGATGCAGAATGGACGAATTGGATACATTTTCAGCGCAAAAGTTTTGAGCAGCTCAAACTTTCTGAGCGGATGAAACGTCAATAAATGGATGCTGGATGGATAGAGAGGAAGCAAAATGGAGGCAGTGAGTACATTGCGTTAACCAACGGATGGCAAGCTTTTTTGTCCGTTTGATATCCTCTTTGCATCCGTTGGTGCAGTGTGACAGGGGCTTTAGGAAACAAACCAGTTTATAATAGGGTTCAGTATTGCTAGCATGCACTTTCATAAGGAAACATGCTTCCCATAAATATGATGCAGATTTAATGGATTTGTAGGCTCTTAGATTCTAGAGGGCATATAGATTAGTAATTTAAATATTAAAAACTCCTTCTAAATCTCCCGGTGCTCTCTTTACCCTCCTTTGCCCCTACAACACATTCAACACACACTATATGTGAAATTCACAAAACACAGCAAAATGTGTCATAATGATAACATTGATAGAGATGCACAACCCTTGAGATTTTCAAAAGTCTCTTATTTTGCCCAAGGTCAAATTTTCTTGCCCAGAAGCTCGTTCCCAAATTATTTATTATGCTTCACGCTTAGCTTCGGACATAGCATGATCACCTCTAAATTGAAGTTTTTTGTTTGGGAATAGGCATGGGTGGTCCTCAGTGGGACTCATGTGCAATTTGTGAAGATTTTTGTGCTCTGTTTTGGAATGAGCTGAGAACACTGATATGGAAATGAGCAGACAGAGAAGTGGTTTTAAATACTGATTCCCCTGAACTTACTGAGCTGAAGCATAAAGCTTGGAGCCATTTCAGCCATTCAAAAAACAGTGTCATTTGCCTTAGACTATTGTAGAGGTCTTCTGAATTTTTGATTTAATCTGAATTTGGAAACCCAAATCCCTGGATAGCCTACTGATTGCCTTCGGTGAAGACAATGTTAATTGTTTTTATGTTATGAAATATTCCAAGTGTAGCAAATCATCATAAGGAAATGAAGGATATCAAATATCAGGTAAATAGGAAGAGGTTTTTTTATATTAGGCTCTAGATTAGATTTTTGTCTTTTTTTAAAAAAAACAATTTAAAAACAACTTTGTGTCTTGTAAGAACTGATTCTTTGAGACTGTGCTGGTTCTCAAAAGGAATGCCTGCTAAATTTCATAAAATCACAGAGTTGGAAGCAGGGGTGGTATTCAGCAGGTTCTGACCAGTTCTGGAGAACCGGTAGTGGAAATTTTGAGTAGTTCAGAGAAATGGCAAATACCACCTCTGACTAGAGATTTTACAGTGTCCTTCCCCTGCCATGCCCATCAAGCCACGCCCACAGAACCGGTAGTAAAAAAAAATTGAATCCCACCACTGGTTGGAAGAGACCTTGGAAGTCTTCTAATCCAACCTCCTGCCCTAGGCAGGAGTCCTTATTTCATCCTGAACAAATGATTGTCCAATCTCTTCTTGAAAACCTCCAGTGATTGAGCACCCACAACTCCAGGAGGCAAGTTGTTCCATTGATTAATTGTTCTCACTGTCAGGAAGTTTCTCCTTAGTTCCTGAGCTGGATTCTGATCTAACTCAGGGGTGTCAAACTCGTGATGACACGTTGTTGTCATGTGACATATCACAACTTTTTCCCACTTTGCAAACTGGGGGGGGGGGGGGTTGGGGTGGCCAAGGTGTGATGCATTCAGCCTGCAGGCCATGAGTTTGACACCCCTGATCTGATTAGTTTCCATCCATTGCTTCTTGTTTTGCCCTCAGATACTTTGGAGAATAAATCAGTCCTCTCACCCCAGACAACCCTTCAAGTATTGGAAGATTGCGATCATATCACCCTTAATCCTTCTCTTTGTTAACCTCGTTAGTGTTAGATAATAACCTTAACCCTAACCTTGCATCTACAATTCTATGAGTTGTTAGGCTGTAAGACAGCAATTAACTTAAGGCTATCCAATGAACCTTGTGACCAAATAAGGATGTGATCCTCTACATCACACTGACTTAGCTTTTTTCTTTTCATCACAGGGGGGGGGGGGAGGAGATGAATATTTTCTGGTGCGCTATGTCTTCGGATACTCTGGACTCAGATGTTTTTTTAGGCTAGAAATATTCATTTTGTTGGGTTGAGATGGGCTATAAGCAGTATTAATCAACCAACCAATCAGAAGCTTTAATTTGCCTTTGTCCACCTATCTTGATCTTTTCTTTTCCCAGAGCTCAAAGACTTCTATGATGGAATTTTAAAGGAATATAATTTGCCTTTTTTCAATAAAACACACAGGGAGAAGGGGAAATGAAAACCTCCTTTCCATTAAAAAGATGCAGGTTTCATAGCCAGTATCATTCTTTTTTGAATGTCTTTTTCATAACAGTCAACTACAAAGAACTTAAGGTGAAGAATAAATTGATTTTAGAAGACCCCACAGTCTATAATGGGGGTTGAGCTGGTGAAAGATCATTTTTATGCATTAAAAAAAACCATATTCCATATTTCTCCTCCTTTTAACATGGGCATTTATAATGTGAGATGCACCCAACAAACCTTAAACATTTTACAATACAGGTAGTCCTCCAACAACCACAATTGAGCCCAAAATTTATGTTACTAAGTGAGACATTTGTGAAGTGAGTTTTCCCCCATTTAATGACCATTCTTGCTACAGTTGTTAAGTGAATAACATGGTTGTTAAGTGAATCTGGATTCTCCCATTGACTTTACCTGTCAGAAGATGACAAAAGGGGTTGGTCACATGATTCAGGGACAACGCAACCCTCATAAATACATGGCAGTTGCCAAGCAGCCAAATTTTGATCATGTGATGAAATGGGGATGCTGCAAAGGTCATAAACGTGAAGAATGGGCATAAGTTCCTTTTTTCAGTGCTGTTGTAACTTTGAATATCACCAAATGAGATGTTGTAAGTTGAGGACTACCCATATGTTGAAACTAAGCAGATCCATTCATCTTTAATGTTAGTGTTCTGAGTAATACACCCATTGAAAGCAGAACTCTGAGGCAAGTAGAACATTTTTATTGGATACATATTGGATATTGGATTCATCTTGCCTTCAGAAGTTGTAAATACTCCAACAATGGATTTTTTAAAGAAGAGATTGGGTAATTATTTGTTTGAAATGGTATAGGGTTTCCAGCCTAAGCAGGAGGTTGGACTAGAAGACCTCTAAGGTCCCTTCCAATTCTGTTTTTCTATTCTATTCTATTCTATTCTATTCTATTCTATTCTATTCTATT
>BLBF01000003.1:110615503-110639100 GCA_015471245.1 Laticauda colubrina | reverse complement strand
TCTATTCTATTCTATTCTATTCTATTCTATTCTATTCTATTCTATTCCATTCCATTCCATTCCATTCCATTCCACTCTACTCTATTTATATTTATATTGGCACAGCTGGTGAAAACCAAATCTAAAAGTTCCTGTGGTTTTCACTGAATTAAAAGAGTAAAAATCCCCCCCTCCTAGGTATCACCAGTCACATTGTCCAATTAATATAGCTGATAGGCTCCTCTCCTCCTTCAACTGTCCCGTTACGATGACCTTGGTTCCCACAGGAAAAAAAATTGTTTTGACTGCTAGCTGGGCTATCTACTTCCTCCCTCCCTCCCCCCTCTCAGGCTTCATGGAACTATGAGGCAGCACAAGATGGCTTCAGCCAGGTTTGCTTTAGAGTGGACATCTGATGCGCACAGGGAGTAAAGGGGCCACCCATTTCTGCCTTCTTGGGGAAGGTGTTATCAAAAAGCTCTAGCTTGCTTGTTTCTGCCAAGATTAGTCTGATGCAAAACCAAACATTTCAAGTTGGAATGACACCTCCATTAGTAAATGAACGTCTATAGAATGGCTACAGAATATCTTGGCTTTTCCTCTAAAAGCATAGATTTTACTGGATGGTAAGTGGCTGATGGAGGAACAAGCTATTGCTTTGTGAATGATTTCTGCTTCTTGCAACATCACAGCAGAGATGGATGGGATTCAGGGCCAACTTACGATTTTTATTACATATGCATTTTGCTGTTGCATGCCAATTCTTGTTTTTACAGTAACAGGGGAAAGTGCAATCAGAATAAGTACTGCAGCAAAATGGGAAGGCTTTTAATCCATGTTTTCTATGCACTGTAATCTTGATGAAAATGTTTTGTGTTTCCCTGCCAATTAAGCCAACTGCATCCTGCTTTGCAGTCTTGAGTTTGTCTCCTATGTAGCACTGATGGGGCTGTTCTCTCTGCCATTTGCAGAGAATTAGCAGAGCACATATTCCTCCCCTAGAATTTCTTATACACAGATTCACTAGAAGTGCCCAGACAGGAGGGCACCTTAGTTGTAAATAAGGAAATCTCGAGGAAATGCTTCAAAATACATGCAAGAGAGACATTTTAATTAAGATTACATTCTGATGAAAGAGACATGGGAATTGTTCACAGGAGACACTGATGGATCTATCGCAAAAGTGTAGAATAAACTGCTGTATAAGGATTGATTGCTTAGACTCTGTGTATGGCAGTTAGATGTGTGGTTTCCAAAATGTCTTGGAGTTTGAAGAATCAGTGTTGAGGTAATTCCCCGTCAGGAGAATGAGTACATACAGGGAGATGTATAGAGAGTTTTGTTGGAATAATACACACTCAGTACACAGATACACTGTCCAGTTAATGTAGGTTTTTACTTCCAGAAAGGTTAAACAAAGTCCAAAATAAGCAGTCCAAAAGTCATTCACAGGTTAATCGGTCAGTTTTTCAATCCAGGGATATTCCAGTAACAAATTCCAGTGTCAAAAACAGTTAAGTATCAGACTTACATTAAATCCAGTAATATCAGTCAATTAGGAAAAATGGAGCAATAGCAATACTTTCCAACAGAAAGAAATAAAGATACACTCTCCTCTCTTCTGAGACTCAGACTAATACAATCCAGGTTTCTGGCTCCATCTTATGGCTGTTTGAGAAACCACACCCAATTGCATGCTCTTGCATTCCCTTAAAGAGATAGTACTAAAATGTGTATCCTGGTTTATATATTTCTAATCCAAATACCTGTTAGGAGACTCATATTCCTAACATTCTCCCCTTTTGGGTAAGAAAATATATAAAACCTTACATTCTAAGTCCATAATCTTCACAGCATGCTTTATGCTTTATAGAGCCTTGGGCCTTTGTAAAATAATCTACTATATTGTTTTCTGACATACAGTATTCTAGCTTAATCATCTTACTTTCCACACATTGTCTCACATTTAAATATCTTAAATCTCTGTGTTTCGTTCTTGTTTTCACAGCAATATTTGAAGCCATCTGTATTGCTGATTGGTTATCTTCATAAACAGAAATAGGATCTGTTACATTAATTCCCATATCAATTAATAATTGCTTATACAAAACTAAATCTGTACATAACAAAGACAAACATGAGAATTCAGCCTCCATTGTTGACAAACTTGGATGTTTCTGTCTAATAGATCTCCATCCAATCAATGCTTTTCCCAGTAATACAGTAGTACCTGATGTAGTTTTTCGTGTGTTTATGTCTGTAGCAAAACTTGCATCAGCATATGCAGTCAAATTCAGTTCATCTTTTGGCTCCAAATAAAATGCATAATGCATTGTCTGTTTCAGATATCTTAACACATGTTTAGCAGCTTGCCAGTGCCTTTCAGTGGGCTCAGAGTTAAATCTCACTAATTAACATTGTATGCAATATCTGGCCTTGATCAATTACTGACATAAGATAAACTACCAGTCAAGGACTGATAAATGTTTTTATCAAAAACAGGACTTTGAACATGAACATGAACACTATGGCTAAACTCCTGGCTCATTGGTGTTTTAGCCAGCTTACAAAGTTCCATGTTATAACTTTTTAGTAATTGGTTAATTTTATCTGCCTGTGAGATCTTGTATCCTCCCTGAGTTCTATTTATCTTTAAAACAAGATATTGTTTGATTTCTCCAAACAGTTTTATCTTAAATTTCTGTTCCAATAGTGAAATTATCTCAGTAGCTTCTTGTTCACTTTTGGTGATTAATGCTATGTCATCAGTAAACAATAGCAATAATGACACTACACCATCACTTTCTCTTTTAAACAAACATGGATCAGCCATGCCAGCTACAAAGCCTATTTTAGTTAATTCTTTATACATTGGTCCACTCATATCCTGATTACTTCAAACCATAAAGACTCTTTTTCAATTTCCAGCAATCATTATCAGTGTTATCATTTTTGAGACCTAAAGGTTTCTTTAAATATATAGTGTGTTGCAATGGTGCATGCAGATAAGCTGTCTCTACATCCAAATGATTTACAATATATTTCTCCTTAGCTGCCCACACTAACGCTGCCCTTAATGTAGTAGCCTTCAGACTAGGTGCAAACACCTCATCATAGTCATTTGCTGTCTGATTGAACCCTTGCACTACTAACCTGGCTTTATGGGTAACAATCCCATCTACACCTGTCTTCAGTTTATCCATTTACATCCAATGGCATGTTTACCTGGTGGTAACTTAACATTTTCGTATACACCCAGTTTTTTTAAATGATTCTAGTTCCTTATCCATTGCTTTCTGCCAAGCAGTCTGATCCTTAGCAGGATACATTTTCAATTCACAATAGTTACTTGGAACTGTATTCACTTGGCATAGAACACTAGCCTGATATCTATCAGGTGGTTGTGTTACTTGGGTTGAACGTCTTGGTAATACAGGACTTTCCTGTGCCACCTGCTCCTGTTCTACTATTTCTTCCTGTGCTTGTTCTATTACTTCCTCCTGTCCTTCCTCTTCCTCTTTAATGGCTATTTGGGGTGTACTGATTTTATCTTTAGGGACTATTTGGGTGTCAATAATAACATCATTGCTGGATTCCTGTTCCAGTTTATCCCACCCAACGTGCTCAAGAAATTTTGCACTAGCACTACAATAAACATGAGCTATGCCTTGATCCCAGAATCTAAATGCTCTATGGTTGCCCTCATAACCCACAAAAAATAACTTCTTAGCTCTATGTTGCCCTTTCAGTCTTAATTGTGAGGGAATTTGCACCCATGCTGGAGCTACAAATGTGTATAAATAACTTAAATTTGGTTTTCTGCCATGCCAACAAGTGAATGGCAATTCTCCAGTTGTTGTATTTACTACATTATTTAAAACATGGTTACTACACATTATGGCTTCACCCCACAGTGTTTCAGTTAAACCTGAATCAGATAACATAATGTGAGCCATGGCTTGTAATGTTTGCCCTCTTCGTTCTACAAATGAGTTATGCTATGGTCTGTAAGGTGCAGAACATTTATGTTGTTCATACCAGCCAATTTCAGCATATTTTGGAATCTTTTGTTAACAAATTCAGTCCCATTATCAGTTACTAAAGTCATTACTTTACTTTTCATTTTTCTCTCAGCAAACCTTAGCCAGTTAAAGAAATGTTGGAATGTTTCTGTTTTGTTCTTCATAAGATAGCAGAAACTGTATCTTGAGTAATGGTCCATTATACTCAAAATATAACAGGCACCTCCTAAACTTGGTTTCTTAGGACCAGTTATGTCAGCAAATACAACCTCTAAAGGTTCTTTGGTCTTAAGCCCATGTCACACTGCACCAACAGATGCAAAGAGGATGTAAAACAGAGAGAAATGCTTGCCATCTGTTGGAAAACGCGATGCATCCGTTGTGTACTCACTGCGTCCGTGATTCATACTTTCTATCCGTCCAGCATTCGTCTACTGTGATTTCATCCGCTCAAAAAGTTTTGAGCTGCACAAAACTTTTTGAGCGGATGAAGTATCCAACACGTCCATTATACATCCGCTACGCATACGGGGAACATCCGTTATACGTCTGTCGTCATCCATTACATGTCCGCTATATCCGTTAGGCATCCGCTGCGCATCTGTGCAACTCAAATCCACTCCAGTGGAAAACGGACACAGGGAGGAAGCGAAACGGACGTGGAATGGACACACAGCGTTAGTAGCATGGACGTAGAAAGGATGAAAACAGATGCAGCTCAGATAAAAAGCATTAAAATGGAAAAACGTTCATATAGGGGATGTATCTCAGATATTTAGGATGCCTGGAGGATGTCTGGAGGATCCATCCATTTTCATCCATGAGGCTTCCGTTGAGCATCTGTTTTGCATCCGCACTACGTCCTCCCCCCATCCGTTCTTTTCTGTTCTCTTCATGCAAATTTTTGCTCCTTTTGAGAGTGGATAGGAACGGATGGAGCCACCCCCAGATTTTTGGCCATCTGCTGTGTCCTTTTACATACATTTTGCATCCGTCGGGCAATGTGACCTAGCCTTTAAACCCATTTAGTCTGTTTGCTGGAGTAACTTTACTCTTTTCTTGACTACAAGCAGTACAATGTAAAGCCCATGTCATACTGGCCAACGGATGCAAAACAGACACAATGGACGAGCAAAATGTTCCATCCATTGTTATCCACTCTCAAAAGGGGCAAAAATTTGCATAACCGGAGCAGATAACACGGACGCGGGGAGGACGCAGGGTGGATGCAACACGGATGTGGAACGGAAGCCCAGTGGATGGAAGCAGATGGGAGCGAATGGCGCAACCGCAGGGCTTCCGGGCGGCCTCAGCGAAGCGGACGCAGAACAGATACAGCGGATGCAGAACGGATGCACAGCGGAAGCCTAGCGGATGCACAGCGGAAGCGGAACGGATGCCGAGCGTTAATTGCACATGCGGGGGGGAAGTATAATGTAAGCCCCCCGGATATAAAGGGAAGCAGCTCACACGTGGCCAGCATTCCGAGGAAAGACCTGCTGCTGGACATTTCAAGTTCCTTGCCTGCTCTGCCAGCCTGCCTTCCAGCCAGCCTTGGTGCCTGCCTGCCTGCCTGCCTGCCTGCCTGCCAGGCTTTCTGCCAGGCTTCCTGCCAGGCTTCCTGCCAGCCTTGATGCCTGCCAGCCTCCCTGCCAGCCAGCAACCCCACAACCATGGGGAGGAAGCGAAAGCCTCAGCAACCTGCCACCATCCCTGGCAAGAGGGACAGGGCCAACCTCCCGCCCCCTGCCCCTGACTCTGCTGGTGCTGGGGCTTCTGCTGAAGCTGCTCCTGGTGGTGGTGCTTCTGCTGGTGCTGGGGCTTCTGCTGTTGCTGACTCTGTTGAAGCTGCTCCTGGTCCTGCTCGACCTGCTCGACCTGCTCGTGCTCCTGGACTTGCTCGACCTGCTCGTGCTCCTGGTCTTGCTCGTCCTGCTCGTCCTGCTCATGCTCCTGGTCCTGCTCGTGCTCCTGGTCCTGCTCATGTTCCTGGACTTGCTGGCCCTGCTGGTGCTTACTCTACTGCTGCTGATCCTGGTCCTGCTGTTCCTGCTGCTGCTGCTGCTGCTGCTGATGATGATGATTATGATCCTGCTGGTGAGGATAATGATGCTGATTATGATGATGATCCTGCTGCTGCTGCTGCTGCTGGTGGTGTGGAGGAGCAGCCCCTACTACCTGGGGGCCCCTCTGATGACGGCCCATCTGGTCCTGCCAAAGGGAGGAAGAGGCGTATGCGACAACCGGAGAGGAGGCAAAACTCCATTGCAGAGACGCACGAGGATGAGGTGCTGGAGTGGCTGAGAGAGAACGACTATCTGTGGCGGAAGGGACACCAGCTGTACAGGGACACCAAGCGGAAGCAGGCTGCTTGGAGAGAGAGGGCAGAGAGTATGGGTTACACTTTGGAGGTGCTCCTCGGCTGGTGGAAACATATGCAAATTTGGTACAGGAAGCTGCACCTGAAGAAATCTGGCCAGGCCACTGTGAAGCTGACAGACAGAGAGACCTACGTCATGGCCAGGTGCAGCTTCCTGGAGGGTGAAATCCACCACCGAGGAGCACCAGCAGCCCCTCTCACTGCCCTCTCTCTCAGGCAGCCTGCTGCCACCAAGTCCTATTCCGGCCGAGAGTCAGTCCCTGTCTCCAGGCAGGTTTCTGTGGAGCGTGCCATGGCGGAGAACCCGCGGACAGGTGTGGTAAGCGTGGTGGAGTGCATAGAGGACTCCCTGGTGCGGTGGGAGCAAGGAGACATTGAGTCCACCACAGTCCTAGCCGCAACCTGCAGAAAGGCAGAGAGCAGAAAGGCATCCTGCAGAAAGGCAGAGAGCCAGACAGCAGGAGGGGCAGAGCCACACTGTCCTGCTGGAGATCAGGGACACCATCCGCACCAGCATAGATCTCCTCTCTCAGCTGGTCCACACCGACTCCTCATCCTCCAACCGCAAGCCCTCCCTCACCTATGTCAACCAGACCCTCAAGGAAATGGCGGATCCACAGTACCAACAGGTGAAGGTCCGGATCACCAAGCTGCTTCACAACCCTCCAGACCCAGAGGAACCTGCTCCCACCCAGTCCAGGCCTGCTCCTCCACCCCAGGTGATGTCCCTCCCATTCCAAGGCTTCCCACAGGCCCTCACCTACCAGGGCTACGGCTACCAGGAGGTTCAGCAGCACAGGCAGCAGCCCTTCCCAGTCCAGGCACAGAGTCATCAGGTGACACCATTGCCACCTGTTTCATTGATGCCACCGATGCCACCCACGCCAATGATGCCACCCACGACAGCGATGCCACCCATGCCAGTCCTCACCCAGCTGCAGAGCAGACAGCCCCACTACACGACTCCTTCCTCCAGCCCATAGCCAAGCCCGGCCTCAGTACATCTGTCATCATTACTGGGGCTGACACCCCATGGCATGGAGGAAGGACCTCTCAGCATCACGGGGCTGAGCCAGCTGTCCGAGACCTTTCTAAACACACCGTCCCCTGTTGTCCACTCGAGGCCAGGCACTCCAACACCACCCACCACCACAGCACCTGAACCCTTCACACCTGAGACTGGGCACACCTCTGAGTGACCAAGAAGAGTGCCAGGGACCGGCTAGCTGGCTACCTGTGGACTTTATTTGGACACTTGACTTGGGTCATTTTTTTTTTACAGCTTGTTGTTCAATAAAGTTTATCTTTGATTCACACACTTGCTTCATTTCTTTTTTTCAATAAAGTCTTGGTGGAAACTTTTAGAATTGGCTTAAGCCTTTGCATGCTTGTGGGATGGGTTAAGATAGCAGTGGGGTGGGCAGGGATACCTGTGGAATGAGCAGGGATACCTTTCAGATGGGTAATAGCTGTGGGATAGATAAACCTCCAGTGCAAGGATAGTGGGACTGTATGGTCCACCCTCCCAGCTGCCACACCTATGGCCCTTTATTATCAATAATAATGTAATCAATCATCCACACATGTCAACATAAACACAACTCTTTATTAAATGCCCTGTTTATTGTAGACCCACCCAACATACATGGCCCAATCTCATCCGTGTGATGAGACAGGCTGAAGGAAGCATCCATTAAGCATCTACCATCCTGTCTTGGCACTCCACTGCTCCAGCTGGGGAGTTGCACCAGTGTTTCAGGAGGTTGCGCTGCTTCTTACCTTCCCGTGAGGCTCTATTGTGGCCTTGCACATCCTGAGTGTCGATCAGGTTTCACCCTTGCCTCCATTCCCCAGGCTCTTTGTCCCCATTGACTTGTTGATGGTCCACAAGCCTGTTGTGCAAAACTGGGTAGCGGGTGCGCATGAGATTATGCAGGATGCAGCAAGCTTCCACGATCCTCCTCACAGTCTCTGGGCGATGCTGCATGGTGGTGAGAAGTACCTGGAACCTGTTGGCCAGGATGCCAAAGGCGTTCTCCACCACCCACCTTGCCCTGGACAGCCTGTAGTTGAAGATCCTCTCTTCACGGGTGAGGAGTCTGGAGGTGTAGGGCTTCATGAGGTAGGTTCTGAGGGAGAAGGTGTCATCCCCCACGATGAAGTAGGGCACATCTTGCGTGTCGTTGTGCAGGGGGTCTGGATCTGGGAAGCCCACGATGAGGTTCCGTTCCAGCCCACCCTTGAGGTGACTGGCATTGTATACCTGGGCATCTGAAGATGAGCCGTAGCCTGAAGCATCGATGTACATGAACTTGTTGTCAGCATCGACCATGGCGAAGAGGATAATGCTTAAGAAGCCCTTGGAGTTGAAATAAGTGGACCCCGACTTGGCTGGAGATTTGCAGGCCACGTGCTTGCCATCGATGGCTCCAACGGTGTGTGGGAAGTTCCACCTCTGATACCACTGCTCTGCAACTTTCTTCCATCCTTCTTCAGTGGAGGAGCACTGGAGGAGCTCCTCCTTGTATTCTTCGATGATGGCCTGCACCACTTCTCTGACCACAATGCTGATGGTGTTGTGTGGCACCCTCCCGCTGTATTGCATGCTTTTGTAGGTGGTCCCTGAGGCCAGGTGGCGCACAGTGAGTGCCACCTTGAGCCCAGGTTCCAGGCTGGGCCGGAAGTTGGTGTTTGCCTTGGTCAACCTGGGTGTCAGGCGCTGCACAACTTCGTCAAACATGGTTGGAGGCATCCTCATGAAGTTCTGGAATGCCCGAGTGTCTTCGTTCCTGAGCACCACCATCAGCTTGTTGTACAGTCCATACTCTGCTCTTCTCCCGATCCATTTTTGGACCCAGGTGCTTCTTAGCCGCCTCTTTTTCTTCCCATAGTAGAGTTCACAGTGCCTGTAGATGGCTTCGTACTGTTGCAGAAGGATAGTGGCTGCCAAAAGGACTGTCTTATGATCCACAGTGGACATGACTGGATGCTGTGGAAGAGGAAGAGTCAGATGAAGGCTGCAGAGGTCTGCAAGGTGGGCTGCTGGTCTGAAAGTGAGATGCAGACGAGTTGCTCCCCCTTTTTATAGGTAGTATAGGTGTCCCTTTGCATCCTCTAGGCATCCTCTAGCCATTCTCTAGACATCCTTAATATCCGAGATAGGTCCCCTCTGCGGACGTTTTTTCCGCTTTAAACACTTTGTTTCCGTGCTGCATCCATTCTGCATCCGTTCTGCATCTGTTCTGCGTCTGTTCCACTTCCTCCCTGCGTCCGGGCGGATGCGAGTTGCACGGATGAGCAGCGGATGCCAAGCGGATATAGCGGATGTGTAACGGATGCGTAACGGATGCTTTGCGAATTGGTAGCAGATCCGGAACGGATGAACTGGATACATTTTCCGCGCAAAAGTTTTAGGCAGCCCAAAACTTTTTGAGCGGATGAAACATCCATAAACGGATGCTGGACGGATAGAGAGGAAGCAAAACGGAGGCAGTGAGTACAGAACGGATACATCGCGTTAACCAACGGATGGCAAGCTTTTTTGTCCGTTTTACATCCTCTTTCCATCCGTTGGTTCAGTGTGATATGGGCTTTAATACTTGCTACAGGGTTTCAGTTTTACTCCCTCTGACAATTTAACAGTTTGTTTGAGCATTTTGAAAGTAATGTGCCCTAGACATCAATGTAGTAAATGTATACATTCATCATGTGGCTTAACATTGTTATAAACTGAGTTAGCCATTTTCAGCTGATCATCATGTATTACATATAAATCATTCTTTAAAGTAGCAGTAACACTTTTACCTTCTTTCTCTATTGTACAGTTATCTCCCCTAAAGGTTACTACATAATCAAGATTAACTAAAAGCCTTACCGATAGCAAATTAAATTTCAGGTTAGGTACATATATAACATAGTTAAATGTTCGTTTATACAAGAACAATATGCAGTACCTTCATCTGTTGCTTTCATCTTCCATACATTTGCCAATGAAACATGTTGTTTACTCGTGGACATCTTTACAAACCTTTTTCTATCTTTAGTAATGCATTGTGATGATCCACTATCAACAACCGACAAATTATTGTTTATAGTTGAATTGCTAGACATAGCTAAACTAACATTCTTTTTAGCCTTCTGGTGTTTGCATGTATTCTGTTGTTTTCCCTTTTTAGAGAATTTAGCTATATGCCCCCTAGCCCCACAAGAAAAACATTTCCTAACATTATAGGCAGTGGAAGATAAATCCTCTTCTTGTGGTTGTTCTTTTCTCAGTTGGTCTCTATCTTGCCATCTTCTTGCTTCTTCTAACAACCTTCCAGTTATGTCAATTTATCTCTGGGCAGGACTTCCAGTGAGGATACATAGTCATCATAACTTTCATCCAATGAGGAAAGAATGATGTAAACTTGATGCAGCTCTGAAAATATTAGTTCCTTTTCATGTAGCTCTTGAAAAGTTATTTTCATGAAGTTTAAATGAGCTAGCATATCCCCACCTTTCAGAAGACGTGCTCTAAACAGTTTACATGTAAGATGTATGTGTGCACCTACACTGTCAAGAACATAAATCCTCTTCAAATTCTGCCAACACTTAGCAGCAGACTCTTCTCCATGAATATGGACTAGCTACTGGTCACTCAGTCCAATTATACAAAGAGCTTGTTCGTTGTTCTGTTTAAAGTCAGCAATCTTCTTGGCATCCTCCTCATTATCTGGATTCCAAGCATTTACATATGGTGGATTTTGAACTACATTCCATAAACGTTCTTTACACAGAAGTAGACTGCATTTCATAGACCAGGAAACATAGTTTATTCCATCCAATCAGGTTATCAGTGATAGACTTGTGGAAGTGTCTTGTGCCATCTTTACCAGGATAATAAACCACAATTAAACAGTAAACAGCTGTCTGTATACAGTACTGTGCATTCACACTAACTCTCAGTTATCTGAGCCTGGTATGGCCTGGGTCCATGACCAGTGCTGAGGTAATTTCCCGTTAGGAGAATGAGCACATACAGGGAGACGTATAGAGAGTTTTGTTGGAATAATACACACTCAGTACACAGATACGCTGTACAGTTAATGAAGGTTTTTACTTCCAGAAAGGTTTAAGCAAAGTCCAAAATAAGCAATCCAAAAGTCATTCACAGGTTAATCAGTCAGTTTTTAAATCCAGGGATATTCCAGTAACAAATTCAAGTGTCAAAAACAGTAAAGTATCCGACTTATATTAAATCCAGTAATATCAGTCAATTAGGAAAAATGGAGCAATAGCAATACTTTCGAACAGAATGAAATAAAGATACACTCTCTTCTCTTCTGAGACTCAGACAAAGACAAACCAGGTTTCTGGCTCCATCTTATGGCCGTTTGAGAAACCACACCCAATTGCATGCTCTTGCATTCCACAAAGGCCCTGTCCCACTGCACTTATGGATGCAAACAGGATTTAAAATGTTAAAAAAAGCTTGCCATCCATTAGAAAATGCTATGCATCCGTTGTGTACTCATTGCATACGTGTTTCATACACTCTATCCCTCGAGCATCCATCCACTGCGATTTCATCCACACAAGAAGTTTTGAGCTGCACAAAACTTTGTGAATGGATGAACTTTCTGCCATGTACGATGTACATCCGCGACATATCCGGGCAACAAATGTTCTATCATCCATTAAACGTCCGCTGTATCCTCAATGCATCCTCTGGCCATCCCCTCAACTCACATTCGCTGCAGCTGAAAATGGAAAGAGGGAGGAAACAAAAGGTACACGGAACATCTACATGGAATGTCTACACTACTGCATTAGTAGCACAGAAATAGAAAGGATGTAAGTGTATGCATCTCGTATATAAAGGATTAAAACGGACAAAACGTTTGTATCTGGGATGTATCTCAGATATTTAGGATGTTTGCAGTATGTCTAGAAAGACACCTAGCAGACTCCCAATATTTCCTATAAAAAGGGGGAGAAAATCATCTGGATCTCAGTATGAGTCCAGCAGCTGTGGTGTACAGAACTCTTCACCCTTGGTCTTGGTATTCCACCTCATCCATTGTTCTCCACCATACACAGTCCGTATGGTACCTGCGATCATTCATCACCAGAACGAAAACCTGTTCAGACTGTTTCAACTTTTATACAGAAGAAGAAGGAGACATCCAAGAGCTGTGTGGGTCTGAGGATGGATCGTGAGAAGAATGGAGTTTGGACTGCATGACCAGTTGATGGTGGAGCTGAGGAATGAAGACCCTCGTGCATTCCATCACTTCATGAGGATACCACCAGCCATGTTTGATGAAATTGTAGAGCGTCTGAGACCCAGGTTGACCAAGCCAAGCACCAACTTCCATCCCAACCTGGACCCTGGACTGAAGGTGGCACTGACTCTGCGCCACCTGGCCTCTGGAACCACATACAGAAACATGCAGTATGCCTGGAGGGTGCCACACAACACCATCAGCAAAGTGGTCAAAGAAGTGGTGCAGGCCATCATCGAAGAATACACGGAGGAGCTCCTCAAGTGCCCCAACATTGAACAAGGCTGGAGAAAACTTGCAGAAGAGTGGTATCAGAGGTGAAACTTTCCCCACACTGTTGGAGCCATTGATGGGAAGCATGTGGCCTGCAAAGCTCCAGCCAACTCAGGGTACACTTATTTCAACTCCAAGGGCTTCTTCAGCATCATCCTCTTTGCCATGGTTGATGCTGACTACAAGTTCATGTACATCGATGCTTCAGGCAACGGGTCAGCTTCAGATGCCCAGATATACAACGCCAGCAACCTCAAGGATGGGCTGGAACACAACTTCATCATGGGTTTCCCAGATCCAGACCCCCTACCCAACGACACACAAGATGTGCCCTACTTCATCGTGGGTGATGACGCCTTCTCCCTCAGAACCTACCTCATGAAGCCCTACAGTTCAAGATACCTCACCCGCGAAGAGAGGATCTTCAACTACAGGCTGTCCAGGGCAAGACGGGTGGTGGAGAACACCTTTGGCATCCTGGCCAACAGGTTCCAGATACTTCTCACCACCATACAGCATGAGTCACATACTTTGAGGAGCATTGTGGAAGCTTGCTGCATCCTGCACAATCTCATGCGCACCCACTACCCAGTCTTGCAGAACAGGCTCGTGGACCTCCAACAAGGGAATGGGGACATGGAGCCTGGTGAATGGAGGCAAGGATGTAACCTGATAGACACTGTGGATGTACAAGGCCCCAACAGAGCTTCACGTGAAGGGAAGAAGCAGCGCAACCTACTGAGACACTGGTGCAACTCCCCAGCTGGAGCAGTGGAGTGGCAAGACAGGATGATAGATGATTAATGGATGCTTCCTTGAGCCGGTCGCATAACACTGATGAGATTGTGCCATGTATGTTGAGTGGTCCTACAATGAATAGGGCATTAATAAAGAGCTTTGTTTATTTTAAAATGTGTTGATCAATGAATAAATTGTTGTTGATAATAAAGGTCCATTTGTGTGGCAGCTAGGATGGGGGAACCACACAGTCCCACTATGCTTGCACTGGAGGTTTATCTGTCCCACAACTATCCTTATCTATCCCACAAGCATGCAAAGGCTTAACCATTTGTTAAAAGTTTTCACCAATACTTTACTAAGTGTCTTTAGCAAAGATAACCTTTATTAGCTGTCTTAGGTAAACTTTATGACTTTATTAAATAAGCAAAATGAACCAAGTAAACTGAATTAAGTTTGTTAAGCAAAGATAACCTTTATTAACTGTCTTAGGTAAACCTTATGACTTTATTAAAAAAGCAAAATGAACCAAGTAAAGTGTCTTAAGCAAAGATAAACTGAACAAGTACCACTCAGTCTCTGACACTATTCTCAATCACTCTGAGTCATGTCCATGGTCTCAGCTGTGAAGCGGCTGTGAAGTGACTGTGGCTTGAGTGCTGGTCTGAGGCACCATTGGGGTGCTTGGGTCCGAGAGTACAACAGGGGATGGTGTGTTCAGGAAGCTGTCCGAGAGCTGACTCAGTCCCATGAGGTTGAGAGGCCCCTCATAAAGGACCTGAGATATGAGGCCCAAGACTGATGACAGATTGTCTGTTGATGGGCTTGGATGTGGGGTGGAGGAAGGAAGAGTGTAGTGGGGCTGTCTGGTCTGCAGCTGGGCGAGGTGTGGCATCTGTGGCGTGCAATGAACCTGGGCCTGGACTGGGAAGGACTGTTTTTGCTGTGGAAAGTCCTGGTAATTGTAGCCTTGGTAGGTGAGGGGCTGTTGAAAGCCGTGGAAGGGCTGTGACATCGCCTGGGGTGGAGGGGCAGACCTGGACTGAGTAGGAGCAGCTTCAGCTGGGCCTTGAGGATTGTGCAGAAGTGCTGTGATCTTCTGTTTCATCACCTGGTACTGGGCCTCGGGCAGGTCCATGAGGGTCTGGCTCATGTAGGTGATGAAGGTATGGTGGCCCAAGAATCCTCTGTCCAAGTGGACCAGCTGAGAGAGAAGTTCTGTGCTGGTCTTCATTGTGTCCCTGATCTCCAACAGGACAGTGTGGCTCTGGCCCTCCAGTCTGCCTCTCTGCCTGCATCCTGTGGAGCTGGGAGTGGGGGTGGGGGTGGGTTGGCCTCTGGTGGCTGCTGCTTCTTCGTCCATTTGTGACAGTCTGCCGGCATGGGGAGTGCAGCTGTCGGGGAGGGTCTCTGCCGTGGGGCCCTCTGAAGACACCTGCCTGGACATGGTAGCTGGCTCCTGGCTGGAAGAGGACTGGCTGTCTGTGGGCTGTCTGAGGGAGAGGAGTGTCAGAGGGGCTGCTCCTCGGTGGCTGATCTCACCCTCCAGGAAACTGCACTTGGCCATGATGTTCATCTCCTGGTCAGTGAGCTTGAAAGCGGCCTGCCCAGATTTTTTGAGGTGTGCATGTGCTTCCACCATCCCAGGAGTACATCTGCAGTGTAGCCCAGTGTACATCTGCCATCCCAGTGTACATCTGCCTTGTCTCTCCAAGCTGCCTGCTTCTTCTTGGTTTCACGAGAGAGTCTGTGGCCCTTTCTCCAGAGGTACTCGTTCTTGCTCAGCCATTCCAGCACCTCATCCTCATGGTCCTCGGAAAAGGTGTACTGTTTCCTCTCTCCCTTCTCCTTCCCTTGCCTCTTCCTCCCTCTGACAGGGCCTTCAGCAGCAGGGCTTTTAGGAGCTTGAGCAGCAGGGCCTTGAGCAGCAGGGCTTTGAGGGCCTTGGGGCTGGTCCACCACAGTAGCTGCAGCAGCAGCAGATTCAGAGTCAGTGCCAGGGGGTGGGATGCTGGTTCTGTCCTTCTTGCCAGGGCTGGAACGGATAGGCACGGGCTTCCTCTTTTTCCCTGACTGATGAACCATGGTGTTCCTCCTTGATTTATGTGGCAGCACGTCTTTCCCCTGAATGCTGACTGCATGCATGCTGCATCCTTTTATATCCACGGAGCTGATGCAATTCATACTCCCCACATGCGCAGTGAACGCTTTGCATCCGATATACATCTGCACGGCATCTGTTTTGCTTCCTATAGGCGTCTGTGATGCATCCGCATCATCCGCTATGCATCTGCCCCTTCCGCTATGCCTCTGCTTCGCAATTCTCCCCCAGAACCCCTTCGGAGGTGTCATCCACTTCCATCTGCTGTCATCCACTAGGCTTCCTATGAATATCTGCTAAACATCCCCGCCACGTACTACTCACATCCGTTCTTTTCCATTCTTTTCCATTCTGTTTATGCAAATTTTCGCCACTTTTTGGAGTGGATGACAATGGATGGAGCCACCCCCCAAATTTTGCTCATCCGCTTTGTCCTTTATGCATATGTTTTGCGTCCATCGGCCAGTGGAACCTAGCCTTTAAAGAGATAGTACTAAAATGTCTATCCTGGTTTATATATTTCTAACCCAAATTCCTGTTTGGAGACTCATATTCCTAACAATCAGCAAGAATCGGCAAGGCTCTGCAATGTGCAGGAAAACCAACTAATATTTATTATTATATACAACTTATATTTTCTTACAACTTACATCAATGGTGGCCTACAACAGTGGCCCTCAATCTGTTGGATACCATGGACCGGTTTCCACAGACTAGAGGAGTGTGGTTTCATATGTTGTCAATAGAATACTGTGCATGTGTGTGAATGGGCTTCACCTGTTCATGCAGCCCAGTTTTTGGAAGGCTGTGGACCAGTCCAGTCCGCAATCTGGAGGTCGAGGATTCTTGGCCAACAAGATGTGCTTATGTCAGGATTTACTTTCACTTCTCTCATTCACTTCCTACCCTTCCTCAATTTCTTTCTTTGGTGTTCCAGATTCTTTTTCAGGGGAAATGCCAATGAAGAGAGTTGTTTCCCTAATGTAGCAGTTGTGTCTGAGGATAGGATGCCATCCCCTTTTGGTATGAATTAGTTAAGTTTTTTCTCCACCCATGACAAAATAAGAATTCTTTACATTTTTTATCTGGTGAAGAGGGTGGAGGAAAAACCCACATCCAAACATCTAGGCAGTGATGTGATACCTCAAGGGACTAGTGTTCAGTGAGATCATTCAAGCATACTAAACTATTCTTTTAATGCAAGAATTAGAGGCTAATATTAACTTGGTGAATAAATCATATATCAGTAACAGAAAAACCTCCTTTCTGGCTAACCACAGAGCTTAGAGCAATGCTTCTCAACTTCCACAACTTTAAGATGCGCGGATTTCAACTACCAGAATCCCCCAGCCAGCTCAATCTGCTCAACAAATATTGATTGAGTTGCTTTTCATGTGGTACAAAGTGATCCAATTTTCCTTTCATCCTTCCAGTGTCCTAAGCTAAATCGCATTTTGGATGGTTGCCAGCCACAATGTTCTCATGTGCTGGAGAACATGAGATAATAGCTTCCCAGTGGGCTTCTTAAAGAGGCTCACAAAGCCCAATCTACAATGCTTCAAGTGACCCAAACAACCTTTTAGGTCAGTAAAGACAAAGTTACCTTATCCTCTTCTGAGTTCTCTGTTTGGACTTTGCTTGGAGGGGTTATATTAAGGGATACAGAGATAGGTAGCAATAGCAATAGCACTTAGACATATATATTGCTTCACAGTGCTTTACAGTCCTCTCTAAGTGGTTTACAGAGTCAGCATATAACCCCCAACAATCTGGGTCCTTGTTTTACCCATCTCAGAAGGCTGGGAGGCTGAATCAACCTTGAGTAGGTCAGCATCGAACTCCTGGCAAGTTGGCAGAATTAGCCCTCAATACTGCATTCTAGCCATTGCGCCACCACAGTTCTGTATTTAGCTACTCCATGTGCCACTGGCCCTTTAAAAAAATGTAATGCATTTAAAATTTCTGAATACAACACACAGGAGAAGCCAAGTGATACAAAGTCATTTCAGAGGTCAGAGCAAAGAAGGAAGAGATTTAAAAACAATATCCATGGAGCAGCAAGACTAGAAGAGATTGTGAGAAATTGGATTATTTTTGGAAGCCAAAGGAGGTGCTAAGCTTGTTTGCAGGAGAGATGTTCAGTTAAAGTACAGTGATCAAACCAGAAGTCAGCAGGGCAGAAGAAAAATATCTCTCCTTTTTGCTTGTGATCCAGGAAGGTATTGACCTCAGCCCTTCATGACTGATCCACATGATGACAGCAAAATATATTGCTTCTTTTCTTACTGCACAACTATGCAAATCTGTGGATTACTTTTCTCTACTACGTAAATGTCCAGGATACATTTTGAATTTTGATAAACTGTCCCTGTTGGTAGAATAAAGGCCACAATCTTTTGCCCAAGATATAGCCTTAATAATAATGAGATTTTTTCCCGACATCGAGTATCTTTAAACAGTTTGCACATGTGATGATTGGCACTGCAGGCTTTGTGTCTAATTCCAGCTTAACAGGGGTCAATCCAATAAGTGACCTCTCCTTGCTGTCCTGCATACTATATTTAAAGTATACCTAGAGTCTGGAAACTCTGCTTTTGTCCTCAGTTGGGTAATTGTTAGTTTTTCAACAACGTAGAAATATTTTGTGTGTGTGTGGGCTCAGGTGGACTCATCTGATTCCGATAAACTGTTTGACACTTTTTAATGACATTTTGTTCAGTAAACCTCTTTAGAAGTGCAGGGTGAAGGATGTTGAAACCTTTCTCACATATATAACATGTTCCTGACACCTGAAAAGCAGGTCCTGCCTTGGTCCTGAGAAGTCTTAAGGACTTCTACCACACTGCTTTATCTCCATTTGCTCCAACTTTGATCTGCCGTTCTTTTGCATCTCTTGCAATCACTCTTACCATCATTCCCATTTCACAGCTCATTTTCAATAAAGTCTCCCCCAGTTAACCATTTCGATTGTAGGTCATATCAGGGCATCCAGACAAATCTATCATAAGAATATTCCCAAAGTCACAGTGTTCAACTGACTATGGTGATTCAGTGGCAAACAAACAGCAATTTCACTTTGGTTTTTCTTATGAAATCTATACATATGCAGATAATCAGAGTTGGAAGGGTCCTTGTAGGTCATCAAGTCCAACTCCCCCACCTACACAGGAGACCCTACACCATTTCTGGCAAATGGCAGTCTGATCTCTTCTTGAAAGTCTCAAGTGATGATGCTCCAACAACTTCCGAGGGTAAGCTGTTCCATTGATTGGTTGGTTATTCTCACTGTCAGAAAGTTTCTCCTTTCCAGGTTAAATCTCTCCTTGTTCAGTTTTCATCTATTATTCCTTGTCTGACCTTCAGGTGCTTTGGAAAATATCTTGATCCCTTCCTCTCTCAAATGTTGGAACACTGCTATCAAGTCTCCCCTGGTCCTTCTCTTCACTAGACTAGCCATGCCTAGTTCCTGTAATTGTTCTTCATATGTTTTAGTCTCCAGTCCCCTAATCATCCTGGTTGCTTTTCTCTGCACTTTTTCTTAGAGACTCAACATCTTTTTTAGCCTTTTTGGCTGCTGCTGCATACTGCTGGCTATTATTTAGCTGGTTGTCCACTAAGACTCCACAGTTACTGTTGTTAAGCCTGGTTTCACACAGTCTACATGTGTACTTTTGGTTTTTCTTGCCTAAGTGTAGGACTTTTACTTTTCTCTACATTGAATTTCATTTTATTAGATATGGCCCAGTGTTCTAGTCTGTCAAGATCCATCTGGATCTTGAGCCTATCTTCTTGGGTGTTAGCTATTCCTGCCAGCTTAGTGTCATCTGCAGATTTGGCAAGTTCTCTTTCTATTCCCTTCTGCTGTACCTTCTGCTGTAACCAGTAGTTTGGGTATTGAGTGTTCTTGCACAGTTTGTTCTCTTTCTTTAAAGCTCTTAGTGCTCTGGTGCTTGTAGATTGTGCACTATTTTTTCCTCCCATTACTGAGGCATGATCCCATATTTTACCTGGGGAACATCTTTCAAAATATTGTTCAAGACTGATGGACCAGTCTGTCATAGTCCTCTTCCTCCTCCATACTCCTCTTTCTCTCCCATATAAAGAGCTACCAATTATTACAAGAATTGCAGTGGTGGTGTGATGAGTCTTCTGTT
Source organism: Laticauda colubrina (assembly GCA_015471245.1). Taxonomy (NCBI): domain Eukaryota; kingdom Metazoa; phylum Chordata; class Lepidosauria; order Squamata; family Elapidae; genus Laticauda; species Laticauda colubrina. The sequence goes on along the minus strand of BLBF01000003.1, from coordinate 110,619,187 downwards.
AACATTTTAATATTTTTATAACTTTTTATGTTTAATTTTAAAATATTTTTGTAATTGTTCTTTTATGGTTTAATTGTACACCACCCAGAGTCATATTTCTGTGAGATGGGCAGCATATAAATACAGGTAAATAAACTGGTTGTAACATTCTCTATCAGTCTCTGTTTCAGCACATCTTCTGTAGAATCATTGGCAATGAAAATAGGATTAAACAGAGACTCTGTATCAGTGTTTAATGCCATCTTCATTACCAACTGGTTACTGAGGGAGAAGAAGTAGGAAAGACTTAAGGTTTTACAAGAACTATTGTACATTATATTATAAGCATAACGAACAAAGAGAAGTTCCCTGAGGGTGAGCTCCAGCATGAGTCTGAAAACTTGGAAGACTAAACCTCTGGTCCTGGTGACTGATCCAGCTTGGATCCTGCAATAATGAAAGGAACCCTCAAAATACCATAGGAAGAATAAAGCACACAGATATAGCTATAACCTGGGGGAGGATTCTACCAGTTTGCACCTATTCTCTAGAACTGGATGTTAACATTCTAAGTAGTTCAAAGAACTGGTTGTTAGAAGAAATTACTGGCCTAATCCTGTAAGGAAGGCAGGAAGGAAACATTCTGGTGTTGCTTACAGAAACTGCCTCTCTGTTAACCCTTATTGCATTCTTGGCAGGACTAGACTTCCTGTCTCAGGAACTTCTCTGGAGTTTTTTTCTCCCCTCCTTTGCTGGTACTTTGCTTGTATGGAGTGACCATTCAAAGTTACAATGGCACTGAAAAAAGTGACTTATGACTATTTTTCACATTTACAACTGTTGCAGCATCCCCACAGGCATGAGAAGCCAGGCGAGGAGATGTGTGCCTTGATGTGAGTGATATTGAGTTGGCCATACCCAGCCAATAACATGACCACCAAGCCATGTCCACCAACTAAGCCACACCCCCAGAACCGGTTGTTAAAAAATTTGAATCCCACCCCTGGCGAAAACTTATATAACTATATGATGCTCTTCAGGAAGGCATTAAAAGACCTGGGTTTTCCACTGATAGTGGTTTGAATGACAATTTGCACCTGTCTGTTTACATAATTGTGAAGAAAAAGAATTCATCTCACCTTCCTGCTGCAATAGCTTCTCATTTTTGCTGTTTGTTGTTTAATCCTCCATAAACTGACCAGCATTATTGGCAAGAGAAGATTATTTATTTAGATTTCCTATTTCTAAACCACCCAACTCTTTCAGAGAGGGCTCTAGTGCAGATAAATAATAAAAACCACACAAGATTACCGCAAGATTGAGACTTGATCATGTACCTGTTGCTCTGGCAATTATGGGACCAAGGGTATTATTTAAATTGGGTGATAACTGATTCTGACAGTAATTCAGGTGGATCTTATCCTGCTAGAGTGGTTTGCATTGCTCCCTTTGAGGGCAGTGGTCCTGGGATTGGCCTTTGCTATATGGGAAGAAGAATGAGTCATGTAGCTCATGCAGCCTTCTTCATGTGCTAGAAAATGGAGCAAGTAGAAACTCTGGATTATTATAATGAAGAATGGCTCCAAATCTGGGAATGCGTATAGCAGAATTGCTAAGTCTGCAAACATATTTACCAGTAGGTCTCATTTTACACAGCGGGATATAATTTTAAGCAAACAAGCTATAAATCATGTTTATTTGTTTTTCTGGAATTTTAACTTCTTTTTGCTCTTTTAAGCTGAGAGAAATCTCTTTTAATCAGCACAATTTTGCGTACATGACCAGCTGCTGCACCCAAACTCATCAGCCAAGCTTGATAATAAACTTCAAGGAAGACTATCATTCTTCCATGGTTCTTCCATCGCAGCCTCATTCAGCTTAATTGGCTGTAGTTGAAAGTATGAATCTCACACAGTTTTCCTCCGGAATGTGGTTTAGAGAAGGATGGTGCTGCAAAATTATGTTCTGTTTCAAAACGAATAGACCAAGTTTCAAAACTGATGTTTTCTGAATAGATCAGTTTCAAAACTGATGGACCAAGCAGTGATTGAGAAAATTTGATTCAAAATGTTTGCAAATGAAAATGATTCAAAACACCCAATAGTTTCCTGGATTTCAAGCACAGAACTTGTTCAATTTACCTGAAATCTGCTTGAAGTTGTACAAAGAAGTGAAGCATCTTCTGATGCACCTTTCCTCCCACATATCACTTTATCTGCACTTTCATCCCCTCATCTAGAAATGGTTGGTCTCTTCCAATTAATAAGATATTGCTTTTGAATAATGAGATTAAGTTTGTAGGGAAACACAAAGCAAAGGGAAAAGCAATTTGTGAAAAAACCCCATGGTGATAAATTTTGAAATCTCTGGCCTGAAATCTAATATTGTATTTTTAAAAATAGCATTTAAATGTGAACAACAAGAAAACAAGTTATTAAGTTAAAAAAAACATGCACAAAGATCCAATAAGACAATCTGTGCTGGCCATACATCAGAGAATGTATCAGTCCTGTTCATTTGTGTCCTCACATGAACTTTCCTAGAGTTTATTTGTTGGTTTGCTTTGCTCATATTTACAGACCTGGAATGAGTTTAACTTCCTGGTTTAATTATATTCTTGAGTAATGGTGTCAAGTCATGCTTTAAACTGCTAGGGAGGGGGAAATTCATCCAGTCCAAAAGTATTACGTGAAATCAAGTATTCTAATTTTCTGTCCATTTATCCAAAACCAAGTCCAACCGAACTGAATCCAACTTCCCATTAACAAGACTTTTTGTTTTAAGATTACAACTCAGCAAAGGTCCTTTGTTACTTTAAAAATTAGATTGGATCAGAAAAGCACCCTGGGTGGATTACATATTTTATTCTCTTCTCCCAGGAAACGTCTTTCCTCATCCAAAATTGCTACTTTGCACAGGACTAAATAACTGGGATGAAGGGAGAGCAATTATTACTAGTACTTGCAGGAATAAGAACAAATATAAGAAGAAGGGGAGCAATTCAGTCAGGAAAATCGTAGAAGAGACTAGAGTTAAGGCTAGGTCCCACTGGCCGATGGATGCAAAATGTATGCAAAAAGGACACAGCGGATGAGCAAAATTTCGGGGGTGGTTCCATCTGTTGTTATCCACTTCAAAATGTGGCCCAAATTTGCATAAACAGAATGGAAAAGAACGGAAAGGAACAGACGGGGTTAGTATGTAGCGGGGATGTTAAGTGGATGTTCATAGGAAGCCTAGCGGATGGAAGCGGATGGAATCAGATGACACCTCCGATGGACTTCCGGGGGAGAATTGCAAAAGAGACGCATAGCAGAAGGGACGGATGCATAGCGGATGACGCGGATGCATCACGGACACCTATAGGAAGCAAAGTGGATGCATAGCAGATGTATATCAGATGCAAAGTGTTCACTGCGCATGCGGGGAGTATGAATTGCGTCAGCTCCGTGGATAGAAAAGGATGCAGCTCGCACACAGTCAGCATTCAGAGGAAAGACATGGAGCCACAGACATCTTCAAAGAACACCATGGTTCGTCAGTCAGGGAAGAAGAGAAACCCTGTGCTTACTCGTGCCAGCCCTGGCAAGAAGGACAGAACCACCATCCCACCCCCTGGCACTGACTCTGAAGCTGCTGCTGCTGCTGCTGCTGGTGGTGGTGCTTCTCCTGCTGCTGGTGCTGCTGGTGCTTCTCCTGCTGCTG
>BLBF01000003.1:110564126-110615493 GCA_015471245.1 Laticauda colubrina | reverse complement strand
TGGTGCTTCTCCTGCTGCTGGTGCTGCTGGTGCTTCTCCTGCTGCTGGTGCTGCTGGTGCTTCTCCTGCTGCTGGTGCTGCTGGTGCTTCTCCTGCTGCTGGTGATGCTGGTGCTTCTCCTGCTGGTGATGCTGCTGCTACTGCTACTGCTGCTGCTGCTGTGGTGGACCAGCCCCAAGGCCCTCAAAGCCCTGCTGGTGAAGGCCCTGAAGGCCCTGCTGCTGAAGGCCCTGCCAGAGGGAGGAAGAGGCAAGGGAAGGAGAAGGGAGAGAGGAAACAGTACACCATTTCTGAGGAGCATGAGGAGGAGGTGCTGGAATGGCTGAGGGAGAATGAGTACCTCTGGAGAAAGGGCCACAGACTGTATTGCAACACCAAGAAGAAGCAGGCAGCTTGGAGAGACAAGGCAGAGAGCCTGGGATACATTGCGGATGTCCTCCTGGGATGGGTGGAAGCACATGCACACCTGGTATGGCAAGCTACACTTGAAGAAATCTGGGCAGGCCGCTGTCAAGCTCACTGACCGGGAGATGTATGTCATGGACAAGTGCAGCTTCCTGGAGGGTGAGATCCGCCACCGAGGAGCAGCCCCTCTGACACCCCTCTCCCTCAGACAGCCCACAGACAGCCAGTCCTCTTCCAGCCAGGAGACAGCTGCCCTGTCCAGACAGGTGTCTTTGGAGGACCCCACAGCAGAGACCCCCCTGACAGCTGCACTCCCCATGCTGGAGGACTTGGAGGATCCCCTGTCACAAATGGAGCAAGAAGTGGCAGCCACCAGAAACCAATGCACCCCCACCCCCAGCTCCACAGTATGCAGGCAGAGAGGCAGACTGGAGGGCCAGAGCCACACTGTCCTGTTGGAGATCAGGGACACAATCAAGACCAGCACAGAACTTCTCTCTCAGCTGGTCCACAGTAACATACCATCCTCAGTCCGGAAGCTCTTCATCACCTACGTGAGCCAGACCCTCATGGACCTGCCCGAGGCCCAATACCAGGTGATGAAGCAAAAGATAACAGCACTTCTGCACAACCCTCAAGGCCCAGCTGAACCTCCTCTGACCCAGTCCAGGTCTGCCCCTCCACCCCAGGTGATGTCACAGCCCTTGCACGGCTTTCAACAGCCCCTCACCGACCAAGGCTACGACTACTAGGACTTTCCACAACAGAAACAGCCCTTCCCAGTCCAGGCCCAGGTTCATTGCATGACACAGACGCCACACCTCGCCCAGCTGCAGACCAGACAACCCCACTACACTCCTCCTTCCTCCAACCCACAGCCAAGCCCATCAACAGACAATCTGTCATCAGTATTGTGCCTGACATCCCAGGTACTTGATGAAGGGACTCTCAACCTCAAGGGACTGAGTCAGCTCTCTTAGAGCTTCCTGAACACACCATCCCCTGTTGTACTCTCGGGGCCAAGCACCCCAATAGCGCCTCAGACCAGCACTCCAGCCACAGCCACAGCCACCTCCACAGTCCATGCCAGCTTAACAGCTGAGACCATGGACATGCCTCAGAGTGACTGAGAATAGTGCCAGAGACTGAGTTGTTACCTGTTCACTTTATCTTTGCTTAAGACACTTTACTTGGTTCATTTTGCTTTTTTACGAAAGTCATACAGTTTACTTAAAACAGTTATTAATACAGGTTATCTTTGCTTAAGACACTTGGTTCATTTTTTTTAATTTAATAAAGTGTTGGTGAAAACTTTGAAAAAATGGTTAAGCCTTTGCATGCTTGTGGGATAGATAAGGATAGTTGTGGGATAGATAAACCTCCAGTGCAACCATAGTGGGACTGTATGGTCCACCATCCTAGCGATCCAGATGATTTTCCCCCCCTTTTTATAGAAAATATCGGTTGTCCACTAGGTGTCCTTCCACATACTCTAGGCATACTTTAGACATCCTAAATATATGAGATACATCCCATATACAAACATTTTGTCCGTTTTAATGCTTTATATACGAGATGCATCCGCTTACATCCTTTCTATTTCCATGCTACTAACTCTATGTGGACGTTCCAGGTACCTTTCCTTTCCTCCCTCTTTCCGTTTTCAGCTGCAGTGGATGTGAGTTGCGAGGATGGCCAGAGGATGCCTAGAGGATACAGCGGATGTTTAATGGATGATAATGGACATAGAACGTTTGTTGCCCGTATATGCCGCGGATGTACATTGTACGCAGCGGAAAGTTCATCCGTTCAAAAAGTTTTGTGCAGCTCAAAACTTCTTGCGTGAACGAAATCTCAGTGGACGGATGCTCGAAGGATAGAGTGTATGAAACACGTATGCAATGAGTACACAATGGATGCATCGTGCTTTCCAATGGATGGCAAGTTTTTTTGTCCATTTTACATCCTCTTTGCATCTGTTGGTGCAATGGGACAGGGGCTTAAACGGGTTTGATCTGGATTTTGTTTCAAAATATTACATGTAGATATGGTTTCCCACAGGGTTATCACCTACACAACACATTGGCAATAAATAAACACATACTTTTGCATAATATTGTGCTACTTCAAGTATGATTAGATTTGCAATTAATCAAAGAGGACAAGGAGTCGCAGTTGCGCAGTGGTTAGAATGCAGTACTACAGCTACCAGCAGTTTGGCAGTTCAGGTCTCACTGGATCAAGATTTATTGACCCATCCTTCCATCCTTCTGAGGTTGGTAAAATGAAGAGCCATGTTGGGGACAATATGCTGACTCTATAAATCACTTCATGGAGGGCTGTAAAACACTGTGAAGCAGTATATAACTCTAAGTGCTATTGCCAATGCCATCTTAGATAGGTGATTTACTTGTAAGCTGCCCTGGGAGAATCATTATCCTGAAAGGCAGGATATTGATTGTTATAAAATGCAAATTCATCAATTAAACACAAAAAATAACTTCAAAACTTTCCTTTTCTTTGTTTCATTCTTAAATATAACCTTAACTATAAAAATAAGTTTATTAGGGAGGGATTGCCTTCTGCAAAGAGGATTGGAGGGAGGGCAAAAACTGAATGAGACAACTCGCTGCAGCCAATATGCCATGGCCAGTTCGCCATGGGACCATTCTCTGTAGGACCATTCAACAATTCAATGTAAGTATTTAAAATAATTTTTAAAAATATTTTAATATTTATCATTCACACTTGATTTTGTCCCTCCTTTGACATCCTTTCTTTAATGATTCTATCCCCCTATTTCTTTGATCATAGTATAACTCTTGTCCTGCAGTGAATTGTCCCATGGCACGTTGGCTGCAGTGAGTTGTCGTAGATCCAACCAAAAATCCTATGTCCCTACTGTGGACATGTGTTTTGCCTCTGTTAGCAGTGACCTAGTGAAAAATGTGTGGTTTATTAGTCTCAGTGATTACTTTGGCTTCCTTTTTCTCCTGCTTTCATCCTTGCTCTTCCTTAAATGCTGCTTCTTTGGGATATGTTCTTCTACCAGCAATTGCTGGAGTCTCTTCTCCCTTTTCTTACCAGAAGGATAGTGGGCCTTTGATTAACTTTTGCTCAGATCAGTAGCATTCTTTTAAACTTCCTTCATTCCATTTTCTCAGAACAATTCTGTTTGTTTACAGCAGATCTGTGTGTCTTTCACATTCATTAGCACTTTGCCATCTGCTGCCTTAATAGAGAAATAAATTAGTGTTTTGTAGTGAGTTCCTCAAGAGTGCCAAAAGTGGCATTTGTAAAAATATTTGTATTCATTTGCTCACACTCTTAAACCCCATTCTTAATCCCCATTCTTCTGGGTCCAATTTGAGATAGGAAAGAAAAAGAATTAGATACAGGAAATTTTATCTGGGCATCTGCATTTTCACTCTCCATTTCTTTGTGTAGGAAAAAGGGATATTAAAATAGTTATCTCCCACCTTTCACTCACATCCATTTTGCTATTATGGGGAGCTATGCAAGGAGCAATGGCTTGTTCAAAAACAAGAGGAGGGCACCTTTTAGCTCTTTTGACCTCAGTGCTACAGGGGTATAAAAGAGCATCTAAAGCAATTCTACTTTAAAATGCACTTGGGCTGGACTATTTTTACAACTGATTCTTATAGCTCTTCCTTAATGCACAATTCTACTAGCCTTTCAGAGACCAGCAAAGTACTAAATTTCTATTTGTTTTTCAGAGCAACTTCCTTGAAACAGGATAACTTACTTGAGAGCAGGAAGGTGAGGAAATAGATATCTCAAGGAAGGGGAGAATGGACCAACCTCAAGATCAGCTTCTGAAAGACAACTAGTCCTTCGGTTTTCAACTTAGCAAGGCCTGGATCTGACTGTAAATTGGTGCAAAACTACCAATATGGAGGTGAACTTTTTTCCCCCAGAAAAACAATTTTCAAATAGGCTAATATACAATATACACTTTTGCAGGTTAAATGTATGCTAAAATAAACCCACAGGCAAAAATTATTTATAAGTCCTGATTAGACAAGAGAAAAACTTCCCATCTCCTCTTTCCATCTTTCTGAGTTGTTCCGAGCATCTTGCTGTCACTGCAGTGGCATAAAATAGACTGTTTAGCACAGGGGTGCAGAACTATGGTCTTTTCAAGATTTATGGACTTCAACTTCTAAAATCCCTGAGCCAGGAATTCTGGGAGTTGAGTCTACAAGTAATAAAGGGGCTGTAGTTCCCCACTTCTGGTGTAGCATTAGAAGAAGTTCTATAAAGTCTAATACTTCCAAATTATTTGCTTTTGCCTCATCTTCCTTAATTTCATTCTAGATTTGCTTTTGTGTTCTCTGTCTATCAAATTTTGCATTCATGGCAACTCCAAATACCCATAGAAATACTAAATACCCATAGAAATTCAGGCCAGCCATTGTAATTGCTAGGAATCTCAGAAATTAGGTTTAGTTTGTAACCTGGCAAATTCCAACATTTCACCAGGGCTGGATTTTTCTTATTACATAATAAAAGGGGAAAGCTCTTCTTTCTCCCTTCCCCTCTCTTTTAGCTGTATATACTTTGGCTTAGTCTGCTCTTCCATCGCTCTCCTTCTGCAAAGTAATTTTCATAGACAATGCTGAAAAAATGCACTTGAGTTTCTTCTTCTCTTTTCTTTTCTTTTCTTTTCTTTTCTTTTCTTTTCTTTTCTTTTCGTATTCTTCTCATAATATAAACCTGGGTAACACAGATAGAATATGCAAAGGAAAAGAAATGAAATGCATGGCCTTGACAATTCAGGATTCATCATCACACTGCAGCCCAATTTGAGTGCAAACCAATTTAAGCCTCCTGTGTCCTTAGTCTCAAGAGCTATTTAAACTGGCTTTTAAAGAGTTCAGCTCCACTGACTAAAATGTGCGTTCAATTTTTAAATGGCTTGGTCTACTTTCTGCCCTGCATTAGCAACAATCACAAGTAATGATTCTAAAAGCACTCTTGGCATCAGTGGCAAAAAGTGTCCTACAGTTGATCTGCTATGTTCTGCAAAGTCTCAATCCAGTATTCAGAACTATCAACGAGATCCTATGCCTGGGGGTAGATTCTTTCTTCCAACCAGCCCAGCAAACCAGCCCCCTCCACCAGTATTTATAGAGAGACGGCAGCTCTGATCACACACTGCATGCACTGGCATGAAGCCGAAAGCACCAGCCTGAGGATGGAGAGTGGGACCTCACCAAAATGTCACCAAGATACTCTTAATCTTACACAGGAAAAGGCCCGAACACACCTAGATCTACATATATACACTGCTCAAAAAAATAAAAGGAACACTTAAACAACACAATATAACTCCAAGTCAATCACACTTCTGTGAAATCAAACTGTCCACTTAGGTAGCAACACTGATTGACAATCAATTTCACATGCTGTTGTGCAAATGGAATAGACAATAGGTGGAAAGCATAGGCAGTTAGCAAGACATACCCAATAAAGGAGTGGTTCTGCAGGTGGTGACCACAGACCACTTCTCAGTTCCTATGCTTTCTGGCTAATAGTTTGGTCACTTTTGAATGCTGGTGGTGCTTTCACTCTAGTGGTAGCATGAGATGGCGTCTACAACCCACACAAGTGGCTCAGGCAGTGCAGCTCATCCAGGATGGCACATCAATGTGAGCTGTGGCAAGAAGGTTTCCTGGGTCAGTGTAGTGTCCAGAACATGGAGGTGCTACCAGGAGACAGGCCAGTACATCAGGAGACAAGGAGGAGGCCGTAGGAGGGCAACAACCCAGCATCAGGATGCTACCTCCGCCTTTGTGCAAGGAGGGACAGGAGGAGCATTGCCAGAGCCCTGCAAAATGACCTCCAGTGGGCCACAAATGTATATGTGGCTGCTCAAACAATTAGAAACAGACTCCATGAGGGTGGTATGAGGGCCCAATGTCCACAGGTGGGGGTTGTGCTTACAGCCCAATACTATGCAGGATGTTTGGCATTTGCCAGAGAACACCAAGACTGGCAAATTCGCCACTGGTGCCCTCTGTTCTTCATAGACGAAAGCAGGTTCACACTGAGCACATGTGACAGACGTGACAGGGTCTGGAGATGCGAGGAGAATGTTCTGCTGCCTGCAACATCCTCCAGCATGACCGGTTTGGCAGTGGGTCAGTAATGGTGTGGGGTGTCATTTCTTTAGGGGGCCGCACAGCCCTCCATGTGCTCACTAGAGGTAGCCTGACTGCCATTAGGTATCGAGATGAGATCTTCAGACCCCTTGTGAGACCATATGCTGGTGTGGTTGGCTCTGGGTTCCTCCTAATGCACAACAATGGTAGACCTCATGTGGCTGGAGTGTGTCAGCACTTCCTGCAAGATGAAGGCATTGATGGTATGGACTGGCGCGCCCGTTCCCCCGACCTGAATCCAATTGAACTTATCTGGGACATCATATCTCACTCCACCCACCAACGCCATGTTGCACCACAGACTGTCCAGGCATTGGGGGATGCTTTAGTCCAGGTGTAGGAGGAGATCCCTCAGGAGACCATCCACAACTTCATCAGGAGTGCGCCCAGGCATTGTTGGGAGGTCATATAGGCATGTGGAGGCCACACATGCTACTGAGTCTCATTTTGACTTGTTTTAAGGACATTACTCAAAGTTGGATCACTGTAGTGTTTTTTTCCACTTTAATTTTGAGTGTAACTCGAAATCCAGACCTCCATGGGTTGCTCAATTTGATTTCCAGTGATAATTTTTGTGTGATTTTGTTGTTAGCACATTCATTTAAGGAATGAACAAAGTATTTAATAAGAATATTTCATTCATTTAGATCTTGGATGTCTTATTTTTGTGTTTCCTTTATTTTTTTGAGCTGTGTATATACATCCTAAGAAACCCCAAAGATAAAATTGACCTAGAAAACCAAGGCATATATGAAGTACCCTGCGCATCATGTCCTGCCACATACATAGGACAAACCAACAAGACAAACCTGCTTTGAAGAACATAAGAATGCAATAAAAAAGCTGGAACACACTTCCTCACTAGTCCAACATATGAAAGCCACAGATCATAGAATCGACTTCAATGGCACCAAAACCTTAGCTACTATAGAAAACCCCAGCTACAAAATCATCAGAGAAGCCATAGAAATTGATAAGAGACCTAATAGTATGAATAGAAGAGATCACTCCACCAGACTATCAATCATCTGGAAGCCTGCATTTACAAACAAACAAAATCTCTATACCACAGTCCAGACAAGCACCTGGACACAAACAGACTCCCCCACAATACCTCCAGCCCAAACACATCCCAGCCAGCTACCCAAATAAAACCTAGCTTCCTAATAAATAATTATCAGCCATTCACAAGAAACCAAGCTGCACCAAGAAACCCCAATGCACAAAACACAATGTTGCCAACCAATCAAGAACACAGCAACTTGAAGACAAATAAAAACAGACCTAGACTCCCAGCCAATCAGGATGAGGAAAAAACCATTCAAATAAAGCAGAAAGCCGTCACCAAATTTAAACAAAAAAAAAGCTGTCAAGCCTGACATACAAGATTAAAAAGAACTCAGTACACAAGCCTGAGGATGGCAGATGAGATTCTGCCGAAATGTCACTATAATAAAAGCACAAATATTAAGCTGTGGGAAAATATCCAAAGAAACCTAAATAACATACATACATACATACATACATACATACATACATACATACATACGTACGAAGGACTCAGTTAGTGGGAGGAAAGTCTTCTGTGAGATTGGAAGCAATGTGGTGCCTGCTACAGTTGTCAGAAATCCAGATCTATTTTGGACTGGCAAGAGACAGAGGGGATAAATGTCTATGAAAGGCTGAGCAGAAACTCATCTGAGATAGCTGAAGGATTATAGTTCACTTAATCCTCCAGGGAAAGATTGAAGGCAAATGAGGTCCAGGCAGAAGAAGAACATCATTGTTTCAAAATCAAAGGGACTGGCTTGGACAAAACTCAGCAGCACCTTTTTTGTGCAGTTTTGATAAAAATAGCATCGCCAACATGATCGCCAACATCCGATGGTGGATATGGCGCAAGAAAAAGAAGGATTAAGAGGAATTGCTAGATTTAAAAGTACTATTGTTCTGCATGCAGTAAAAAAATAATATTTTTTATCAAGTTTCTCCAATGAGGAGAAAGGTATGTGGAGATCAGTTTCCAGGAAACCCAGCCTGCACAACAGAATAACAGAATAATAGAGTTGGAAGGGATCTTGGAGGTCTTCTAGTCCAACCTACCTGCTTAGGCAGGAAACCCTGTTCAGGCAGAAAACCATTTCAGATAAATGGTTGTCCAATTTCTTAAAAATCTCCAGTGTTGGAGCATCCACAATTTCTGGTGGTAAGTCATTGCACTGATTAATTGTTCTGTTGGGAAATTTCTCACTTAAGCCCATGTCACACTGGCCAACGGATGCAAAAAGGACACAGCGGACGAGCAAAATGTTCCATCCATTGTTATCCGCTCTCAAAAGGGGCAAAAATGTGCATAACTGGAGCGGATAACACGGACACGGGGAGGACGCAGGGTGGATGCAAAGCGGATGCGGAACGGAAGCCCAGCGGATGGAAGCGGATGAGAGCAGATGGCACATCCGCTAGGCTTCCGGGCGGCCTCAGCAAAGCGGACGTGGAATGGATACAGTGGATGCAGAGCGGACGCTGAACGGATGAAGTGGATGCACAGCGGATGCACAGCGGATGCACAGCGGATGCACAGCAGAAGCCTAACGGATGCCTGGCATTAATTGCGCATGCGGGGGGGATACATTTCGTCAGCCCCGCGGATATAACGAAAGCAGCTCGGAAGCAGGTCGCCATTCAGAGGAAAGACCTGCTGCCGGACACATCGACTGCCTTGCCTGCCCTGCCTGCATGTCTGCTTGCCAGCCTTGCTGCCAGCCTTGCTGTCTGCCTGCCTGCCAGCCTTGGTGCCTGTCTGTCTGCCAGCCTTCCATCCTTCTGAGGTGGATAAAATGAAGACCCAGATTGTTGGGGGCAGTATGCTGACTCTGTAAATCACTTAGAGAGGGCTATAAAGCGCTATAAAGTGGTATATAAGAAACTGTTATTGTTATTACTATCTATAATGTATATATAAGTAGTAAATGATATCTTACAGGATTAAGATCAAAAAAATGCAATGCCATGTGAATGATTTTTTTTTCCAATTTATCTTATTCTTGCTAATAGTGGATAATAGAATTTATAGGACTAGCAAGGACAAGGTCCATTAATGACTATGAGCATCAATACACAGCTATAATAATGAAGGGAAGGGATAACATATTCACAGGTAGACTTTGTTCCAGTCTTTCACTCTTGCCTGTCATGGTGGAGGTCAAGGCTGTTGATCTTTCAAGGTTACACGGAAAAAGTGAGAGCCCTATTCATCCGTCTTCACTCACTGAACAGGGCACCAGCTTTGAAGCAGCTCTCCCACATCCTTGCATTAAACATTGATAAATCCTGCCAAGCATATGTGGGTCTAATGCAGCTGCTTGGTACAGAATGGCCAATGCCCTTCTCTAAAATTCAGTTTATTTGAACAGTGCTGGAAGGCAGTCAGCACCTCCACTGCCTATGAGCACTCAAGCATCTTTTAACTTAATGACAACTTTGCTAACAGCTGAAATCAATACAATTCCAGCATCAATCTAATCATAGCTTGGTAGCTCAGGGAAAATACTGCTTAACTGCACAGGCTTTTGAAATGTAGGCAACCTCTAGCATCCTAAATTTAATCTAATACCCAGAATAGTTAGGATTTCATTGCAAAACACATTAGGTACCTTATCAAAATGTCCCATGGCCCACAGCAGATATCTTCTGTGGGCCGTGGGATCATTGGCCCAGAGGTCAAATCTTTGGTCCATGCATTCAATCTCATATGAAATGAGGTCTGGACACAAGTCATTGGCTGACTTCATAGCACATCATCTCTGACTTTGGGAACCGCTCATACACATAAGCCTTGAATATCCCAGCAGCAGGATCATTCTTCAATATTTGAAATTGACTTTAGGATAAAGTAGCACCTTACTATGTACAGCAGGGTTGCACCAAGCATGTGGACCCAAGAGCCTTTTCAAAATTTGCCACAAATTTTGGATTATGATAGAAGGGAGAAATTATTGTGTACATGGTTATGTTCATTATTTGAACCATATTTAATAACAGTTAAAGATAGTTTTGTGCTGCATTTCTTTATTCTACCTCTGCCATGTTCTGCCACATGAAACCCAAGAGTATACAATGAATGAGATAGGAATGGGTAAAGTAGCATTCCCCATTGTATTGCCCTCTGAATGACTGGAAATTCTGGGTATTTTAGTCCAACACATTTCTAGGAACATGTTGAACTTATTGTAAGAGGAATCTGTTCTCTGTAACTATGTGGTTAACTATGTGCCCTCAGCTTGTGCCATTCTTGCTGTAGATTCAGAATGATGTCAGACATGATGGAAAGCTGCTTTGGAAAGATTTTATTTTCAAAAGTAGATAAATAAATAGATTAATAATAAGTGATAACGATAATATGCAGAAAGGAAAGGATGACAGGACAGCAACCAGATAAGTTTTAAATAGTGTCTCCCTTATCAACCAATTCACCTAAAAAGTCCAAAACTTTATTCTTCTGGCAAAAATACAATTTGTGATCAAGACAGAAGAAGGAACAAACTCATGCAGAATTTAAACACTTTTTTTTTTAAAGCATCCCTTAACATGAAGTTTAGGAACCAATACTTGTCTAGATCTAGAATGTTAACTCTGAACTTTATCTAACGAAAGCTGAATCACCACTAGGAACTGCTCCTACCTCAAATCCTGGTCAAAATCAAATGGGAATTAAAAGAAAGCACACCTGTTGTAAACTAAATTTATATCCTAAGCACTTTTATTTACCTACATTCATTTGCTTTAACCTGCAAAGGTCAGCAACCAATGAAAAACATTAATTTTATCACAATAGCCACTTCCATCTGTCCCTGCATGTTCGAATTTCAATTTTCTTTGGTTTCAGAAAGATTGCTGTAAAGAAATGTGGATTGTTGTCATTTGCCCATTGTTATTACAGCACCCTTCAATGCTTTGTTTGGATTATAATTAAACAGACTTTGCAAACTTATGATAATATTTTTAGAATTCATTATATTGAAGTTGGGGTTTGAGAAAAATATACTTTATGGTATTTTCCTCCGCTTTCCTATTTATGTTCTCTGTGTTTTTATTTATTTCTTTGTGTTTGTTTTTTTAATAAGTCTATGTGTTAGACACCTTGGAATTAAACATTGTAGGCAACTGGCAAGTTTGCAAAATAAATGATTGCCTGAAACAGGAACAACTGGGGGAAAAAACTATAATACTAGAAATAGTTAGCATCTGAGAGTGACAGCTGTCAGCAATGAATATAGAACATTCTGGCTCAGCTTGAGTCTGTTTCTTTCCACCAACAGGATGTGGAATTTGGATTGTGATACACCAAAGAATGACTAGACTGCAAGTTTCTGTGATCAGATATGCCCTGAGAAACAGAAGCTGCTTCAGGGAATGTTGCAGTGAGCTGAGAAAGGAAGATCATATCGATCTCTGATTGCCCTTTTGGGTTCATTGATATCTTATTGTGTTTATCCCTACATGCAGGCCCATTCACACACGCCATGTTTTCATGAGATCAGACTCTGAATTAAAAAGTGATTTCATCAACCTTCAAAAATGTGAGACAACCTACAATCCTTTATTAAGAGGAGTCCTCATTTTGTGTTTCCACAAACTTAAGAAAGATAATAGCCAACCACCAATACCTCCAATCAACAACTAAAAAGCCACACACAACCAGGCATCATATAACTACCACACACAGAGTAACCCAAAGCTCAAATTCTGCTGGAGAGAAACTCTCTGAGGATGGGCTTCAGCACGAGTCCAAACAAGATAAACACCTTGAGGATGGGCTCTAGCACAAGTCCAAAAGCTCAAGACTAAACCTATGGTCCCAGTGATTGACCCAGATTGAATCCTAAGAAGAATGGTTGTGGCAAGGTTGTAGAAAGTCCCCCTTGAAGTATTGCTAGGCCTTCTAAGAGGGACAGAAATTCATGCCATATTTCAAAATGATTCCACTACTTAAAAGTCCAGTCATTACTTATTTGGTCAGGAATTGCACTCTTTTATTAAAGAACATCTTTATTTTTACAAAATGTGTTAAGCCATCAATGATTTAGAGCAGCGAATGATGAAATAGACTACTGTCCTATGGAAGTCATATGTTTGCAATGTATTGTTAGTAATCTCTTACATCTGCCCAGAGTCATTGAGAGTCAGAAAGCATATAAGCTTAATAAGTTGTTGGAATCATGGTTGTTGTTATCATATAGTTAGTCAGATGTTTAGACTAGATTTGGCATTTTAGCCACATATTGAATCCTTTCCAATGATCTAGGATAGGCAGTTGTTGCTGCTGTTAAGGTTGTTTGCATAGTCAGCCAGATATTTGCATTATTATTATTATGGTTGTTGTTGTTGTTGTTGTTGTT
Source organism: Laticauda colubrina (assembly GCA_015471245.1). Taxonomy (NCBI): domain Eukaryota; kingdom Metazoa; phylum Chordata; class Lepidosauria; order Squamata; family Elapidae; genus Laticauda; species Laticauda colubrina. The sequence continues at coordinate 110,602,502 of BLBF01000003.1, read as the reverse complement.
GTTGTTGTTGTTGTTGTTGTTAAGCCTGGGTTCCCCAACCAGGGTTAGGTAGACAAGCTAAACAGAATGTGCAGCGTTAGTCAGATAGGCACACAGATAAATGAGTGAGCTAAGCTTGTATGTTTATTCACATACAGTAAAAATAACAGATACGCTTGTGCTATCAAGAATATAGTTTATTCCAGTATAAGTTTATGGCATAGTCAAATATCAGTCCAATATTCATTTACCATGTAGTCAGTCCATTCAGGGATATTCAGTTAGCAAAGTCCATGTAGAATATCCTATGTCAGTTCACATACAAATTAGTCCTTTGTTCTCTCTCCCGTTCGAGTAATGCAGTCTTGATTCCAAGCAGTAATCAGGGATCATCAAAGCCAGAGAGAGAGAGAGAGCAAGCCGTAGTCTTGCTACTTTTATATTGTTTTCTTTACCACTCCTTTAATTGCTATTTCACAGTTAAAGCTGTATACACTCTAACTTACACTAACTATGATTCATAGTTATTATTTCACCTAAACCAGTTAGGGTAAACAATGTTATCCCTAACAGTTGTTGTTCTTGTTCTTGTTCTTGTATAACTTGGTAGACTCCAAATATCTTAAACTGATTGGCCGAATAGGCTGTTCTTGGATTGGTCAGTTAAGCGCCATTCTGATTGGCCCGCCTGACGGCGGGAACACTTGAACAACTTTCATTGGCCACAAGCCGCGAGCAAGCCGCTATAAGAAGGGCTGCCGCGACTTGGGAAAATGTTCCGTTACAAATCACTATACTGTTTTAATAAAGAGTTGTTTGTTGGAACCCGGTCTCGCACACCTTATTTCCAAATGGAACAGTTGTCATTATCATTATCATCATTATCATCATCATCCTTATCATCATCATCCTTATCATTATTCTATTATAATGTTTACTATGTATGGCTAATCTCTAATTAGATTCATAGACTAAGACTGGTGGAAACTTAATAATTCAAGTTCTAAGTGAAGCAGCTTGGAAGGTCAAAAACAAAATTTGCATTTATCAGAAATCCTCTGACCCCTTACCTTGCTTCTTATAGAAATATTGTGCAAAACCACGAAATTGCTGAACTAAGGAACTGGAAGTAAGCATGTTTCAGTGAATAAGGATGGGTCTGGAAAATAACAGAAATGTACTTCTCCTTTTTGGTATAGTTTAACATAAGAAACACCCCAGGCTAGGTTGAGGTTATGAAATGTATAAAGAGGAAAAGCCAGGGGTTCAGAATTTGCCATTCTAATGCTCTGCACCTTTGTGCACAAATAAAACCTGTACTCTCCAACTTGTCGTGGTCTTGTGTCCTGATTTGGAAGCAAGATTTGCTGCAACATAAGGACCTAAGAATTACTAAAGTGGCATCTAAGAATATAGACAATTGTAAGTGGGGTGGTTTTTTTTTTTTTATAAAAACCCCAGCCTTTTAAAAAAACATATGAATGAAGAGGTACTCTGTAGGCTAGGTTGGGACTCTCCAAATGAGATTGTGTACAAGGCATCAGACATCTGGGTAGAAATTCATTCATAATTGCCAAGCTCACCTAAAGATGAGCAAAATTTTTCCTTTGTAGTACAGGTAGTCCTGAACATGCAACAATTTATTTAGTGAGTGTTCAAAGTTGCAACAGTATTGAGGAAAGTGACTTTTGACCATTTTTCATAATTACGACCATTGTAATGCCCCTGAGATCATGTAATCCAAATTCAGACACTTGGCAACTGGTTTGTACTTATGACAGTTGCAGTGTTGTAGGGTCAAAATCAATGGGGAAGCCAGACTGACTGAACAACTGTGCCACTAACATAACAACTGCAGTGATTCACTTAACATCTGGGGCAAGAAAGGTCATAAAATGGGGCAAAATTCACTTAAATGTCTCACTTAACAAGAAAACTTTTGGCTTAATTGTGGTGGGAAGTTGAGGACTACCTGTAATTCAGTACCAGTAGTTTGCTATATGGTTTGGACTTCCCTGGCTTTAGGTTTAAATCAAAGATTTTTAACTCTGCCAAGCCTAAGTGACATTTAGCAGGATGAATAAGTTAGACAAACTTTCTTTTTGCCTGTAACAAGACTCCTAAGAGATCACAAAAGGTTCTCTCATGTGATGCTATACATCGCAAAGACATCTAAGGAAGTCACACAGTTTTTTGTCAGATGAGATAGAATTTGTTCCATTATCATCATTCATCATCATAATTTTAGCCATTGTCTATCCGCTTCCAGGATGAAGGCCTCTTCTGCATGTTTCCAACCTGTATGGTCCTGAGGTTTCCTTTGCCAATTGGGCATGCAATACTTGCTGATGTCATCAATCCATTTTATTTTATGTCTCTTTTGTGAATGCTTTTTTATCAAGTGAGATCCATTCTATGATTGACTTGGTCCACCTGCCATCACTACTTGCTGTGTGACCAGCCCATTTCCAATTCCATTCTTTTTCTCTCTTGATGATATTGTATATTTTTGTTTGTTCTCTAATCCATGTGCAGGACTTTCTATCTTGTCTTGTAATGCCGAGCATGTGTCTCTCCAATGCTCTTAACACTCATAGCTTTTGCATAGATTGTGAAGTTAGTGTCCATATTTCATTGGCATAGGTTAGAGCAAATAGCACACATTGATTGAAAACTTTCCTCTTCAGGCTTAGATGGAGATTGTTCTTTAAAATTATGCTTAGCTTGCTGAATACCTGTCAACCATATTTAACACATCATTCAATTCCTTTATTGTATCACCTTCCATTGAGATCCATTGGCCAAGTATATGTAGTGGTCTACTATGTCTAGTTCTTCTCCAGATCTAAACAATCTTCTTTCTTTGGCAAATTTATTAAACATAACCTTGTTCCATTATACTATAAAGTATTATGGGGCACAATGCAAACAAAATGCACTTGCACAAATTAAACAGTCATTGGGGCACAAATGCAGTTTTCTCTTTCAAGATTGCTTCTAAGGCAATTTGCTAGCATCTCTTAGTGAAATCCAGGATAGATAAGTTTCTAGATTGTGTTCTGTGCTGTTCATTAAATAAAACAGAACAGTAAGAAAAGGTACAGAGGAAAAAAAAAAGTAAATAAAAATGCAACCACATCAAGATGACTTATATAAGGATTTCTCACCCATATATCAATAAACAGATGTGTGTATTTATGTATATGTATATATCTGTGTATTTGTGTATAAGAGAGAGAATGATAATTTTTGCACAATTTCAATAGAAGATAATCATATTATGTTTTAATTGTGTGTTATCTATACCTGTGGGGAACTCATACATAAGAGGCAAGTAACATCAGGATTGGGATTATAAATTTATATTTCCAATGTTGAAGAGCAAGAAAAGGTACAGCAAATAAGGGGATAGAGAATCCAACTGGTAATTTCCATGTAGTTCAAAATAAGGTATTCATCAATAAATATTAAACTTTGATTCAAAGTCATATTAAAATATGAAATTACAACTTCCCAGAACTTAATAATTCTAGTTATTATTTTTCTATGTATTATTTTTCAATAATAATACATTGAAAAAACATGTATTAATGAATCATTATCCTGGTTGCATTTCCATCTATAAAATGATTTACTCATTCCCTTTTCTGTATGAACACAGTGGGATAAATAAATTAAAACATATGTTTAGTTTTATAAGCCATATTTTAAAATCTAATGAGGCTTTTGGTACAAAAGTTGAAACATTTGCCCATTGCTTAAACTGGAAGAATCCAGTTTCTTATTCCATTCAGCTTTAAAACGGCATATCAGATAGATTTAGCAAACATTTATAAAGACTAATTGTTGGCTTTTTGGTCTCATAAGTTTTAATGATCCATTCTGTTAAGATTTCTAAAGTTGAAAATTCCACTGGTCCATTTCTAGGTGTTAATAAATGTAATTGAAAACAATACAATCGGTGGCCTGTATCAAATGGTATTTATCTCTTAACACAAATGATAAAAACTCATTATTACTCATTAACTGATATAATGTCAAATCTCAGTATCATCCAGATCTTCCAAAAATCTTTTAAATGACTTGCTTACTTACTTATTTAGCTATTTAATGAATTTATATGCCACCAATCTCACTATCTAAAGTGACCTTGCATATTCAATTTTTGAAAAGCAACACCACCAACTTGGCATGGAAATAAGTATCAAAATGCATTTTTTTCTAGAAGTAAAATGTTCAAATCAATATGATAGTAACAAGGTTAGCAAACATGTTACATTTTAAACTCCAAATAATACAGCTAATTAAAGATCCTATACAGTGGTACCTCAGTACTCACTGTTAATTGGTTCCAGTAAGTGCGATGAGTACCAAAAATGGTAAGTACCAAACAGATTTTTCCCATGAGGAATAATGTAATAAGTCACAAGGCAGCTGACACTAACAAATTCTAACTTACGTGCTGAGTACCAAATTAAATGATGAGGACTGAGACAACATTTTCATTTCAAAATTTATTGAGTACCAAATTCAATGAGTTTCAAAGCAATTGAGTACCAAGGTACACTTTATATAAATATTTCAAGAGGCCTAGGAAGGAGAATTTATATCACATGAAAACATTTGTTATTAATCAAAAATATGTCTGGTGGTAAAATTCAAGATTTGGAAAAGTGAAGCCTCCATCTTTAGCTGAAAATTCATTTTTTAAACAAAAATCTTTGAAATTAAAGAAACCCATATACATTTAGGAAATTTCATGGGGTTTTAAAAAATATTTTCTCGGTCCATATATAGAAATTCTACATAAAATATAATGTAACTATTCATTTTAAGAATGTTTATCCTACTCCAGAGGGTAAATTTAATGACTCCCATATCCCATCTATTATTGACCAGACAGATACGTTTATATATTCACGGGAGAAATGTGGTATGGAAAAAGAAAACATAAATAATTACATTTCCCATTGAATTTAAAGATCTACTGTAAAATCTTGACTGACTATAAATTCTAGGAATACCATTTTTGGCTAAGATAATATACACATTGCCTGTAAATTTTATCAAAGCCTTTCCTTTATCTAACAATACAACTATCATCTATATTATGGGTTTCAAACTCACCATGTCACATTTCCATTACATGACATATCATGACATTTTCCCTCTTCATGGAGCTGGGGTGGGTGTGGCCTGTACCTGATGCATCCAGCCCATGGACCAACAGTTTGACACCCCTGAATCACCTGTAATCGATCAGATCTATTATCAGCCAAATCCAATCTCATCTTTGCTGAGTTTTGATAAACCACATTTGTTTATTCTTAAATACTGAAGAATCACTTGTTCATGTCTATTAGCTAAAATGCCAGTTAAAATGTTAATATCAAAGAAATACGTCAATAATTAGCATATAACATGATTTTTATCAGGTTTTGCTATAAAAGTATGTTATGTGCTTCACTAAAAAAAATCAGTTCTTAAATAATTCATTACAGAGTCGATAGCACTTGGAAGCAAGAATATCGATAAATGCTTTATATTATTTCATAGGAATGCCATTCAATTCTGGTGCTTTACCGTTATTCATATTTAAAATCACTTTTTTGATTTCATCCATGGTCAAAGAAGCAAATAGTAATCATTGTTGTAGGTCATCCAACTGTGGAAGTTCAATTTTGACTTAAAAGCCTCTAATAATTGATCAGATAAATTCTTAGGTTTACTGTATAAAACTGAATAAAAAATTCACAATTTAGGCTTTAAGCTATATATCATATTGTTCCCATCTTTGATAGTTATGAAAATTTTATTTTCTTCTTGCTTATTTCCTTCACCTCGTTTTCTAAGATCCAGATTTTTCACTATTTCCCCCAATACATTTGATGTAAATATGTTACCGTACATATATTTGGATTTGCTAAGATATTATTCAATACATACTTATTTTATTGCACATCATTGTATAGGATGGTAGTGAACCATCTACTGTATGTCCAAAGAATTTTCACTTTCTCTTTCAAATTAGTCTCATATTTATTTTTGAGTTTTTCCTTGTATGATGCAAAAGTAATAATACAACAACACTTTTCACCTTATAAGCCATTCCTGAATTAAATTCAAAGTATTATGGTGTCTGAGAACTCATCTGCTTTATAAATTCACTATGTTTCAAAAGAGACACATTGAAATATTAGCTTTCAGATGATTTAGTAACTCGTAGTTATAAATTTAAACTCATTGGGGTATGATCTGATATATAAGGGATACAAACAGGGGTGGGATTCAAAATTTTTAACAACTGGTTCTGTGGTTGTGGCTTAGGTTGTGGGCGTGGATTGGTGGTCATGTGACTGGTTGGATATGGCTTGGTGGTCTGTTATTGGTTGGATGTGACCAACTCAATTTCACTTACATTAAGCCATGCATCTCCTCGCCTGGCCTCTCATGACTGTGGGGATGCTGCAACAGTCATAAGTGTGAAAAATGGTCACAAGTCACTTTTTTCAGTGCCATTGTAACTTTAAATGGTCACTTCATACAAGCAAGGTACCAGCAAAGGAAGGGGAAAAAACTCCACAGATGTTCCTGAGACAAGAAGTCTAGTCCTGCCAAGAATGTAATAAGGGTTAACAGAGAGGCAGTCTCTGTAAGCAACACCAGAATGTTGTCTTCCTGCCTTCCTTACAGGATTAGGCCAGTAACTTCTAATAACCAATTCTCTGAACTGCTTAGAATGCTAATGATGGGTTCTAGAGAATAGGTGCGAACTTGTAGAATCCCACCCCTGGATACAAGTCTGAACTTGTTGGAACAATGTTGAACAAACAAACAAGTAATCATACTTAAAAACATTCTGAAGAACTCTTAGTAAAAAGAATGTTTCTATTGTTTGGGATGTAACGAATTCCAGGGATTAATCAAATTTACTTGATTCATAGCTGATCTAATAATGATTCTTACTAATCTTGATCTTTTATGGATGGGTGTGTTCCTGTAAGACAAGATCCAATATTTCATTAAAATCTCCTGCTATGATGATATTGTCATAACAGGATTGTTTAAATAATGAAAGCACTCATGGAACAGGGCTGGCAAGTCTAAATTACTACAAAATACTGATCATAACCATATTTATAAGAGATACTTTACCAACTATAATTTTATAAAAGACAGTTTATATGAGTTTTAACTTGTAGAACTATAGAGAAAAGTATTTACAAATGAGGGTAGCCACCCACTTTTCCTTGATTGAAGCAGAAATCAAATAAATAAATTCAATTTAATCTAAAGTTTTTATCTTTTTCTATTAGATGTATCTTCTATAAAAAAAAAAGGCAACATCAGCCTTTCAAAATTTGTGGTTTCCTATGTTCTCTTTGTCTTTTGACATTAAGGCTAACTAAATCCAATTACATATATTTTTGGTCTAAAGGAGGAAGAGGAAGAGCAAAAGGAAAAAGAAAAGGAAAAGGAAGAGGAGGAGATACAATCTAACTTCTCATATGCCCAGACATTCAGTAAGATAAATAAATAAGCCAAAATTTTATATGAGGTTTTTCTATTTTATAGAAAAATTTAACAACTCACCTGCTCTTGGTATATGATCACTAAGCTAAGAGTAGATGATTGAATTACATTCCATATGCACAGATATTGTCCCCCAGTGACCTTGGGAAGTAAAGGCCCTGTCACACTGCCCAACGGATACAAAATGTAAGTAAAAAGGACACAACGGACGAGCAAAATGTTCCATCCGTTCTTATCCGCTCTCAAAAGGGGCAAAAATTTGCATAACCGGAGCGGATAACACGGAAAGGAATGGACGCGGGGAGGACGCAGAGCGGATGGAAAGTGGATGCGGAATGGAAGCCCAGCGGATGGAAGCAGATGAGAGTGGATGGCACATCTGCAAGGCTTCCGGGGGACCTCAACAAAGCGGACGCAGAACGGATACAGTGGATGCACAGAGGATGCTGAGCGGATGAAGCGGATGCAGAGTGGAAGCCTAGTGGATGCACAGCAGAAGCCTAACGGATGCCTAGCATTAATTGCACATGCGGGGAGGATGCATTGCGTAAGCCCCGCGGATATAAGGGAAGCAGCTCAGAAGCAGGTCACCGTTCAGAGGAAAGACCTGCTGCCGGACGGATTGACAGCTTTGCCTGCCCTGCCTGCATGCCTGCCTACAAGCCTTGCTGGCAGCCTTGCTGCCAGCCTCCCTGCAAGCCTTGGTGTCTGCCTGCCTGCCAGCCTTGCTGCCAGCCAGTCCGCCTGCCAGCCTTGGTGCCTTCCTTCCTGCAAGCCTTGGTTCATGCCTGCCTGCCAGCCTTGGTGGATGCCTTCCTGCCAGCCTTGGTGCCTGCCTTCCTGCAAGCCTTGGTTCATGCCTGCCTGACAGCCATGGTGCCTGCCTGCCAGCCTTCCTGCCAGCCTTGGTGCCTGCCTGCCTGCCAGCCTTCCTGGAAGCCTTGGTGCCTGCCTGCCTGCCAGCCTTGGTGCCTGCCTGCCTGCCAGCTTTCCTGCTTTTGCAGCACAGGCTCGCTCTTCTGGGGCTGGGGCTTCTGCTGCTTCTGCTTCTGGAGGAGATGAGGGTGCAGGCGATCAGACAAGCATTCCAGCACCAGCCACCTCCACAGCACCTGGACGCTTCACCCCTGAGACTGAGCGACCAAGAGGAGTGCCAGAGACTCATTTTGGTTTTGTAGCTTGTTGTTAATATAGTCTATTTTTGATTCACACACTTGCTTCATTTCTTTTTTTAAATAAAGTCTTGGTGGAAACTTTTAGACATGGTTTAAGCCTTTGCATGCTTGTGGGATGGGTAAGGATAGCTTTGGGATGGGTTAGGATACCTGTGGGATGGGTTAGGATAGCAGTGGGATAGATAAACCTCCAGTGCAAGCATAGTGGGACTGTATGGTCCACCCTCCCAGCTGCCACACCTATGGCCCTTTATTATCAATAATAATGTAATCAATCATCCACACGTCAACATAAACACAACTCTTTATTAAATGCCCTGTTCATTGTAGGCCCACCCAACATACATGGCCCAATCTCATCCGTGTGATGAGACAGGCTGAACAGCAGGGCTGCTGTTCTGAAAGTGAGATCCAGATGAGTTGCTCCCCCTTTTTATAGGCAGTATAGGTTTTCCCCTATGTGTCCTTTTGCATCCTCTAGGCATCCTCTAGACATCCTTAATATCCGAGATAGATCCCCTCTGCGAATGTTTTTTCCATTTTACATGCTTTGTTTCCATGCTGCATCTGCTAGGCATCCATTCTGAATTTGTTCCGCATCTGTCCGCTTCCTCCCTGCATCCGTTTACCACTGGAGCGGATGGAGTTATGCGGATGTGCAGCGGATGCCTAGCGGATATAGCGGATGCATAACGATGCTTAGCGGATGCGTAGCGGATGCAGAATGGACGAATTGGATACATTTTCCACTCAAAAGTTTTGAGTAGCTCAAAACTTTCTGAGCGGATGAAATGTCAATAAACAGAGGCTGGACGGATAGAGAGGAAGCAAAATGTATGCAGTGAGTTCAGAACGGATGCATCGCGTTAATCAACGGATGGCAAGTTTTTCTCTCTGTTTTACATCCTCTTTCCATCCGTTGGTGCAGTGTGACAGGGGCTTCAGACTGTAGGTAAATCTCACCTATTATTTCTAGTTTCAACATGGGTCTTACTTCTTTTTGTAAAGTATTCTTAGTGTTTCTGGAATGCAATATGAATGCTTCACCAGAGAGCTGATGTATCGGATATTGTGATGAAATTCCCTGACACTGGGAATGAATATTGTTCTAAAGCCCATGTCACACTGGCCAACAGATGCAAAAAGGACACAGCGGACGAGCAAAATGTTCCATCCATTGTTATCCACTCTCAGAAGGGGCAAAAATTTGCATAACCGGAGCGGATAACATGGATGCGGGGAGGACGCAGGGTGGATGCAAAGCGGATGTGGAACGGAAGCCCAGCGGATGGAAGCAGATGGGAGCAGATGGCGCGTCCGCTAGGCTTCTGGGGGGGCCTCAGCAAAGCGGATGGGGAACGGATACAGTGGATGCACAGCGGACGCCGAACGGATGAAGTGGATGCAGAGTGGAAGCCTAGCGGATGCACAGCAGAAGCCTAACGGATGCCTAGCATTAATTGCACATGCGGGGAGGATGCATTGCGTCAGCCCCGCTGATATAATGGAAGCAGCTCAGAAGCAGGTCGCCATTCAGAGGAAAGACCTGCTGCCGGACGGATTGGCTGCCTTGCCTGCCCTGCCTGCATGTCTGCCTGCAAGCCTTGCTGCCAGCCTTGCTGCCACTCTCCCTGCCAGCCAGCAACCCCACAACCATGCAGAAGCACAGCAAGCCTCATCCATCTGCTGCCATCCCTTGCAAGAGGGACAGGGCTTCCATCCCGCCCCCTGGCCCTCACTCTGGTTCTGCTGGGGCTTCTGCAGCATGGGCTCACTCTTCTGGGGCTGGGGCTTCTGCTGCTTTGGCTTCTGGAGGAGCTGATGACAAGCACTCCAGCACCAGCCACCTCCACAGCACCTGGACCCTTCACCCATGAGACTCAGCGACCAAGAGGAGTGGACTCATTTTTGTTTTATAGCTTCTTGTTAATAAAGTCTATTTTTGATTCACACACTTGCTTCATTTCTTTTTTTTAAATAAAGTCTTAGTGGAAACTTTTAGACATGGTTTAAGCCTTTGCATGCTTGTGGGATGGGTTAAGATAGCAGTGGGATGGGTTGAGATAGCAGTGGGATACCTTTCGGATGGGTAATAGCTGTGGGATAGATAAACCTCCAGTGCAAGCATAGTGGGAATGTATGGTCCACCCTCCCAGGTGGACCTATGACCCTTTATTATCAATAACGATATAATCAATCATCCACACATGTCAACACAAACACAACTCTTTATTAAATGCCCTGTTCATTGTAGGCCCACCCAACATACATGGCCCAATCTCATCCGTGTGATGAGACAGGCTGAAGGAAGCATCCATTAAGCATTTACCATCCTGTCTTGGCACTCCACTGCTCCAGCTGGGGAGTTGCACCAGTGTCTCAGGGGGTTTCACTGCTTCTTCGCCACACGTGAGGCTCTGTTGGGACCTTGCACATCCTCAATGTCGATCAGGTTTTGCCCTTGCCTCCATTCCCCAGGCTCCATGTCCCCATTGCCTTGTTGATGGTCCACAAGCCTGTTCTGCAAGACTGGGTAGCGGGTGCACATGATATTGTGCATGATGCAGCAAGCTTCTACGATCCTCCTCATGGTCTCTGGGCTATGCTGCATGTTGGTGAGAAGTACCTGGAACCTGTTGTCCAGGATGCCAAAGGCGTTCTCCACCACCCGTCTTGCCCTGAACAGCCTGTAGTTGAAAATCCTCTCTTCACAGGTGAGGTATTTGGAGGTGTAGGGCTTCGTGAGGTAGGTTGTGAGGGAGAAGGCATCATCCCCCACGATGAAGTAGGGCACATCTTGCGTGTCATTGGGCAGTGGGTCTGGATCTGGGAAGCCCACCATGAGGTTGCTTTCCAGCCCCTCCTTGAGGAGACTGGCTTTGTATACCTGGGCATCTGAAGATGAGCCGTTGCCTGAAGCATCGATGTACATGAACTTGTAGTCAGCATCCACCATGGCGAAGAGGATGATGCTGAAGAAGCCCTTGTAGTTGTGATAAGTGGACCCCGAGTTGGGTGGAGCTTTGCAGGCCACGTGCTTGCCATCTATGGCTCCAACAGTGTGTGGGAAGTTTCACTTCTGATACCACTGCTCTGCAACTTTCTTCCATCCTTCTTCAGTGGAGGGGCACTGGAGGAGCTCCTCCTTGTATTCTTCAATGATGGCCTGCACCACTTCTCTGACAACAAAGCTGATGGTGCTGGTGGCACCCTCCAGCCGTACTGCATGCTCCTGTAGGTGGTCCCTGAGGCCAGGTGGCGCAGAGTGAGTGCCACCTTGAGCCCAGGTTCCAGGCTGGGCTGGAAGTGGTGTTTGTCTTGGTCAACCTGGGTGTCAGCCGCTGCACAACTTCATCAAACATGGCTGGAGGCATCCTCATGAAGTTCTGGAACGCCCGAGTGTCTTCGCTCCTGAGATCCACCATCAGCTTGTTGTACAGTCCGTCCTCTGCTCTTCTGGTGAACCATCTTTGGACCCAGACTTTTTTTTGGGTGCCTCCTTTTCTTCCCGTAGTAGAGTTCACAGACATAAACGGATGCTGGACGGATAGAGAGGAAGCCAAACGGAGGCAGTGAGTACATCGCGTTTTCCAATGGATAGGAAGGTTTTTTGCCCATTTTACATCCTCTTTGCATCCGTTGGTTCAGTGTGACATGGGCTTAACTTAAGATCACAACAGGAATCAGAAATGTTAATCATTAAGATCTGGTGCCACTGGCTGACGGATGCAAAACGTATGCAAAAAGGACACAGCGGACAAGTAAAATTTCGGGGGTGGCTCCATCCGTTGTCATCCACTCCAAAAAGTGGGAAAAATTTGCATAAACAAAATGGAAAAGAATGGAAAAGAACGGAAAAAAACGGACGTGGGTAGTATGTAACGGGGATGTTAAATGGATGTTCATTGGAAGCCTAGCGGATGAAAGTGGATGGAAGCAGATGACACCTCCGAAGGGGTTCCGGGGGAGAATTTCGAAGTGTATGCATAGCGGAAGGGGCAGATGCATCGCGGATGAAGCAGATGCATCATGGACGCCTATCGGAAACAAAGGGGATGCCACATGGATGTGTATCAGATGCAAAGCATTCACTGCATATGCAGGGAGTATGAATTGCATCAGCTCCGTGGATATAAAAGGATGCAACACGCAGTCAGCATACAGGGGAAAGACGTGCTGCCACATACATCTTGCAGGAACACCATGGTTTGTCAGTCAGGCAAGAAGAGGAAGCCAGTGCCTACTCATTCAAGCCCTGGCAAGGTGAAGAAGGCAAGAACCAGCATCATACCCCCTGGTACTGACACTGAAGCTGCTTCTGCTGCTGTGGTGGACCAGCCCCAAGGCCCTCAAAGCCCTGCTGATGAAGGCCCTGCTGCTCAAGCCCCTGAAGGACCCTGCTCAAGCCCCTGCCAGAGGGAGGAAGAGGCAAGGGAAGGAGAAGGGAGAGAGGAAACAGTACACCCTTTCCGAGGACCATGAGGATGAGGTGCTGGAAAGGTTGAGGGAGAACAAGTACCTCTGGAGAAAGGGCCACAGACTCTCTCGCAACACCAAGAAGAAGCAGGCAGCTTGGAGAGACATGGCAGAGAGCCTGGGGTACACTGCAGAAGTACTCCTTGGATGGTGGAAGCACATGCACACCTGGTATGGCAAGCTATACTCAAGAAATCTGGGCAGGCCGCTGTCAAGCTCACTGACCGGGAGATGTTCGTCATGGCCATGGTTTCCTGGAGGGTGAAATCTGCCACTGAGGAGCACCCTCCCCTCTGAGACCCCTCTCCCTCAGACAGCCCACAGCCAGCCAGTCCTCTTCCAGTGAAGAGCCAGCTACCCTGTCCAGGCAGATGTCTTCAGAGGGCCCCACAGCAGAGACCCCCCCAAGAGCTGCAGTCCACATGCCGGCAAACTTGGAGGATCCCATGGAGTATGACGCCATGCTGTCACAAATGGAGGAAGAAGCAGCAGAGGCCAACCACCCCCACCCCCAGCTCCAGAGGACGCAGATAGAGTGGCAGAGTGGAGTGCCAGGACCACAGTGTGCTGCTGGAGATCAGGAACACAATGAAGACCAGCACAGATCTTCTCTCTCAGCTGGTCCACTTGGACAGCACATCCTCAGGCTGGAAGGCCTTCATCACCTATGTGAGCCAGACCCTGAGGGACCTGCCCGAGGCCCAGTACCAGGTGATGAAGCAGAAGATAACAGCACTTCTGCACAACCCTCAAGGCCCAGCTGAAGCTGTTCCTACCCAGTCCAGGTCTGCTCTTCCACCCCAGGCGATGTCACAGCCCTTCCATGGCTTTCAACAGCCCCTCACCTACCAAGGCTACGACTACCAGGACTTCCCACAGCAGAAGCAGAACTTCCCAGTCCAGGCCCAGGTTCATCGGATGCCACAGACGCTACTCCTCACCCAGCTGCAAAGCTGACAGCCCCACTACACTCCTCCTTCCTCCAACCCACAGCCAAGCCCGTCAATGGAGAATCTGTCATCAGTATTGGGCCTGAAATCTCAAGTCCTTGATGAAGGGCCTCTCAACCTCATGGGACTGAGTCAGCTCTTGGATAGCTTCCTGAACATACCACCACCTGTTGTACCCTCGGGGCCAAGCATCACAATGGTGCCTCAGACCAGCCCTCAAGCCACAGCCACCTCCACAGTCCCTGCCCGCTTAACAGCTGAGACCATGGATATGACTCAGAGTGACTAAGAATTGTGTCAGAGACTGAGTTGTTTCCTTGTTAAGTTTATCTTTGCTTAAGACACTTTACTTGGTTCAGTTTGCTTATTTAATACAATCATAAAGTTTACCTAAGAAAGTTTATCTTTGCTTAAGACACTTAATACAGTTTACTTGGGTTTTTTTTTTTTTTACTTAATAAAGTGTTGGTGAAAACTTTGAAAAAATGGTTAAGCCTTTGCATGCTCGTGGAATAGATAAGGATAGTTGTGGGATAGATAAACCTCCAGTGCAACCATAGTGGGACTGTATGGTCCACCATCCCATCAATCCAGATGATTTCTCCCCCTTTTTGTAGAAAATATTGGTTGTCCACGATGGGGCCTTCTACATACTCTAGACATACTCCAGACATCCTAAATATACGACATACATCCCAGATACAAACATTTTGTCCGTTTTGAATACTTTATATCCGAAATGCATATGCTTACATCCTTTCTATTTCCGTGCTACTTTCCTCCCTCTTTCCGTTTGAGCTGCAGTGGATGTGAGTTGAGGGGATGGCCAGAGGATGCAGAGAGGATACAGCGGATGTTTAATGGATGATAAATGGACATAGAACGTTTGTTGCCCGTATATGTCGTGGATGTACATCGTACGCAGCGGAAAGTTTATCCATTCACAAAGTTTTGTGCAGCTTAAAACTTCTTGCATGGATGAAATCGCAGTGGACGGATGCTCGACGGATAGAGCGGATGAAACATGTATGCAGTGAGTACACAACGGATACATAGCGTTTTCCAACGGATGGCAAGCTTTTTTTTACATTTTACATCCTCTTTGCATCCGTAAGTGCAGTGGGACCGGGCCTTTAGTGAGATGCCCACACAACTGCTTTGCTCAGTGACTGCAACGCTGGTTCTCCCAGTTGCAGTTGTTAAGTTTCTGCATGAATTGTTAAGTGGATAGAGTGAAAGAATTGCTTCCATGGGCAGCAGGGAACTTCTATGGTGGTCTACTGATAAACTCAGATCTTCAGGACCCGCATTTCATTTCTTCTGCCCAATGCAGGAGTTCCTCTTCCTTCTGTGTGCAGATGAGAACTTGTGAGTGATAATGCCTACACAGGGGGAAATGATGTGATGGACTGCAGTGAAGCATCAGTTTCCCAGGAAGGAGGGATTACATTCTAAAGAGGGGGCAAGCCAAAAATAAATAGAGTCCAGAGCTGTAGAGAAGACAGAAAAAGAAGTTAGGAAAAAACTTGTGGAAGCCTGTTTAAATTACAGTTTGGAAAGATTTATTACTCAATTATTTCCTATACATATGAATCTCGTCAACTGACTGTCAGCACTGAATTGGCAATAGATAAAGATCCATGGAATTCATGGGGGATTGGATTTGGATCTTCTGTGGCAACACAAGGACTCTAAACTGATGATGCATTTAACTCCACCCTCCCATTCTTCCTGCTCTTCTTCTGCAGGTATCTTCCTGTAAACAGGCAAGGGGACATTATACCTCAATGTTTCGATTTGCCATAAGCATATTATAAAGAATATATGCTTAAGATGGGACTAGAACTCCTGGTCTCCTGGTCTCTAGCCTGATGCTGTAATAACTATAGCAAACCATTTAGAATATCTTCTTAACATGCTAGTATGTTTATTTCAAAATATCAGGAATACTCAAATGTGTTTTCATGAATCATAACTATAGTACTGAATAGAAACATATAATTCATGTGGTCAGCATGTGGTCCAAACAGTTCAAAACATTATTGTCATGCCCCTGTCAGAGTCTGAATCCAAGGAGGAAGACAAACTGCTGACAGGGAGTGGGAGTGTGGCTTCATTGGCTTTGAAGGAGGCTGGGGAAGGGCAAAGTCTGGCTGGTCAGAGCAGGAGAGAGATAGAACAAGGGAGAGGGAATTCAGAAGAAGACCCAGGCCCACCCCCTCTTCATCCTAGGGCACACAGGGAGAAACGGAGAAGAGAGCAACATGGTTGCATGGCTTCCGGGAGAGGAAAGGCCCTGATTCCCTTCATTAGCCACACCTGGGTATGAAAGTTTAAAAGATCTGAATGCTGACTGCAGCAGATGCTGGGAGCAAATGTGACTTTATCCTGTGTTGTCTTTGCTTATCTGTGTTTCTGGCATCTTCCCAACCGTGTGAGTTTTACCCTGCCTGAACATCTTGAAAATCGTTCAATAGCCTTTGAAAATTAATCCTGCTTTTGATTGGTTCAGCACTACCGATTAATTCAATTTCTCTTGTTAGCTGTCAGATTAAATATTGCAAAAGACTAGAAAACTTGCATACATCTTTCTTTGGATCAGTCTGAGCAACCCCAGTCAATGAAAAATGAATACAGCAGCAAGCATAATATCTCTTCAAATATTTTTCTTGGTAGAAATATTGTAAAAGGAATTAAGATTATACTTCCAAGATTATACTTCCAAGATTTATCCTGGGGTTTATATTTTATTCTTTGTTTACTCTTTTTTAAATTTCTTTTTTTTTTCTATTTTCATGTTTTTATAGTTGATGTTCTGTTTATTTTTATTTTAAAAATAATAATTTTAAAAGACTTGGAACCTGGCCTGATTGCATGATCATCAACAGAATCAAAATGACAGCTGCATGCTATACATCATAATAATATATGATAATTTATTATAATTTGTCTGCCCCCCCAGAGTCACATTGTAGGGTTGATACATAGCATAGAAATTTAATAAATAAAAACAATGTGTTGCTTGTCATAAGTTTGTAAGTATAGATAACCTGTATATACAAGGTGACGTCTTATTTTGCTGGTTTGCCTTTGATATCTAACACCATTCTTGACCTGTGGCCAGTCTGTGCATCTGACATAGAACTTGCTGGAATATTTTAGCCATGTCCTGTACTTCTTTCCATGTCTGTAGTTACAGCTCTGATAATCAAAGACCTCAGTCTTGAAATAATACTTTAAATTTAGTGCAGCCTCTAAATTGCCTCCCTGGGCATTCTCCCATCATGAAGTGTTTCACTAATAGCCTGGAAAGAATGAGTTATTGTCTCAGGCAGTTCCCAATTCTCCCTTCTCACACTGCAAAAGAAGAAAACATGCACCTGTCCATTGCAACAAGGCTTCATGAAGTGCCAATCATTACCAAGGAAGCGGGGCTTCTTTAATTATCCTCCCATTCATGACAGAAATCTGTTTTGTTCCATTGGGACTAGAGAACAATCAAAACCCCAAGAATACAATGAAGGTCCTTTCACATTGATTTTACAAGATTCACCGTTGGTGCAGGCTTCCTGGAATAAAGTACAGAAATGTCTCTGACATAGGATAAAAAAAAAAAAGCAGGTCTAATATTTTCAACATTTCAGATCCTTTGAGTGATGTCCCTCAAGCACCTGTTTTTTTGCAAAAACCAACATATCCTATTCAACTTTACATTGAAAGTCTCTTTTAAATAGTTAGCTCAATTTGTTTTTCAAGCAAAAAAATAACATGTGGCAACAATATGTGCCTTTTGCAGTCAAACATTATAAATACAGCTATTGGGTCAGGTTCTATATTTATTATTTGACAAATTGAGAACATTTAGACTACCATTCAAACGGTTCCATATATATTTCTGTAAAGAGTGAGCATGAGAAAAGGGAAATGTCTTTTTTTTTTTTTGAGAAATAGAACCAATAGTTTAAATAAATGTATTCAAAATTTTCCAATCCTTCCATTTGACACCATAGCTTGCTTAGTGGATTCTCTGCAAAACACTGACATTATCTTAGTTCCCCCATTTCATAAACCCAGGAGCAAGTTAAAAATTGTCCATTGAAAGAGGCAGTCAGCCCACTGGGCAGACCAGATGAGAATATCAACTCCACAGGAAGGCTGAAACTACTTTTATTGAGATTGTCTGTCATAACAGCATCTTGCAACTCTGATTGTGCTGTACCTCTTTTTCCTTCTTATATGTCAGTGAATGAAAGGGGCTCATCTGCCTGAGCTGCTGCTTGGAATGTTTTGCATTGGTGGATCCAAATGTCCTTTTGCCTAGCTACCATAACAGTACCTGCATATTTCTATCAAGGTCATCTTCCATACTCTCTACAATTTATTACAATACATCAAGGAAACCCTGCTCTGACAAGCAAATGTACACCCTTGTTTTTGGAATGTTTCTGGCAATTTAGGCAAGAATTTTTTTTCTTGATTATTAGCCTCTGGGGGAGGATGTAGCTGAGTCAGAAAACACATGCTTTGTGCCTGTAGAAAGTCCCGTGTTCATCTGTAGCGCTCCCGGAGAACCACTTTCAGCCATTGCAAATAGATGCCTTGTGTTCCTGGCAATAAGATGACCTCTTATGTTCTCTTGGAGGATGGAAAATATCGGATCTGTTTTGATGTCTTTCTTAACCAAAACATGGGAAGCAATGGATCCAGGAAGGATTCAGCACAATGCTAAATATCAAATGGGTTAGCTGGAAAAAGAAGTTCAGTATTCTCTCTTGGACAATTCTATTCCAGAACTTCTGTTTCCATGCTCTGATGTTGGAACAGAACAGGGAAAAAAGGAAAACACCTGGAATGACAGAACATCAAGCAACAGAAATGTTTTTCCTGTGTCATTCAGCTGTTCTATATTTTCTAAATGTCTAAAAGTACTTTCAAACTCTCTCACTGTAGTTCTCACACACATAGTTCTCACTCACCATAATTCTCACACAGCAAACTCACCAAAATGCTCCCAAAATTCCTCAAAAGAGTTCTCATTGTCGTAGACCCAAAATGCCAACATCACTGGATGGCCCAATGAATACTTTCTCCAGCTGTCTACAGGTGAGCATGAAAATCTATTAGACAATTTTGGACACCAGGGAACACAGAAGTGCAGTGCCATTTCAGGAGCAACTTTCTGGTAATCAATGAGAAAGTTTTTTTTCTCTCCCATAGGTAAGAAATCTGGATTCTGCCTCTATGCTAGTTTCACCCAAATATGTCTCCAGTTCCACCCTAGTATTGTGAAGCTATCATTCTGAAAACGTTTTTAATGAAGACTGGCAACAGCCAGAACACAGTGATGAAATACAGTTTCAAAGGTGCTTTGATGACACACCTAACTCATGTTTGTGGGAAGGCTTGTTTAATCAGGTTATTATTATTACTACTATTATCCTTTTGAAGGCATATTTACCACAATGCAATGAGTATCTCTGCCACTTTCAGTAGCAAAAGGTTTCTTGCTCTGTTTTAAGAAAAAGTGACATCTCGCAACAGGGTTAATATATTTCCCAGTGAAATACACCAAAGTATATTACATCAATAAATCATCCCCGCAAGAACCAGCTGCCACTATAAAAAAGGTAGATATATGTCTAGAAGTAGTAGTAAAATAATAAAAATTATCTAGAAGCTTTCTATATCTCCCATCCTTTCCTCAAAATTTCTGATGAAGCTATTGACACTTGTCTAGAAATCTGAGAACAGAATCCAGATATAATTCTACTTCTTCCATTTTCTGTGTAGATACAATCTGGCTGTTTTATTATTATTTTTACTTGAATCAGAGTATCTGTGAAACAGCTTCTCCAGTATGTTCTGTTGTGGGAATGATGACTCGAGACCCAGTGATACTTCAGCTCTTTTGTCTCTCAGTGACTGCTCTGTAGCGGAGCCATGGCAGCCTCTTTTATAGTAATTGCTCACGGCTCGTGCCCAATGACGGCTCTTTAAAATTCCCGCTGTCAGGCAGACCAATCAAATTGAACCATTCAAACATTCAAATATATAATACCCCTCCCCATGTGGTCCAGTCCAACCAATCAGGCTTCCCTAGGTTACGTTGTCATGTAAATAGGTGAAGCTCTTATGGGTTCTACTGGATCTACACAATTCAGTAGTGGTGTTGTCTTCGGACTGTTCGGACGGGTTCACTGTTTCTCCTGTCCTTCTCTGTGGAACCTCCTGGAAGGTAGAGTCAGCCATGCCACTCCCATCTGGTCTATTCGGGCTGGTAGAGTTGGCTCGGCTGCTCCCACCAGGAGTGGCTTCGTTGTGATTTTCTGCTGCTGGTTCCCTTCTTCCGAAGTCTTTTTCAGGTATGTGATTGCGATTTCTTAGCAGTTCTACCGTGTTGGTTGGCGAAAATTTTTCCTCCCTCCTACGAATGTAAAAGGTGTTGTACCACCAGGACGGGGTATGCGCTTTGTTGTAGCACGTGGTTGAGGGTGGCCTTATAATCTCTGCAGATGCTCACGGACCCATCTGGTTTAATAGGGGTCACAATTGGAGTTTCCCACCTTGCGTGGTCTATTGGCTTTAATACCCCCTGTGTGATGAGTTTATCCAATTCTTCATCGATTTTTGGTTTTAACATGAAGGGGACTCATCTCACCTTTAGCCTAATTGGGGCTACATTTGGGTTCAAATTAAATGAGATAGGGGACCCTCAGTACTTGCCTAGTTCTCCATTGAAGATATCCTGGAATTCTCTCATTAGGTTCTCTTCCCAGTCCGTCTCGGTGACGTTGTTGATCCCAGTCACTCCGATTCCTAGTGGTGCAAACCATTCGAGTCTCAGTCTACTATAGTCAGTGGAAGTACTTGGAAATGTCTGAGTCCAACTATAGGGATCCTGTTTCCTTGGTAGTCTTTTATCATAAGTTTTTGTCTTTCTAGTTCCTTCCTTTCCATATCTGGTATCAGACTCTTTTGGGTGTTCCACGATATCATGGACAGGTACGAACCGGAATCCACCTCCATCTCAGGCAAGGTTGGCCTTCTATGGTGAGTTGTACATGCACCTTTTTTGCATTTGTTGCACTTGAGTCTCCAATAATTATTGTCTGGTGTGTTTCCTCTTTTCTATTGGCTTCATTGAAATGCTTGTTCCTGTTTTCTTGGATCCAACAGCTCCCTGTCTGCCTCTCTCTTGCTCTGGGGGGGAGGTACTTCCTCTTCTTCTTGGACTGTAGTTATTTCTAGCAATGTGTCCCCGTCTTTCACAAAGCCTGCAGACAGCGTCAAGGAAATGGCACTCGGAACCTGGGTGGTCGCCTCCGCACCCGGCACAGCAAAAGTCTGACTTCCTTTCTCTTCGCTCCCGTCTGTTTTTTTCTGACTGGAGTCTATGTATCTCTTCGTCTTCTTCGTTGGTTTTGGACATGGATTCGATGTCCTCATGGTGTGTTCTGGTGGCGGTTTTTTGAGTGCTCTCTAGCTTCTTATCTAGGCCTTGGGTAGGTTTTCTTGGAGTTTCTGGGTTTGCCCTATTCATCTGCCACATTTTGGCTGTTGATCTTTGTGTTGCTTCAGCTGTAGTGGCTTCAGCAATGGCCTCGGTTACTGTTATGTTGGGTCTGGTCAGTAGTCGGCTCTGTAGGGTGAGGTCTCTTAGTCTGAGGACCATGCAGTCCCTCATGGCCTTGTCCATGTTGAGAAATTTGCATGTTCCTCCAATGTTCCTTAGAGCCACCACAAAATCCCCTATGCTCTCACCTTCCTTTTGGTCTCGCTTGTAGAATTCATGTCTCCGGATGAGGCTTGAGACGGCTGGCACATAATGAGCTCTCAATAGTCTGTCTAAGTCTGGCCACGCCATTTGCTTCACATCCTGGGGTTTTGCCAATGCCTTGGCCATCTTGAATACTGTGAGTCCACAGTGGGTTAGGAAAATGGCTCTCTTTCTTTGATCTGAGATTTCTTGTAGATCGTTCCCTTCTAGGAACATCAGGAACCGGTCGATGTACGACTCCCAGTCTTCCGTCTCTGGGTTGAATAGTGCAGGTGGTGCGTTGTTGCCAGCCATCTCATCTAGCTCGGTGCTCAGTGGTCTCCTTTGTGCAGTATCCCAACCTCGTCACCAGTGTTCTGTTGTGGGAATGACGACTCGAGACCCAGTGATACTTCAGCTCTTTTATTTGTCTCTCAGTGACTGCTCTCTAGTGGAGCCGTGGCAGCCTCTTTTATAGCAGTTGCTCGTGGTTCACACCCAATGACGGCTCTTTAAAATTCCCACTGTTAGGCAGACCAATAAAATTGAACCATTCAAATATTCAAATATATAACACGGTATATGAGTAGTATTGCAACATATACTAAAAAAATCTAGCACAGTGAGAATATTTGTGATTTCAAGTTAATGCGAAGGTATGAAACCCACAAAGCAGTGCTATTATAACAGATCCCAATGTTTATAATGAAATGTTCTAAAAATCTCTGAAAACTAACAGGTTGATGAGAAACTTAGAAAGAGAAGGAATAACTTCTGTAATTTTACTTAACCTAGTAAAGCAAGAGCCCATGATAGTTTTACTCAAATTCTAAGATACATTCTTTCAAACTAGAGAAATAGAGAAAAGAGTATATGATTGTAAAAGAAATTAATTATAGGCCTATTTCTTTGTTGAATACTGATTATAAAATATTTGCATTCATAATGGCAGAAAGGCTAAAAAAGGTGCTAAACGAGTTGATACATTCAGATCAAAACAGATTTCTACCAAAAAATAATTTGAGAATGATTAAAAACATACTGGAATATTATGAAGTACATTCTGGAAGACAATTAACATTGATGTTTCTAGATGCGCAAAAGCTTCTGATAATTTGAATTGGCAGTTTATTACAAAACAATTAGAAAATATGAATTTTGGGAGGGAATTTATAAGAATGGTACAAGCAATATATTCCACACAAACAGCAAAAGAACTAATAAATGGAGAGTTAACTGAACAATTTCAAATATCAAAGGGAGTAAGGCAAGGATGTCCGTTATCACCATTGTTGTTTATCCTGACTTTAGAAGTACTACTTGGACAAATTAGAGGGGAACAAGAAATAAAAGGTCTCAAAATAAAAAAAAAGAGGAATATAAAGTCCAAGCTTTTGCAGACAATTTAGTATTTGTGCTTGAGGAAATGTTAGAATCGGGACCCAAATTAGAAATTAGAAGATTTTTTATTCAGAAAATAGAAGAATTTGGAAAAGTGGCAGGTCTTAAAATAAATAAAAATAAGACAAATATCACAACAAAAAATCTTACTAAGAAAAGAACTGGAAGAAAAATTAAAAATGCAAATTGTAAAAGAAGTTAAATATTTAGGAATTTGGCTTACAGCAAAAAGTATATCTATTAAAGAAGATAATTATACAAATTTTTTAACAAAAATTAAGACGTATTTGGATAATTGGGAGAATTTACAACTCTTGCTTATAGGACAAATTACCACAATAAAAATGAACATATCGCCAAAAATTCTGTTTCTGTTCAAAGTGACACCCATAAAGTTAGGAAATAATTTTTTTGAAGATTTAAACAAATTAATATCAAAGTTTATTTTTGCTGGGAGAAAAAACTGTGAATAAAGTTGTTACAGGATAGCAGAAAGAGGGGGGGGGGTTTGCTCTGCAAGATTGGGAACTATATTATACAGCAGCAGCCCTTACATGGATCAAAGATTAGGTAATGTTGAAAAATAAAAGAATATGGACAATTGAAGGACACGTCTTACAATTAGGGTGGTACACATTTTTAAGGGATGGAAAAACAAGACACAGAGTTATTTCCAAAGACACCATATAAGAAATGCATTGCTATTAATTTGGGAAAAGATTAAAAGAAATCATTATAACAAAATTCCTATCTGGTCATCGTCTATGGAAGCATCAATATACCCAAATGTGTTAAATCTGGAAAAGATATTAAGGGAAAAGGACATATTAAATGAGCAAGAAATATTAAAAATGAAACAAGAATTAAAGCCCCTGTCCCACTGCACCAACAGATGCAAAGAGGATGTAAAACGTTAAAAAACATTGGAAAACGCTATGCATCCGTTGTGTACTCATTGCATACGTGTTTCATACGCTCTATCCTTTGAGCATCCGTCCACTCAGATTTCATCCACTCAAGAAGTTTTGAGCAGCACAAAACTTTGTGAACAGATTAACTTTCCACCATATACGATGTAAATCCGTGACATACGAGCAACAAACTTTCTATGTCTGTTCATCATCCATTAAACATCCACTGTATCCTCTCTGCATCCTCTGGGCATCACCTCAACTCACATCCGCTGCAGCTGAAAACGGAAAGAGGAAGGAAACAAAAGGTACACAGAACGTCTACACAGCGTTAGTAGCACGGAAATAGAAAGAATGCACAGTGAACGGTTTGCATCCTATATACATCCTCTAGGCTTCCTATGAACATCCATTTAACATCCCCACTACATACTACACACATCCGTTCTTTTCCTTTCTTTTCCATTCTGTTTATGCAAATTTTTGCCACTTTTTGGAGCGGATGACAACAGATGGAGCACCCCCGAAATTTTGCTCATCTGCTGTGTCCTTTTTGCATACGTTTTGCATCCGTCGGCCAGTGGGACCTAGCCTTAAGAGGGCAAGGAATTGAGTTAGAGTAGTGGATGTATATGCAAATACAAACAAGATTCAAGAAAGATACAGAAAGACATGGGTTATATAGAGAACTATTGCAATTGGATAAGATTCTACAAGGTCCAGAGGAGAAATTGATTTAAAAATTATATAATTATTTGTTGGATTATAAGATGGAAGAGGAGAGGGTTAAAAAAAATGATGATTGTCTGGGTGAAAAATTTTGGCTCATGATAGAATTGGAGAAATAGGAGAAAATGTGGGGAAAGAATTATAAATTGACGAAGTCAGCATCATATAGAGAAAAATTGTACAAAATGTTCTACAAGTGGCACTTGCCACCTGCTTGATTAGCAAAAATGTTCTCAAACAGATCATCTGAATGTTGGTAATGCAAACAAAATCAAGGAACATATTACCATGCGTGGTGGACATGTCCTGTAGCAAGAAAATATTGGATAAGGACAAAAAAATAGATACAAGAAATAATTGAACAGCAAACTGAATTAAGACCAGATACTTTTCTATTAGGTATAATAACAGGAAAATATGAAGAAAACAGAGTATTTAATACTACATTTATTAATGGCAGCAAGAATAACTTATGCACAGAATTGGAAAAATGATGGTATGCCACCAGAGGAAAATGTGATAAGAAAAATACAAGAGTGTGCCGAGGTGGATAAGTTGACCATGGAGATAAAGGAAAGAGATGAAACAGATTATTATTTGACATGGAATGTACTGTATGATTGGCTAAATAATAGATATAGAGTTGAATAGAGAAGAAGACAATAAGATAATAAGATAAAAGATATAGTGGACAAAGATAAATTAAGCAACATAGATAAGTGTATAGATAGTTAAGATTTATCTAAAAGTATGCAAACCATCACAAAAGCGTTGTCACGAATGAAAATGATGTTGTATATAAGAAAAAATGTTTAATAAAAGTTATTTTTTGAAAAAAAAAGAAAAGAAATGAAGCTGTCCACAACAGGCTTATAAACTACAAGTACCCTAAAGTCGTTCCAAATTGTGTTTATCTTCTTTATGTTCAAAATTTAAGTTTGGTATTCCACACTACTGGAATTTATCATGGCTACATTGCTAGTATGTAAATGAATGAAGACATTTCAGTTTTAAAAAGGGCAACTATTTTCTAACTTGCTGAAAGCTAACATGCAGCTAACATATGAGCTATGGTGGCACAGTGGTTATGGTAGTACTGGAGGCTATTTCTGCTGACTGCTGGCTGCAATTCAGCAGTTCAGCAGTTTGATTCTCACCAGCTCAAAGTTGTCTCAACCTTCTATCCTTCTGAGATCAGTAAAATGAGGACTCAGATTGTTGGGGGCAATATGCTGACTCTGTAAAACATTTAGAGACGGCTGTAGAGCACTGTGAAGCGATATATAGGTTTACTGCTATTGCTATCAAACTAGATGGCCAAATATAGGGAGGATGGTGCTCCAGAAGATATCAATCAGTGAAATATGTATTTGGACAACATACACAAATAGAATTTCTTTCACACCACACCATCAGCACCAAGTTAGTCATTGTTCCCAACTTCTTTCCTGTGGACCTTCACATTGTGTTATGTGTGCATTTGTACATATATATGTATGAGAGAAAGACAGGTGGGAATCTAAATCTCACTATAGATCTCTCAGATGAAGGAGCTGACATTTTCTTGTGATGCTTCCCATAAACTCTTAATCTCACCAAATCCATGATGAACGTTTCCTTCTGTAACCAGCAGAAAACGAAAGAACCATTCTTGAACAGACTAGGAACTCCAAATGGTATACAGAAAATCTGCACCTTCATTCTACTTTATTTCCATTTTTTTTTTGCTAAAAAACATCCTGACAGTTTGAAAGAATAGAAATATACAGGAGGAAATGTGGAAGGGATATTCGTTGATCTCAAAATAAGGGGAATATCAGCATGCTAAATGGCTAGTTCACATATATGTGATTAAAATTTCCTACATCTGTTGCCAGATATGTCTTTAATTAGGAGCATTAATTAATAGTTTAGAAGTCATAGCAATGGGTTCTCTTCACACTTTCAGGTGACTAAAATAAAATATGAGCAAAAAAACGGAAAAGTGGAAAAATAAATCACAGAAGTCTGTGTCAGTGAATTAATAGTTTCTGTCTTGCTTTTGTTCTCACTCTTGCTTTTCTTCTCCCCCGTCCCCCTCCCCCTGAAATAGCTCCAAAAAGAATGAATCAGATTTCCTTCCATTTGCCTGGATAGTATGTGAGAGCAATAGATATAATGCAAGTTTCATAGAAAGTCATGATAAAAACTGAACAAAGATCAATGTTTCCCATATCTGTAAGTTTTAACAATCATAGCAACACTATAAATATGGGAAGCCTTATGATTTATATAGCCTAAAGAAGAAGCTGGGTACTACATGCTATACATCACCATTTTACTTACAGAATCTTAAACACAACCAGCTTAAAATCTTTGGCCCTCAGCTTAGTGCTATGGTGGTGCTGTAGTTAGAATGCAGTATTGCAAAGTAACTCTGCCCACAGCCTGGAGTTCGATGGTGACAGGCTCAAGGTTGACTTAGCCTTCCATCCTTCCGAGGTTGGTAAAATGAGGATCCAGTTTGTTGGGGACAGTATGTAGACTCTATAAACTGCTTAGAGAGGGCTGTAAAGCACTATGAAGCACTATATAAGTCTAAGTGCTATTGCTAAGTTTGGTGTTGCAGCTCACCATCTTCTCAATAAGCTCTCTATTAGATCCATTGTGCCGACCCCATCTTCAAACAAGATAAAATTATGGAAATGACAGATTCCCTGAAAATAAGTACGCAAACTATGGAATTATTCAGAGCTTAGATATATCTACTCATCCCATGCAAGAAAAGATTGTGACTAATTATAATTGGCTCCAACTGAATGCAACTATGGGAGAGAAAAAGAGCAAAGCCATTTATCATAAACTAGGGCAACAGCTTTCAAAGTATCTCAGTATCCTTCATTTTCTGTAGTACAATTTGCATTATAATTATCTGTTTGGGTGGATGAGTAGTTTAGTTATTTACTTTATGGTCTGTAGAAATATACTCACCCCAGCTTTTGCCTTTCTGATAAAGTGAAAAAAATATTTTTGGCAATTCTGCAATGAATTAGGTAATTTCTCTTTTCACTGTTATACATGTGCTGCTTTATTTCTCATAAACCAAGACAAGGATTCTTCCTGATTAGGGTAGGAAAAGGCAGGGAATAAACCCTGAAGAAGTTCATAATTGTCAAGCATTTATCAGAAATAGGAAGATAGCCAGGTTTGATTAATGTTTCCTATTTGGTACATGTCATCATAGGTGGGGGAGCCCTTCAGATTTATTTGATAACAATATCAGCAACAAAAGACAGTCACAATATTTGGACGGCTCCCTGAATGCTTCCCACAATACCCCAGAGGAAGATGTATCTGCTCTTCAAAGCAATATGCGCTTTCAAATTGCAACTCCCAACTCCCCAGTTAACTGCTGTTAACTAGATTATTACCAGAGCTAAGAAGAAGACTCAGCACTGACAGAGGGGCTAAAGTGTTGAAAACTGAAGTGAGATCAAATGTATTAGGTGTAATTGTTTTCTACAATTACAACAATAGTTGAAGTTGGCTTTGCTTGCTTATTTTATTTTAGAATTTAGAAGGCTGCCTGACTCCAAAATGACTTTAGGCAGCTTATATAGTCAAAAAGAGAAGATGGAATCAATTAAAAGAAAGAGAAGGACATGGATTAAGAAAATATCACCCAGTATCCAAGAATAACATTCAAAAACTTCCAAGGACTCAACAGATGCCCTAGTCCTAGGCATGGGATCAAAGTAATGTTTTTTAAACAATTGTGGAATCATTGTAGGGTGGGACCCATCTCAGGGGCATGTCGGAGAAAGGGATCATGATAGAGGAGATACATTTGCTCACATTATTTAATTGAGGAGTCCCAGGCTGATCTTATTGGATGGGTGAAACTACTGAAGACAGGTGGCCCTTCAAAGACCCATGGCTCTATGCCATGAAAGGGTTTATGAGAGAAAACCAGCAACTGAATTCCAGATAGATTGGCCTATTGCAATATATCTATTTCTGTCCACACCACTGCATTTGGGATCAGCTGCAACTTCCAGGTCGTCTTCAAAGGCAGCCCCATATAGAGTGCATTGCAATTGTCCAACCATGGGATAACTGCAGCGTGAGTGATTGTCGGAAGGGTCTTCCATTGTTGGAATGGGTATAACTGGTACACAAGATGAACTTTTGTGAAGGTCCTCATGGCTATAGCAACAACAATAACACTTAGAGTTATATACTACTTTATAGTGCTACCCTCACTAAGTGGTTTACAGAGTCAGCATATTACCCCAAAAAATCTGGCTCCTCATTTTACCCACCTCAGAAGGATGGAAGGTTGAATCAATCTTGAACCTAGTGGGATTTGAACTGCCAAATTGCAGTTCAGCTGATAGTCAACAGAAGTGGTCTATAGTACAGCACTCTAAACACTGCACCACTGAGGATCTATAATTATTTTTTTGAGCAGTAGCTGTGGGTCCAAGAGAAACCCCAAGAATGCACTAGTCTTGAAGCAGGAAACGCTAATCCATTCAAGTTAAAGATGAGAAATTCCTGGATTCAGAGGTTCCTAAAACCCATAGCCACTCAGCTTTAGCCAATGACCTTAAAGCTATTCCTTCTCATCTGGACACAAGTAGCCTCCATATACTGGATCAGTTAAACTGCTCATTGGAACCTCAGTGAAAACCAGGTTTCCACAATGGGGAACAATCTACTAACATGGGCAACGTCCTGTCCACAGGCATTTATCTTTCTTGGTGACTTCAATCTACCTCATATTAACTGGACTCTAAACAAATGGACAACTGAACCCAAACATGCAACCTTCTACAATGCCGAAACAAATCTGGGACTGGAACAACTAGTAACCAACAATACTACACTTAATAACTGCCTCAGTCTCATCTTCTGCAATAGTTTCAATTCAATTTATGGAATACCAATTAAAGAACCCTTTTCCAATAGTGACCACAACATGACTGACTTTTGTCTCAACATACATCCACACAAAAATCATCACAATGAAGGAATCCCCAATTATAACTTTAAAAAAGGCAACTATGATCTTACAGACAATGATCTCTGATCCTTGATTGGCAATTTCTATTCACTGGATGCGATACTGTTGAAGACCATTACAACATATTTTTACTTGAAGTCAAAAGACTCATCAAACTATATGTACCAATAACAACTCCCAAAACCAGAAAAAACAGATTACCCATAACAATAAGGAAGCTTCAGTTCAAAAAGAGATCACTTTGGCAGACAAACAAATCTGGTCACGTTGCCAAGTTCAAAAGCTGATACAAAAATTTATGCCACTAGATAAAGACTGAATGCACCAATTATCACATTAAACAAGAGGAAAACCTACTACGCACCAATTCCACCCTCACGTTCTGCAATTTTGTAAAATTTTGTGAAACAATTTTGTTTAGTTTTGTAAAACAAACTAAAAGACTCAAGGTCCATCCCACCCCTGAAAGGACCTAATTGTAAAGACTGCAATGATGATACCATTACAGCCAACCTCTTTAACACATTCTTTGGCTCAGTATTTGTAAACAGCAATGGATCATGTCCAGTATTTCCTAGTTGAACCACAGAAAACTACAATGATCTAATACATATCGATTTTATAGAAGACAATATTGAAAAAAACACTATGCAATCGAAAACCATCTCTATCTATTGGACCGGACGGAATATGTGCCTACTTCTTAAAAAAGCTATCCACTTTAGTCGAGCCTCTAAGCATAATCTTTGAAAAATCTTTCAGGACCAGCTCCTTGCTTAACCTATGGTCACAAGCCACGGTTCATTCCCATCTTCAAAAAGGGAGACCCCAGCCTGGTTGAAAATTACAGACCAATTTCCTTATGCTGCATCACCTGTAAAGTATGGAATCAATTATTAATCAGTCCATTATCCTCCACTTAGAGACAAACAACCTACTCTCCAATAAACAATTTGGTTTCAGAAAAAAACTATTCTGTTATCTGCAACTCTTACATTGCAAAAACATATGGACTACACAACTCGATCAGGGCAAAGCAATTGAAGCAATTTACATAGACTTCTGTAAAGGCTTTGATTCAGTGGTACACGACAAACCACTCCTAAAACTAAAATCTTATGGTACCTCTAGACACCTACATAACTGGATAGTAGTATTCCTGTCAAACAGGCAACATATGGTCAAAATTAGGAGTGTCCTATCAAATTCTGTACCTGTCAACAGTAGTATTCCCCAAGGCAGTGTTCCAGGACCTACTCTCTTCATACTCTACATAAATGATCTCTGTGATCATATTAAGAGCAACTGTGTTCTCTTTGCTGATGATATAAAGCTATTCAACACCATAGACAATACTGCTACCCTTCAAAAATACCTTGACTATGTGTCAGAATGGTCAAACAAATGGCAACTTCAAATCTCAACAAATAAATACATATTGGCAAAAAAATAATAATCAAAAAATAAAATACCAGCTGAATAGTCAAGACCTTGTTGATGACCCAAACTTTGTCAAGGACCTTGGAGTACTCATCTCAAATGATCTAAGTGCTAGAGCCCACTGTAACTACATAGCCAAAAAGGTATTAAGTGTTGTTAACCTAATTCTGCATAGCTTTTTCTCTGTTAATATCACACTACTAACTAAAGCATACAAAACATTTGCTAGACCAATACTTGAATGCAGCTCATCAGTCTGGAACCCGCATTACATATCTGATATTGATACAGTTGAGAAAGTCCAGAAATATTTCACAGGAAGAGTTCTCCACTCTTCTACTTGTTGCAGAATACCTTATGCCACCAGACTTGAAATTTTAGACCCAGACAACCTAGAACTATGCCGCCTTTTGTCCGATCTAAGTATAGTACATAAAATTATTTATTGCAATGTGTTGAGGTAATTCCCTGTTAGGAGAATGAGCACATACAGGGAGACGTATAGAGAGTAGTGTTGGAATAATACACACAGAACACACAGATATACTATACAGTAAATGTAGGTTTTTACTTCCAGAAATCTTAAGCAAAGTCCAAAATAAGCAATCCAAAGTCATTCACAAGTTAAATCAGTCAGTTTGCAATCCAGGGATAATCCAAATATCAAAGTCCAGTGTCAAAAACAGTTCAGTATTAGACTTACATTAAATCCAGTAATATCAGTCAATTAGAAGAAATGGAGCAACAGCAATACTTTCCAACAGAAGGAAACAAAGATACACTCTCTTCTGAGACTCAGATTAAAATGAAACAATCCAGATTTCTGGCTCCATCTTATGGCCGTTTGAGAAACCACACCCAATTGCATGCTCTTACATTCCCTTAAAGAGATAGTACTAAAATGTTTATCCTGGTTTATATATTTCTAACTCAAATACCTGTTAGGTGACTTATATTCCTGACACAATGTCCTACCTGTCAATGAATACTTTGGCTTCAACCATAACAATACAAGAGCACACAATAAACTCAAGGTAAACCACACCAAACTTGACTGCAGAAAATACGACTTCAGCAACAGAGTGGTCAATGTCTGGAATACTCTACCTGACTCTATGTTTTCTTCCCCAAACCCCAGAAACTTTAACCTTAGACTGTCTACTATTGACCTCACCCCTTTCCTAAGAGGTCTGTAGGGGGCGTGCATAAGCGCACCAACGTGCCTAACATCCATGTCCTATTGTTTCTTTTTTTTATATGTATTGTTTTTATGTATTCATAACTATGTTTATACTGATACCAATTATCTTATAATCACTTGATAAAATAAATTAATTAATTAAGAAAATAAATAAAAGTAATCAGAGAGGAATCTTTCTATGGCAATGCATTGATGGCAATGTCTTCCAATATTGTGTCACATTTTATAATGGCTTGGTAAGGCCACGCTTGGAATACTGCATTCAGTTTTGATTGCCACGATGTAAAAAAGATATTGAGACTCTGGAAAGAGTGCAGGGAAGAGCAACAAAGATGATTAGGGGACTGGAGGCTAAAGCACATGAAGAATGATTGCAGGAACTGGGTATATCTAGTCTAATCAAAAGAAGGACTAGGGGAGACATGATAGCAGTGTTCCAATATCTCAGGGGCTACCAGAAAGAAGAGGGAATCAGACAATTATCCAAAGCATTTAAGGGCAGGACAAGAAGTAATGGGTGTAAACTAATCAAGGAGAAAAGCAACTTAAAATGAAGGAGAAATTTCCTAATAGTTAGAACAATTGATCAGTGGAATAACTTGCCTCCAGAAGTTGTGAATGCTCCAACACTGGAAGTTTTTAAGAAGATGTTGGATAACCATTTGTCTGAAATGGTATAGGGTTTCCTGCCTAAGCAGGGGGTTGGACTACAGGATCCTCCAAGATAAGTGGTGTAGGATTTCTTGCCTAGGCTGGACTAGAAGACCTCCAAGGTCCCTTCCAGCTCTGTTATTCTATTTTAGCTGCCTTGAACCCAAAAGAAGACCTTGTGTCTAACCATAATAATTTAGGACAGGCCTATGATTGCCATGAATTATTGAAATGCCCACCTCTCAACATTGCCAAGCTGAAATTAAATTTCTTGACCAATAGCCTGAGCTATCCAAAGCCAAAGGCAGTACTGCAACAATACTCCCATTTCTTTCAGGCCCGATCCCACTGGCTGACGGACGCAAAACGTATGCATAAAGGACACAGAGGACGAGCAAAATTTCGGGGGTGGCTCCATCTGTTGTCATCCACTTCCAAAAGTGGTGAAAATTTGCATAAACAGAACAGAAAAGAACGGAAAAGAACGGACATGGGTAGTATGTAGCGGGGATGTTAAACAGATGTTCATAGGAAGCCTAGCGGATGAAAGTGGATGGAAGCAGATGGAAGCGGATGGAAGGGGATGACACCTCCGTAGGGGTTCCGGGGGATAATTGCGAAGTGGACACATAGCGGATGAAGCAGATGCATCAAGTACACCTAAAGGAAAGAAAGGGGATGCCGCGCGGATGTATATCGGATGCAAACTGTTCACTGCGCAACCTTTCTATTTCCGTGCTACTAATGCTGTGTAGACGTTCTGTGTACCTTTCGTTTCCTCCCTCTTTCCGTTTTCAGCTGCAACGGATGTGAGTTGCAAGGATGCCCAGAGGATGCAGAGAGGATACAGTGGACGTTTAACGGATGATAAACAGACATAGAACGTTTGTTGCTCGGATGTCACATTGTACATTGTACACGGCGGAAAGTTCATCCGTTCACAAAGTTTTGTGCAGCTCAAAACTTCTTGTGCAGATGAAATCTGAGTGGACGGATGCTCGACGGATAGAGCGTATGAAACACGTATGCAATGAGTACACAACGGATACATAGCGTTTTCCAACGGATGGCAAGCTTTTTTTAACATTTTACATCCCCTTTGCATCCTTTAGTGCAGTGGGACCAGGCCTTTATCTGTGTTATTTTAACATACCAATTTTATTATTCTCAAAATAGTGAGAAGGCATGAGGGCAGCTTCTTTCACAACCTCTGTAAGCATAAAGTCTTTGCCAGCATTTCATTACTGAAGGCAATAAACATTATAACCAAGTGTTCATTTTTATGACTGCAAAACATAATGGGCTGTTTCTAAGCGGAAGCTGAGTTTCAATCCAGAGATTGGAGAATAAAGCAATATTGCCTGGAATATCTCTCCACCAACTAGAGCAAAGGATCATCTGCCTCTTGCCAAGCTGAGCTAGTGATGGGTAGCCTCTTTTCAGCATTGGCAGCAGCAAAATGGAGGCATTTCCTCTTCTGAAATGAAGGCAATGAGGTCTCACAAGGACATCACACAACCCATTATCCAAGCCGGAAGCTTCCCATTACCCACAGGAAGCTAATGGAAAAAAGATCAAAACACAAATCACCCAGGAGATTACAACGCAGGACCCAGGATACCACAACAAAAGAACTCGCAAGCCCATCACACAACCCATTACCCAAGCCATTAAAACACAAGAGGCTAATGGAAAAAAATCACTACAAAACAAACAACCCAGGAGATTTCAGGACAAGATCCAGGATATCTCCACAACAATATTCACAAGGCCATCACACAGCCCATTATACCAACATCAACTCCATCAACCAATCAAGAGGCAGCAGCACAGCCAACCATCCCAGCACACCAGCCTCCCCCAC
The DNA here is from genome assembly GCA_015471245.1 of Laticauda colubrina. Classification (NCBI taxonomy): domain Eukaryota; kingdom Metazoa; phylum Chordata; class Lepidosauria; order Squamata; family Elapidae; genus Laticauda; species Laticauda colubrina. The sequence goes on along the minus strand of BLBF01000003.1, from coordinate 110,567,431 downwards.
CAGTATTTATAGAGAGACGGCAGCTCCAATCACACACTGCTTGCATTGGGACGAAGACAAAAGTGCCAGCCTGAGGATGGCAAGTGGGACCTCACCAAAAAGTCGCCAAGATACTCTTAATCTTACATGGGAAAAGACCCAAACACAACTAAACCTACATACCTGTACCCATGAAAATCTACTGAAACAAATATCGTACCTCTATGGGAAGGAAACCTTCTGGCGAACCAGGACCTATGAGAAATTCTAAGTCCGAAGAGCCACCATCTTGTGTGATCTCACTAAAGACTTTCCAGGAGATGGGGGATGCTTTAGTCCAGGTGTGGGAGGACATCCCTCAGGAGACCATCCGCCACCTCATCAGGAGCCTGCCCAGGAGTTGTGAGGAGGTCATACAGGCACGTGGAGGCCACACACACTACTGAGTCTCATTTTAACTTGTTTTAAGGACATCACATCAGAGTTGGATCAACCTGTAGTGTTTCTTTTTCCACTTTAATTTTGAATGTAACTCCATATCCAGATCTCCATGGGTTGCTAAATTTGATTTCTGTTGATAATTTTTGTGTGATTTTGTTGTCAGCGCATTCAACTATGTGATGAACAAAGTATTTAATAAGAATACTTCATTCATTCAGATCTAGAATGTCTTATTTTTGTGTTCCCTTTATTTTTTTGAGCAGTGTATACAAACACACACACACACACATGTGTGTGTGTGTGTGTGTGTGTGTGTATGTGTGTGTGCTGTTCAGCTTCCTTCAGGTATTATCCCACGTCATTGTAGTGCTTTTAAAGTTGTAGCAACGTTTCAGCAGAATCACATCTGCCATCATCAGGCTTCTTCACTGAGTTCGTATGTGGGTCAGGCTATTACAGCCGTTAGTTTTAAATTTGAGGCTAGCCTACTGCTGTGCCAGGATGTTTTTTTCTACATCCTGATTGGTTGGGAGTCTTGGTCTGTGTTTATTGGTCTTGGAGTTTGCTGTGTTCTGCTTGATTGGTGTTTCTAATGTCCTCTGTCTATTTTGTGGCTTTTTTTGTGTCAATTGGCTGGCAACATTGAATTCCTGTATTGGGCTTTTAGTGCAGCTTGGCTCCGAGTAAACGGACGGCTATCATTTGTTAGGAAGCTAGGATTCATCTGGGTGCCTGGTTGGGGTGTGTTTGAGCTGGAGGTATCAGAGGGGATCTGTTTGTGCCCAGGTGTTTGCCTGGCTAGTGGTGTGGAGATTTTTTTGTTTGTGAGTGCAGGTTTCCAAATGATTGACCAGGCTCTATATGATTAGCCAATCATTTGGCTAATCCAAATGATTAGCCAGGGCTCTAGATTCGAATTCTTCCATGGACAGGTTTGCAATGATGGGTGACTAAGTCATAATGGAGACGCAGAAGATGAACAGACCTATGGAACAGCTGTCCTGCCCTACATAAGAGGTACTACAGACAAGATCAGTAGGATACTACACAGGCATCACATCAAGACTGCCTTCAAAACAGACAAAAAACTATACGGCCTCCCAAAAATACACAAAGAAGGCATACCTCTCAGACCCATAGTCAGCTCCAAAGGAGCACCATTACAAAACCTAGCTAAACACTTAGCAAAACAACTACAGCCCCATGCTGAAACCACAGCTTCATATGTACAAAACTCATACCACTTCTTAGAAATGATCAAAGATCTACACGTGGAACAAGAAGATCTGCTTGTAAGTTTCGATGTGGTTTCACTATTCACTCAAGTCCCGATAAAAGAAACTCTTGAAATCATCAAAAATAAATACCAACCAGCCAAAGACCTCATGGAACTAACAGAACACTGCTTAACCAACACATATTTCATATACAAAGAACAAAGATACAAGCAAATTGAAGTAGCCCCTATGGGATCACCACTGTCACCCGTCATTGCAAACCTGTTCATGGAAGAATTCGAATCCAGCCCCCTGGCTAATGCCACCCACAAACCTAAACTATGGCTAAGATACATCGATGACACATTTGTGATTTGGCCCCATGGAAAAGAAAACCTAAACAATTTCCTAACACACCAAAATAGCACATACCCCAAAATCAAGTTCACCATGGAAATGGAAATAAACAAACAGCTACCATTCCTAGATGTACTAATCTACAAAAGAACAGATGGCACACTGGGACACAACATATATCAGAAGAAAACACACACCAACCACAACCTCAACGCCCAATCCCACCACCACCCAGCACAGATAAATTCCGTGGCTAAAACACTAATTACCAGAACCAAACGCCTGGCAGACAAGACACATATAAAGACTGAACTATGCACCCTGACTAAAGTATTGACAGCCAACGGCTTCCAGAAAAACAAAATCACCAGCTTGATCCACAAAAACACACCAAGACATAACAGCTGTCCTGCCCTACATAAGAGATACTACAGATAAAATCAGTAAGATACTACATAGGCATCACATCAAGACTGCCTTCAAAACAGACAAAAAAATAGCAGCCATCCTTAAAAACCCCAAAGACAAAATTGACCTGGAAAACCAAGGCATATATGAAGTTCCCTGTGCACCATACCCGGCCACATACATTGGACAGACCAATAGAAGAATAAGTACCCGCCTTGATGAACACAAAAATGCAGTAAAAAAGCTGGAACACACCTCCTCACTAGTCCAACATGAAAACCACAGGTCACAACATCAACTTCAATGGCACCAAAACCCTAGCCACTATAGAAAACCCCAGCCACAGAATCATCAGAGAAGCCATAGAGATTGAAAAAAGACTTGAAAGCATGAATAGAAGAGATGATTCCACCAGACTGTCAATCATTTGGAAGCCTGCGCTCTCAAATAGAAAGATCTCCACACCACAAGCCAGGCAAACACCTGGGCACAAACAGACTTCCTCTGATACCTCCAGCTCAAACACCCCCCCACCAGGCACCCAGATGAAACCTAGCTTCCTAATAGATAACAGCCGTCCTTTCACACAAAGCCAAACTGCACTAAAAGCCTCCAATACAGGAACAGAGTGTTGCCAGCCAATCAAAGCCAAAAAACAGACAGAAGAAACCAGAAACACCAATCAGACAAACTCCAAGTCCAATAAACACAGATCAAGACTCCCAACCAATCAGGATAGGCTAGCCTCAAATTTAAAACCAACGGCTGTGAGACCCTGACCCACATACAAACTCTATACAGAAGCTTGAGGATGGCAGATGAGACTCTGCTGAAATGTTGCTACAACTTTAACAGAACTACAATGACGTGGGATAATACCCGAAGGAAGCTAAACAGCACACA
>BLBF01000003.1:110538957-110550249 GCA_015471245.1 Laticauda colubrina | reverse complement strand
TTCTTCTTCTTCTTCTTCTTCTTCTTCTTCTTCTTCTTCTTCTTCTTCTTATTCTTCTTATTCTTCTTATTCTTCTTATTCTTCTTCTTTTTCTTCCATCATCATCTTTTAATGACCTCTTGTGGAGTGGAGTTTGGGCAACTGAATGGAGCTGAGTGTTTATTGGCCAGATGCCCTTCCTGTCACCAATGTAGACTTATATTCAGCAGGTATACACCCATCGTGCCCAGAGAGAGAAATATCTGCCTTTATCTAGGATCAAACTCCTAGTGTCTTGATTTTGAGGCAAGAGCTCCATCTCTAGGCCACTGCACCATCAGGAGGATCATGTTCATGAATGTACTAAATAGTTCAAAGCCAGGAAACAAAGGCAGCTTGAGCCATTCAAGTGAAAATGAGTATCAGAATGAAGTAATCTTGCAAAAAAGCTATCAAAACCATAATTTTAGTGCTTCTATTCAAACGTGGCCAATAGAACTGCTTCTACAACACCTGTTTGCCACCGGACTTCTCTTTGTTTATTTAAAATATTTCTAATCTATTCTGGGATGCTCCCAAGCAAAAGTTAAAACAGCATAAAAGCCATATTAAAACTATAAAACCATACACATTAAAAGGCATTAAAAGAAAGGTAATATTCTGTTACGCTATATAGATCCTATTTTCTTGGAAAACATAAAGGAAAAAGCTGAAAAAGATACAAACACGACAGACCTTTGTAAGGATGAAAAAAAAAGTAATTGTTTATGTTTATATTTTTGCTTTACAAAGGAAAATTCAAGTGCAAGACAAGAAAAGCTTTAATAAAAATATCCAAAATCAAATTGTATATGTAAAATTAAAAAGACAATTCAATTTCTATATTTTTTCAGATTAATTGATACCAATTGTATTGTACAAGTTAAATGACCAAAAGAAAGAACAAAAGTAAGTTTTCAATAGATAATAAATATAAAGGACATCTTTCTGAAATAAGGACTGTCCTTTATAGTAAACTATATTTTATATAGCTGAGACTGGTGTCTTCATAGCCAAAACTACATATAGTCATTGTAATATTATGACCCATTCATTTTTCTGAAGATGTATGAAAGATATGAGTGAATCAGTTCTTTAATAGGGAATATTGCAATGTACTGCAAAAGTTTGGTTCTATTTAGATGTGAAGGCATCAGCAAAAGTACCATTGACAAAGAGTGGCAAAATACCTATACTTTGTTTTAGTGACAGCTGTGATGCAATAAGGATCCAGAAATGCAGCAGTACAACTAATTCTTTTCTGCATATATTTTAGTGTTGACTAACAGTGTTAAGTTTCCAAGGACCTTCAATGGACACATTTATGAAATACATTGGTTCAAATAGTATGGAGTTTTATTTGTAAAAATACAGATAATCCTTGACTTCCAACAATTCATTTAGAGACTGTTCAAAGTGACAGTGCCGAAAAAAATAACTTACAACCATTTCTCACATTTACAACCATTGCAGCATCCCCATGGTCACATGATCAAAATTCAGATGGTGGTTGCAATGTCCCGGGTCATGAGATCTGTTTTTGTGACCTTTTCACAAGCAAGGTCAATGGGAAAGCCAGATTCACTTAACAACCACGTGACTAACTTAACAAATGAAATGATTCACTTAACAGCTATGGCAAGAAAAGTCATAAAATGGAGCAAACTCACTTAACAGATGCTTCACTTAGCATTTGGGCTCAATTGTGGTTATAATTAAAGGACTATAACACAAAACCAACCCTTCTAAATGCACAGACATTATAGATCTGCATCCTCTTCAGTTAAACACAAGAGCAATTGAAACCGAGCTGATTAAAATAGTTGAGAAGAAGTTCAGAGCCCAAGAGGACCTGTAACAATCTCAGCTGCTGGAAACACAAGCAGAGATGGAGACACTTGAGCAGCTTGGTCACTGTTTGTTGCCTCCATTTCATTATTCCAGCCTGGGTCTTTTTTCCCACTTGAGCCTCCATCAAAAGTGCAGCCTGGAACTTTGGACAATCTTTGAATTCTCCTTACTTCTTTCCAAGCCATTGTCTATATTGCAAACTGATGGATGTTATTGCAAAACATGGCCTGTGGCAAGATATGAATGAGAATCTACTCACACGCTCGCCAAATATTTACTGCACAAAAGAAGAAAGATATTATTCCATAAATCAAAAAATTGTTCCCCTGGCCCCCAAATGAAGCTTAAGTGTCGGCTCAGTAATTGCACAACATGTTATATAATACAGTACTGATTGAGTACAAGGACAGGCAGCTGCCCCTGAGGGCTTCTTTTCCAAAAAGATCATTTGCACAGAAATGGCCAAGTTGTTCAACCATGCTGATGCAGGACATTTATCTCTCATCTTTTCCAAATACCTGCCAACACCTGAGAAATTAATTCCACTACTGGGAACGATGGTGTCTCCATTAGAAATGTATCTTGCCATAATAACTATCCAAAGCCCCCAGTAGAACCAATATTTACCTAGTTTTTTCTGGCTGTTTTCCCATTGGCTAGCCTCATTTGTGACTATTTAATTATTTTATTTTAGTGATATTAAGGGTAGTCAATCTTAAACTGGAGGGCGTGCAGTATCTACAATCTTCTTTACTTGGCAAATCCATTTAGAGTTTTTAGTTGCAGTTATAGAAGGTCTCTGCTCCCTTGTCTATGTCAAAGATAACATCTGTCTCTTGAAATTCAGCTTGATTCATAGTGATCAGAAACATCAATCAAGTTTCCCGAATACCTTCAGATTATTACTGTCAAATCTTTTCCTTTTAAATCTACTGTTACCCAGCTTGGGCAGAATCCTGTATAAATTATATCTACATAATTCTTTGGTGTTGGGAGATTCTCAATCATTCAGGTCATGGTTGTCCTAAAGGTGCTTTTATAAGAGGTAACTGGACTTTCTGGTTTTTCTTTAAAGACGTTTTGTTTCTCATCCAAGAAGCTTCTTCAACGTCCTCAGAGCTGAAGAAGCTTCTTGGATGAAAAGCAAAATGTCTTCAAAGAAAAACCAGAAAGTCCAGTTGCCTCTTGAAACAGCACATTTGGAACAATTCTACAGTGATAATTCAGTGATGTTGTCTCATTCTTATGCCTCTCCTTCATTTGGCCATGCATATGTACCTGGCAAACACAAGTAATGTATGCCTGTTTTAAGGAAATACATCAGAAGTCTAGAATAAACAAGAATTCATTAAACTGATCCAAAATATATTCTCAGATTTACATGGATGCTAGGTACATTCAAAATCTTGAGTGTATTAAATGCTACCTTTGTAAGTTAGCAATAGATGTGCAAAGAAGTTAATAATGATGCTGATTAGGCACAAGAGGTGTGCCAGAAGAGAATCTGCATTATTTCTCTTTCTATGTAATCAAATTGAAATTAGGCTTCATCAGCTGAAAGTTTTAGAGGGAAATATTTAGTTTCTCTGATTATTAGGCCATCACATAGATTTCAGAATGCAATGCAACGGAACAATGCAGAAGCCCAAACAAACAAAAGCTAGTCTAAAATAGTGTCTCATCTTTGGCAATATTAAGACATATTTAACTCCTGTAATTCCTCAGCCAGCATGGGAGCTGAGATCTACACATTTAAAAGGGAAGAAGGACTGGCCTAAAGTCAAAAATAATGTTCCAAGACACCACGAACACCATAGAGATGTGTGTATTAGACAATCCATGGTATACCTTGCAGAACGTTCAAATAACCAATCATAATCCAGATTTAAAGCTCTGATTTAGCATGTTTCATAAGGGCTCTGAAGTACAAAGGCAATTACTAAGCTGCCACAAATGAATTTCTTTAATCAGAGGCATCCACTTCTCATTCTAAGGTCAACTTTCTATTTTGGACAGGTAATATCAGTGCAAGAAAACATAATACCATATCACATAAAGGTAAATATTTTTCTGCTGAGAAATTTCCCAGAGGCTGTCCTGCAGTTATGGAACACTCTGGGAAATTTTGCTGCTGCACTGAATATCAAAAGGCCAACTGAGCAGAAGTTTGAGGGGGTGCTAGCTTTGATGAAGATAGACTCCCCTTTGACCCACATCTCCATCTTAAAAACAAACTAACAATCTAACTAGACCATGCAGTCCAATAGGGAAGATAAAAGAGGCATAAAGAACAGAAAGTGGGACAAGAAAAGCAGGAACAGTCATGGGTACTAATGGTACACCACACCACCTCTTCCTCTATTGCTGTCCCCAAGTCATACATACAGCCTTCGTTGAACTGCTGAAGCTTAAGGAATGCCTGAGCTTTTTCATCATGAGGAATGGAGGTGGGTAGGAAGAGCATCTGAGATATTGGAGGACTAAGAGAGGCAACTGTATTTAACACTCACACCCCCTATGAAAGTTTGAATGAAGCACTTCCTTAAAGTTGGATAGCAAAGCAACACTTTTTTTCAATTTTTGACATCAAAGTGAAGCATCTACATTGTTCTTTCTGCCTTAGCTGCCAGTTGCAATAGCCAAAGTGGCTTCTACGCAGACATCAGTCAAAGCTGCAAAGTAACATGAAAGAATCTTTTGAAGTCAACTTCAGTGCCTCTTAATCTCAAGGAAGATAATCATGTTATATCCATAGCAAAAAAAATGCCTCAGTGATACTTAAGAATGTTTTGAGCCTCTATAAGAAGTCTTAGAAAATAAAAATGGGTTGTTGCCATCTGGGCTCTGTTTCAAAATAAGCAGAAAATGGATAAGCTAAGCTTGAAATAATAGAGAGCAACTCCACTGGAAGGATAGGCAAGATATTTTACTAATTTACCTTCTAATAATAACCCTACCCTAATCAAACAAGTCAACTTATCTATAGCCTCAAGATCTGCCATTTTAAAATCCATTCATCCATTATGATTATTTTTGTATCATTCCACATGTAATAACCTCACTTCACTTACTATATGAAAAATCAATTTATTATCCATAAATCCTAATAAGAAAAAAATCTTGCTTCATCTAAATTTGATTTTTAAAACTCCCTGCATCATCATTTGTATTTTTGGTGGTGGTGTTTTTTCACAAGTCCACCATGCAATGTAAAATCTACCTTCTTGCTTTCCATATTTCCAACAGCAATTAAAATACCTTTATAGATTCTAGATAACTTCTCTGGTGACACATACCAGTGTACAATTTTATTAAAATATATATCTTAGATGATAAGATAATGTGAATGAATCAGTGGGAAAGAATGTGGTTGAAAGGAGTAAAATTAACATTATCAGTCCTTTCAACCACAATCTTTCCCATTGATCTATTTGTATATCTATATACCAGTAAAATTCTCCTGTCTGTTAGTCTGTTTGTAACAATTAAGTAGAGATGCAACCTAAAACTAAGGAGAAATTTCCTGACAGTGAAAAGAATCAACCTGTGGAATGGCTTGCCTTCAGAAGTTGTGGGAGCTCCATCACTGAAGGCTTTTAAGAAAAGCATGGACAAGATACTTCAAATAGGCTAGCTTAAAGAATGGTTCCAAAATCTGGACCCATTATTCCTATGGGATTAAAATTTCAAAGCTCTTAAGACCAATTGTATTGGCAAAAGCAACTGTAGTCGTGTGATTGTCCACAAGGAAAAGTCGACAGTGAAGCTGGTAAATAGAAATCACTTCTGGCCTCACTGCTTTTTTGCTTGCCCAGCACCATCATCTGTTGATCTCTTTTGATGAGGAAATATCTCTGAAAGGATGATTTCACAGCTCCTGGATTGTCCAGTTATAACTAAAATTCTTAACGCGCACTCTTTAATGTATTTGTCTACCATTCTGAACCTTAACAGAAATATACATATTTTAGCAAGGATGGACTTTTTTTTTTTGAATGAACAAGTTTCCACCCATGGCAGTCATTTCATAAGTGCAGTCATTTTATCTGGTATCTTGTCAAAATTCCAAATGTACTGAATTTCTGAGCTGCTTACAAAACGATACTTTGGATGAATTTGCTTATAGTGGGGTTTTTTGGCTGCAATACTTTTTATTTTGTATATTTATAGTGATGTCAATAATCATAGTTTAAACTTACTAAGTCTTTTTTTTAAAACAAAAAGCAACATTCATTCATTGTCTCAGTGCTGTTTTAAATCAAGATATTCCCCTATGGACCAACAAAGAATAACAACACAGAGCATTCCTGCTTGATCTAACAGAAATAGGTCATGTAGGTAGGACAATTTCCTTCCCTCTGAAGAAACAGAGAAATGTAAAAGAAATAACTTCTCAACATAGGAATAGATTGTCAAAAAGTTTCACCCTGCTAATTTCTGCATGTTGTGCCTGTTCTGCAGAAATCATTTTGGAGAGAAAGATGCAACTATAGAGCCCAAAATATCTAAAACCTTGAAAAAGCATGCTCTAAAACCCATCTAAGGACATAACAGGGTAATTTGATTTCCCAGGAGAATCCAGAGCCATACATCAAGAGATTGTGGCTTGTGGTAGCTCTATTTGTATCTGCCAGCCTTTTGCCTGATTTGATTTTGAAGGAGGTAATCAGTTTTATATATTAAATGAAAAGCTGACATGTTGCAAAACAAAGCACCTGCTTTTAACTTGGACTTTATTCATAATGCATTTGGTTGGTTTGATATCTGTCTTGTGAAGATCAAAATGGTATCTGGCTTCTTACAAAAGACAACTGGGATTAGTAGTAGAATGTATTCTGAGAGCTTGGAAAATGTGGCAATAATTTCTTCCCTAGCCTAGTTCCCAACTGGCCATGCCTCCACTTGCCCAGGCTGATGAGGTTAATCACCCAATGAACACTGCTGCATCTCAACTCCCTTTCAGCAGTGCTTTCCCTTTTCTGGAAGTTTATTTCTCACAGCTGGAATAGAATTCTTCACTGTCACTTTCCTAGTTGCCTCTGGCCCTAGCCAGCTGGTCCCTGAGTTTCATCTGCTTGGCTTAACAGCTGCTAGCTTCAGCTAAAGCTTTAGTTTATCAGCAACAACCAGTCTTTCAAAGCCCAGCTGCTCAGTGCTGAAACCAGTTAAAATGCAAAGGAAGAACAGAAAGGGAGATGTTGTTGCTATACAGTGGAACACAGCCTGGTTTTCTTATCCCCTGTGTCTCTTTACCCCAGCAAGAGGCATGATGTACGAATCTGTAATTTTACTGAGAAATACAACCAAGCATTGCATAAAGCTAGAATGATGGCAGATCCCAAACAAAACCATGGAGGAGCACAATTTAATGTTTTCATTATTTTCTCAGCCTGCAACATCTTTTGAGACTGTTTCATTTGTTCCCTGTGAATTTGAATTTAGAGGGAAATTGAAATGTAGAGTAAAGGAATTATGTTTTCCTCGAGGCTGCCACCTGCTTCCATCTGTGAGCAGTGAAACGATACAGCACATCTTTGCTTCCAGTACTACCCCTTTCTCAGTTGCAGAAGAAAAGAAAGAGATCTAATATCCCCGGATCCATACAGTCAGAGAAGGAGGAATATTTGATTTGTAAAAGAAAGTGGAAAGATGCCAGAGCTCAGTTTTTCAGAAGCCCCGTCCACAATTACAACAGTGTTACTTTTGGGACAATGCAACTCCTTTCTCACAGAAAAGGATAACATGAAAGATCTTGCAAAAAAGAATGTTTGTATCTTCAGGATACTTTATTTTCTACACAGGATGTGTTTGAACTGTCACTTTTAAACTATATGACTGCGTTATCTTCATTGTCCCAGAGTTCTTCCAGTAGTTATTAGATAGAGCTGGTGGAGTGGACTGGTATTATTAAATTAATGGCATCAGTTGGTTTTAAAACACACTTGGGTGGAATTACTTGTGAAAATCTCCATGTTGCCTTACTAGAAGCGTTTTGCCCTCCTTCTATGAAATCTAGAAGATTGTTGCTGGCTGAAAGCTTATACTATCGATACTATCTGTAGCACCAGTCTGAAGAGACCCTTAAATTTCTTTACAGTTATGACATACTATGAATGGGGGCGGGGAGCAAGATGAGAAAGAGAGAGGATACTGAAGGTTTTTCTTTTTGTTTCACAACCAACATATTCAGCCTGGTATTTGTTCTCTGAATGTCAAAATCTGAACCTCAAAATCTAATGCTTCTTGCCACATTAATGAATAAATACCTCCAAAGTCGGAATAACTATGCTTTTGAGTGGTGCAATGTTTTATTCTCCCCCACTCCCCGTAATATATTTATTACAATAACTTAGACCAGGATTTAGGTGTTTGATTGAAAACATTCATCCCTTGGTAGTAAGCATACGTACTTTCAACAAGTTTATTCAGCAATTCATTGCTTTGAGTCTCCCTGACATTTCCGTCAAAGAAACACTCCTCTCTGACTTTGAAATAGATGAAACAGATAATTGTCTTTTAAATACACAACAGTTGCACATGGTTCTGATATGTTCTCAGAGTTTTTAGCTAGCAATAAAACAAGGATAGGAATCAAGGAGTGGTCATTCTATATACTAGGATCAATTAGTTCTAAATCTCTACAGATCTTTCTAAATGGATTTAATGCAATGTTGGAAAACCAATGCTCTCTGGATATGGATTCCTTAATCCTCATGATTTCTAGGCTGATTGGGTTGGCAGGAATGGTAGTTCAGCAACCCTCGGAAGACCACAAGTTCAGTCATCCTGATTTAAGGCTAGGTCCCACTGGCTGACAGATGCAAAATGTATGCATAAAGGACACAGCGGACGAGCAAAATTCCGGGGGTGGCTCCATCCGTTGTCATCCGCTTCAAAAAGTGGCAAAAATTTGCATAAACAGAATGGAAAAGAACAGACATGGGTAGTATGTCGCGGGGATGTTAAACGGATGCTCATAGGAAGCCTAGTGGATGACAGCGGATGACACCTCCGAAGGGGTTCCAGGGGAGAATTTCAAAACGGACGCATAGCGGATGTAGCGGATGCATCATGTACACCTAAAGGAAAGAAAGGGGATGCCACGCGGATGTATATTAGATGCAAATGCATCCTTTCTATTTCCGTGCTACTAACGATGTATAGACGTTCCATGTACCCTTTCTTTCCTCCCTCTTTCCGTTTTCAACTGCAGCGGATGTGAGTTGCGAGGATGCCCAGAGGATGCAGAGAGGACACAGCAGACCTTTTACGAATGATAAACGGACATAGAACGTTTGTTGCTCGTATGTCGCGGATTTACATCGTACACAGCGGAAAGTTCATCCGTTCACAAAGTTTTGTGCAGCTCAAAACTTCTTGCACGGATGAAATTGCAGTGGACGGATCTTCAATGGATAGAGCATATGAAACACGTATACAATGAGTATACAATGGATGCATAGCGTTTTCCAACGGATGGCAAGCTTCTTTTAACATTTTACATCCTCTTTGCATCCATAAGTGCAGTGGGACAGGGCCTTTAATGCAAGAGAAAATCAGACTTTTTCAAATCGGTAAGGACTCAGAGTCAAGTTTCTATTGAGTTTGAAATAGAAACCTGAAACATTCACAATTCAGAATTATTTCCAGGCATATTCATATTCTCACTTTCTTAACTTCTGCTAAAAATTAAATTTGATTTTGGAACTGCTGAAATTTAGACCCACATAAAAACTCACATGTTCTTTTATTTTTTAATTTTAAAATAAAGTTTATTTCAGAATCATACATTTAAAACATTTAAAAAACAAATGAACATATAAACAGATATATATACATACATACATACATACATACATACATATATATATATATATATATATATATTTGTTTTCTTAGGCTTTCGCGGGTACTTACATGTGTGCTGTTTAGCTTCCTTCGGGTATTATCCCACGTCATTGTAGTTCTGTTAAAGTTGTAGCAACGTTTCAGCAGAATCTCATCTGCCATCCTCAGGCTTCTGTCTAGAGTTAGTTCCTGGTTTCAAATTTGAGGCTGGTCCATTCTGATTGGTTGGGAGCCTGGATCTGTATTCATTGGACTTGGAGTTTGATTGAGCCAATCAAAGCCACAAAACAGACAGAAGAAACCAGAAACACCAATCAATCAAACTCCCACCTAAGCAGAACACACCCCCAGCCAATCAGAACACAGCCAACCCCCCTACCAATCAGAACACAGCCAAACCCCCACCTAATCAAGTCACACTCCCACTAGCAGTTAAAAGGAAGAAGCAGCTGCAAGCTCACATTACTCTGAGAAGCACAGAGCTGAAGAAACAAGCCTCAAGATGATGTATGAGACTTCATCGAAACGTTGTCTAGATACTTCCAATTCTACGTGGGAGAAAACCCGAATAACCAAAGATCCACATACAAATACCCGCGAAAACCTCAGGTTTTGTAATGGTGCTCCTATGGAGCTGACTATGGGTCTGAGAGGTATGCCTTCTTTGTGTATTTTTGGGAGGCCGTATAATTTGGGGTATCTAGAAGATTTTTCTCTTGGGATGATCGTCTGTTGGATTTCTTTGCTTATGTGGCTGGTTATAATTTTCTTCTTGGTTGATTTTTCTAGATATGTGGTTGGGTCTGTATTTATAGGTTTGTATGTGGAGTCTTGGAGTAGGTCTGTCAGTTTTGTTTCATAGTCTTTTCTGTCCATTACTACTGTGGCATTTCCTTTGTCTGCTGGGAGTATTATGATATTATTATCATTTTTCAGGGTTTGTAACGCTCTGAATTCATCTTTTTGCAAATTATTTTTGGGTGGTTTCGTTGTGCATAAGATGTGAGTAACCTGGTGTCTTATTCTGTCAGCTTCATCTGTATTTAATTTGGTTAGGCTGGATTCTACTGCACATATGATGGATTCTGTTGGGATTTTTTTGGGTGCTATGGCATAATTGAATCCTTTGGATAGGACATCTGTTTCTGTTTTGTTGAGTTCTCTGTTGGAAACGTTGTATACTAGTTGTTTCAGGTGTTGTGGTGGGTTATTGGGAATTTTCTTGTCATTTTCTAATTTTTTCAGTTTTTTTGAGAGTTTATCATTTTTATAAGTATTTTCAGTTTCAGCTCTCCAAGTTGTAAGTTGTTTGATCTTATCCCAAAGTAGAGGGTGGAATTTGCTGCTCAATTCCAGGTGTAGTGCGAGCAAATCTTTGTTTAACTGATCTAATTGGAATCTTTTACTGTGAACTTCATTTCTGAGTAGAGATTTCTCTGTCCTTTTCAGGATACGTTTGGTAGCTGCTGTGTTCTTATGAAATGTTAATTTGAAGCAGGTTGGTGTTACATTGTTGTCTCTGCAGCTGCATAGGAATTTTAGGTCACATAGTATTCCTGCTCTTTTAACTTCCAG
>BLBF01000003.1:110484522-110538557 GCA_015471245.1 Laticauda colubrina | reverse complement strand
GATAGCGGTTTGTATGTGTTTTCTTCTGGTAGATGGTGTGTCCTAGGGAGCCACTGGATTTTTTGTATACTAAGACATCTAGGAAGGGAAGTTGATTGTTGGCTTCTGTTTCCATGGTGAATTGTATTTTGGGGTGTAGGCTGTTAAGGTGTGTGAGGAAGTTGTTCCGTTTTTCTTTCCCTTCATAATCTTATGAAGATTATGTCATCTACGTATCTGAGCCAGAGTTTGGGTTTGTGATCATATTTTTCTAGAGCTTGTGTTTCAAAGTGTTCCATGTAGAGGTTTGCGATGACAGGTGAGAGGGGTGATCCCATGGGTGCTCCTTCTATTTGTTTGTATTTTTGTCCATTGTAGGTGAAGTTTGTATTGGATAGGCAGTGGTTGGTAAGATCTAGGATGTACTTGGGAGGGTTGTATTTGTTTTGGATGGCTGTCAAGGCTTCTTTTATAGGCACTTGGGTGAAGAGGGATATGACATCGAAGCTCACTAGTAGGTCGCTGGGTTGTAAGTTTTGTTTCTTTATGATCTTGATGAACTGGAATGAGTTTCTTACATGTGAGTTGATGGATTCTGCATAGGGCTGTAGTTGTTTGGCGAGAAATGTGGCTAAGTTTTGTAGAGGTGAGCCTATGGAGCTGACTATTGGTCATAGTGGGGTTCCTTCTTTGTGTATCTTGGGGATATCTTTGTGTATCTTCCACCAGACTGTCAATCATTTGGAAGCCTGCACTCTCAAATAGAAAGATCTCCACACCACAAACAGACAAACACCTGGGCACAAACAGACTCCCCCTGATACCTCCAGCTCAAACACACCCCAACCAGGCACCCAGATGAAACCTAGCTTCCTAATAGATAATAGCCGTCTTTTTACTTGAAGCCAAGCTGTACTGAAAGCCTCCAACACAGGAACACAGTGTTGCCAGCCAATCAACAGAGAGACACAAAACAGACAGAAGAAACCAGAAACACCAATAAAACAAACTCCAAGACCAATAAACACAGACCAAGACTCCCAACCAATCAGGATGTAGAAAAAACCATCCTGGCACAACAGTAGGCTAGCCTCAAATTTAAAACTAACGGCTGTAATAGCCTGACCCACATACGAACACCATACAGAAGCCTGATGATGGCAGATGAGATTCTGCCGAAATGTAGCTACAACTTTAAAAGCACAACTACAATGACATGGGATAATACCCGAAGGAAGCTGAACAACATATACATATATACATATATACATTTTGCAGGAAAAAGTTGAGCAATGGTTCCACATTTTTTAACATTTTTTAACAATGACGTGATCTGCCTTGTTACAATACCTTCTTTGTTCTTTCAATGCCTAAAGCCCATGTCCCACTGCACCAACGGATGCAAAGAGGATGTAAAATGTAAAAAAAAGCTTGCCATACATTGGAAAATGTGATGCATCTGTTGTGTACTCACTGCATACGTTTTTCATACACTCTATCAGTCGAGCATCCATCCACTGAGATATCATCTGCACAAGAAGTTTTAAGCTGCACAAAATTTTTTGAGCGGATGAACTTTCTGCCACATACGGTGTACATCCGCAACACATATGGGCAACAAATGTTCTGTGTCCGTTGTCATCCATTAAACATCCACTGTATCCTCTCAGCATCCTCTGGACATCATCGCAACTAACATCCGCTGCAGCTGAAAATGGAAAGAGGGAGGAAACAAAAGGTACACGGAACGTCCACACAGCGTTAGTAGCACAGAAATAGAAAGGATGTAAGCTTATGCATCTCGTATATAAAGCATAAAAACAGACAAAACGTTGGTATCTGGGATGTATCTCGGATATTTAGGATGTCTGGAATATGCCTAGAGTATGTGGAATGACACCTAGCGGAAAACCGATATTTTCTATAAAAAGGGGGAGGAAATCACCTGAAGCTCAGTATGAGTCCAGAAGCCGTGGTGTACAGACCTCTTCACCCTTGGTCTTGCTCTTCCACATCATCCATTGATCTCCACCCTGGATCATAACACAGTCCTTATGGTAGCTGCGATCATTCAACACCAGAACCAAGCCCTGTTCAGACTGTTTCACCTTTTCTACACAAGGAGAAGAAGGAGACGTTCAAGAGCTGTGTGGGTCTGATGATGGATCAGGAGAAGAGTGGAGTTTGGACTCTATGACAAGCTGATGGTGGAGCTGAGGAATGAAGACCCTCGTGCATTCCAGCACTTCATGAGGATGCCACCAGCCATGTTTGATGAAATTGTAGAGCGTCTGAGACCCAGGTTGACCAAGCCAAGAACTAACTTCCATCCCAACCTGGACCCTGGACTGAAGGTGGCACTGACTCTGCAGCACCTGGCCTCTGAAACCATGTACAGAAACATGCAGTATGCCTGGAGGGTGCCACACAACACCATCAGCAAAGTGGTCAAAGAAGTGGTGAAGGCCATCATCGAAGAATACCTGGAGGAGCTCCTCCAGTGTCCCACCACTGAAGAAAGCTGGAGGAAAGTTGGAGAGCAGTGGTATCATAGGTGGAACTTTCCCCACACCGTTGGAGCCATAGATGGGAAGCACGCGGCCTGCAAAGCTCCAGCCAACTCAGGGTCCACTTATTTCAACTACAAGGGCTTCTTCAGTATCATCCTCTTTGCCATGGTTGATGCTGACTACAAGTTCATGTACATCGATGCTTTAGACAATGGGTCAGCTTCAGATAGCCAGGTATACAATGCCAGTGACCTCAAGGATGGGCTGGAATGCGACCTCATCATGTGCTTCCCAGATCCAGACCCCCTACCCAATGACACACAAGATGTGCCCTACTTCATCGTGGGGGATGACGCCTTCTCCCTCAGAACCTACCTCATGAAGCCCTACACTTCAAGATACCTCACCCGTGAAGAGAGGATCTTCAACTACAGGCTGTCCAAGGCAAGATGGGTGGTGGAGAACGCCTTTGGCATCCTGGCCAACAGGTTCCAGGTACTTCTCACCACCATGCAGCATCACCCACAGACTGTGAGGAGCATCATGGAAGCTTGCTGCATCCTGCACAATCTCATGCGCACCCGCTACCCAGTGTTGCAGAATAGGCTTGTGGACCATCAACAAGGAATGGGGACATGGAGTCTGGTGAATGGAGGCAAGGATGTAACCTGATAGACACTGTGGATGTACAAGGCCCCAACAGAGCTTCACGTGGAGGGAAGAAGCAGCGCAACCTACTGAAACACTGGGGCAACTCCCCAGCTGGAGCAGTGGAGTGGCAACACAGGATGATAGATGATTAATGGATGCTTCCTTGAGCCTGTCTCATAACACTGATGAGATTGTGCCATGTATGTTGAGTGGTCCTACAATGAATCGGGCATTAATAAAGAGTTTTGTTTATTTTGAAATGTGTTGATCAATGAATAAATTGTTATTGATAAAAAAAGGGCCATATGTTTGGCAGCTGGGAGGGTGGACCATACAGTCCCACTATGCTTGCACTGGAGTTTTATCTATCCTACAGCTATCCTTACCTATCCCACAACTATCCTTACCCATCCCACAACTATCCCTACCTATCCCACAGCTATCCTTACCTATCCCACAACTATCCTTACCCATCCCACAACTATCCTTACCTATCCCACAAGCATGCAAAGGCTTAACCATTTTTTCAAAGTTTTCACCAACACTTTATTAAGTAAATAAAATGAACCAAGTGTGTGAAGCAAAGATAACCTTTATTAATAACTGTCTTAAGTAAACTGTATGACTTTCTTAAAAAAGCAAAATGAACCAAGTAAAGTTCTTAAGCAAAGATAAAGTGAACAGGTAACAACTCAATCTCTGGCACTATTCTCAGTCACTCTGAAGCATGTTCATGGTCTCAGCTGTCAATCAGCCAGGGACTGTGGAAGTGGCTGTGGCTGGAGTGCTGGTCTGAGGCGCTATTGGGGTGCTTGGCCCCGAGAGTACAACAGGGGATGGTGTGTTCAGGAAGCTCTCAGAGAGCTGACTCAGTCCCGTGAGGTTGAGAGGCCCTTCATCAAGGACCTGGGATTTCAGGCCCAAGACTGATGACAGATTGTCCGTTGAGAGGCTTGGCTGTGGGGTGGAGGAAGGAGGAGTGTAGTGGGGCTGTCTGGTCTGCAGCTGGGTGAGGTGAGGCATCTGTGGCATGCGATGAACCTGGGCCTGGACTGGGAAGGTCTGCCTCTGCTGTGGGAAGTCCTGGTACTCATAGCCTTGGTAGGTGAGGGGCTGTTGAAAGCCTTGGAAGGGCTGTGACATCGCCTGGGGTGGAGGACCAGACCTGGACTGGGTCAGAGTAGGTTCAGCTGGGCCTGGAGGGTTGTGCAGAAGTGCTGTGATCTTCTGCTTCATCACCTGGTACTGGGCCTCGGGCAGGTCCATGAGGGTCTGGCTCACATAGATGATGAAGGGATTCCGGTTCGAGGATGGTATGTCGCTGTGGACCAGCTGAGAGAGAAGATCTGTGCTTTCTTTGATTGTGTCCCTGATCTCCAAGAGGACAGTGTGGCTCTGGCCCTCCAGTCTGCCTCTCTGCCTGTTTTCCATGGAGGTGGAGCTGGGGGTGGGGGTGGGTTGGTCTCTGGTGGCTGCCACTTCTTCCTCCATTTGTGACAGGGGATCCTCCACATCCTCCAGCATGGGGAGTGCAGCTGTCGGGGAGGTCTCTGCCATGGGGCCCTCCAAGGACACCTGCCTGGACACGGTAGCTGTCTCCTGGCTGGAGAGGACTGGCTGTCTGTGGGCTGTCTGAGGGAGAGGGTTGTCAGAGGGGCTGCTCCTCGGTGGCAGACCTCACCCTCCAGGAAGCTGCACTTGGCCATGACATACATCTCCCGGTCAGTGAGCTTGATAGCAGCCTGGCCAGATTTCTTGAGGTGTAGCTTGCCATACCAGGTGTGCATGTGCTTCCACCATCCCAGGAGTAGTTCTAAAGTGCAGCCCAGGCTCTCTGCCTTGTCTCTCCAAGCTGCCTGCTTTCTCTTGGTGCCGTGATAGAGTCTGTGGCCCTTTCTCCACAGGTACTTGTTCTCCCTCAGCCATTCCAGCACCTCCTCATGGTCCTCGGAAACGGTGTACTGTTTCCTCTCTCCCTTCTCCTTCCCTTGCCTCTTCCCCCCTCTGGCAGGGGCTTCAGCAGGGCCTTTAGGGGCTTGAGAAGCAGGGCTTTGAGGGCCTTGGGGCTGGTCCACCACAGCAGCAGCAGCAGGAGAAGTACCAGCAATAGCAACACCACCACCACCAGCAGCAGCAGGAGAAGCAGCAGGAGAAGCACCAGCAGCACCAGCAGCAGGAGAAGCACCAGCAGCACCAGCAGCACCAGCAGCACCAGCAGCACCAGCACCAGAAGCTTCAGAGTCAGTGCCAGGGGGTGGGATGGTGGTTCTGTCCTTCTTGCCAGGGCTTGCAGAAGTAGGCACAGGCTTTCTCTTCTTCCCTGACTGACGAACTATGGTGTTATTCGAAGATGTCTGTGGCAGCACGTCTTTCCTCTGAATGCTGACTGCTTGCAAGCTGCATCCTTTTATATCCGCGGAGGTGGCACAATTCATACTCCCCGCATGCACAGTGACCGCTTTGCATCTGCTTTGCATCTGCTATGCATCCACTATGCATCCTATAGGCGTCCATGATGCATCCGCTATGCATCCGCTCCTTCCGCTATGCGTCCGCTTTGCAATTCTCCCCCGGAAGACCTTCGGATGTGTCATCTGCTTCCATCCACTGTCATCCGCTAGGCTTCCTACGAACATCTGCTTAACATCCTCTCTACGTAGTACCCCCATCCGTTCCTTTCTGTTCTTTTCCATTCTGTTTATGCAAATTTTCACCACTTTTGAGAGCGGATGACAACTGATGGAGCCACCCCTGAAATTTTGCTCGTCCACTGTGTCCTTTTTGCATACGTTTTGCATCCGTCGGCCAGTGGGACCTAGCCTTTAGTTTCACAAAATGCTTTATGATTAAACACATGTCTTCCAGTTGTCAAATATTGCCTTTTCTTTAACCATTCATACCAGTAATTCCATGTTTTATAGTAATCACTATCTTGGTTATATTTTAGTAGTTTAATTAGGCTATCCATCTCTGTGCACTTGTGAATTTTTTTGATGACCATCTCCTCTGAAGTGGTGGTAGACAATTTCCAATTTTGTGCATAGCTTATTCTAGCTGCCGTTATAATGTGTAAAATTAAATATTGGTATTTTTTTTCCATTTTCGAATCTATCATACCCAGCAAGAAAGATTCGGGTTCAAGTTTTACTTCTTGTTTAGTTATATTTAAAAACTTTTGCTCAAATGGACAGAGCCACCACATATAAAAATATGTTCCCTGGACACAGTTACACTTCCAACAGTTTGGGGGAAGGTTCGGGAACATCTTAGCCAGTCTCGTGGGTGGCAAGTTCCAACAATACACCATTTTATAGAGGTTCTCTTTATGCGAGGCCAACATAGTTAATTTGTAGTTTGTTTCCCAAATATGTTCCCTCTTGTTTAATTCAATACTGTGGCCCACATTTTTTGCCCAAATTATTATGCACCCTTTGACTGTTTCTTCTTTTAGTTTATAATCCAATAGATATTTATATATTTTACTAATCATCTTCTTTTCCTCTCCTTGCCAAATGTTATCTAATTCTTTGTAGGTCATGTTAAAGCCAAATTGTTCTTTATCTTTTTTGTAGTGCAATTGTATCTGTTCATAGGGCCACCATGGTATCTCTTTTTCTAAAATTTGTATTTGATTCCTAGCCTTTAACTCTCCATTTTGATGTAATAAATCTTTATATCTTATAATATTGTCAAAATCTAAGACATTTGGATGTGTAACTGCCTCCATTGTGGATAACCACAGTGGGACCTTGCAATAATGTACTTTTTATCTTTTCCCAAATATTTAGTAGCACATTCCTCATATAATGCCTTTGAAAGTGGTGTTTACTCTTTCCATTCCATATAAATGCATTCCATCCAAGTTGGAGATCAAAACCCTTTAGTGTTAAAATCCTTCTGTTTATCAAATTAACAAATTAACAAATTAAGTCCTTAAGCCAAGATGCTATCGCAGCAAAGTAATATATTTCAAAATCTGGAAGACCAAAGCCTCCTTTCTTTCTATCATCTTGCAATAATTTACATTTAATTCTGATTTTTTTCCCTTGCCATATAAATTTGGATATATGTTTATTTAGTTCTTCAAAAAAGCTTTTTTCCAACTTGATTGGCACCATCTGAAATAGAAACATGAATTTTGGCAGAACATTCATTTTTACTAATGTAATATGGCCTAATAAAGATATTTGTAGTTTAGCCCAATTATCTAAGTCATTAAATATTTGAATTGTTAATTTATCATAATTATCTTTTTTAATTGATGAGCACCTAGCTATCAGCCATATCCCCAATTATTTTACTTTATTTACCACCTATATCCCTAATTTTTTGGTTAGTTCTTCCTTTTGTTCATTTGTACAGTTTTTTGTTATCACTTTTGTTTTTTCTTTATTAATTTTTATATTAATGCAACCTTTCCATATTGTTCTATTTCTTTCATCAAAATAGATGTTGTTTCCAGGGGATCTTCCACTATAAAGGCCATATCGTCAGCAAATGCTTGAAATTTGTTCTCCTTTTTTTTTAACTTTTAACCCCCCCGATCTCTTGGTTTTGTCAGATTTGTACCAATAGTGTCTCTTCTGCTAATATATAAAGTAGGAGAACCAAGGGATATCCTTGTCTTACACCTTTGTTTATCCTTATATTATCTGTATTATCCCCATTTATTAATATTTTTGTGGTTTGGGTGTTGTATATTGTTTTAATGAAACCTAAAAGATTTTCACCAAATTTCATGCCTGTCAATTGTTTCATAAGAAAATTCCAATTTAAATTGTCAAATGCCTTCTGAGCATCTAAAAACATCAGTGCCGTTGTTTTAGTTGAGTGTACTTCATAGTATTCTAAAACATCCATAATTATTTTGTATTTGTCTTCATTTGTCTGTGGCAAAAACCCATTCTGGTCAGTATGGATAATCCCACTTAATATTTTCTTTAATCTTTCTTTAATATTTTGGGCAAAATCTTGTAATCTATGTTTAAAAGTGATATTGGCCTATAATTTTGAATTTTTTGTGGGTCTGACTGCTCTTTGTGAATAAGGGTTATATATGCTTCGGTCCATGATTTTGGGATATTAGCGTTATCCAAGGCTTCATTATATAAGTCTGTCATTAATTCCTCCAATAGCTCTTGGAACTCCTTATAGAATTCAGACAAAATCCCATCTGGGCCTGGGGTTTTATTTAGTTTTTGGGCTCCAATTGCCTTTCTAATTTCTTCTGTGGATATTTTATTATGTAAAATACATTTCTCTTCTTCCGTAATTTCCGGTAAATTTTTTTCTTCCAAATATTGGTTAATAAGTTGTTCTGGTACTTCTTGATTGTATAGATTTGTAAAAAAAGTCCTTGGCAATATCTTTCTTTTCGTTAGCCTGAGTACATACTTTCCCTTCCTGGTCTTGAAGAGCTACAATCATTCTTTTTCCTTGTTCTTTTTTTTATTTTGTGGGCTAACCATCTCCCTGGCTTATTTGCATTTTCAAAATAATTTTGTTTTGCTAATTTAACTTTTCGGGCCAGGTCTTCCTGCATACTTAAATTTATTTTATGTTTTACCAAATCTATTTCTTTACTAATATTTTGATTATTCAGATCAACTTGTCTACTTACTTCTAACTCTTTAAGCTTCTCTCTCCACACATGTTGTTGTTGTCTTTTTTCTTTATTTTTTTAATATTATAACCAATAGTTAAACCTCTCACATAGGCTTTTGTTGTATCCCAGAGATTTTGAAGAGACATATGCTCTCTCTTATTTATTCCCAAAAAAATATTTTCAATTCTTTTATCACTATTTCAATATATTTATTTTTAATATACTATTATTAAATGTCCATCTTCCAATCCCATCTTAAAAGACGATAGGAATAGTCTCCTTTTATTTTTATTTTGGAACTTTTATAGTCTTTATCCTTGTCTGAAACAGCGTTTAAATCTCCTACAATACATACATTTGTATATTCATTTTCTACTATCTTATGATGGAGTTTATGATAAAATTCTTTTTGATTTATATTCGGGGCATATACATTAACTGACAAGGTCTTTTTCTGATTTAATATTGTTTCTATAAATAACATTCTTCCATCAACATCCTTATATACTTGTTTGTGTTGCAGCCAATCTTTTATACATACACAATGCCCCTTTTTCTTTGATTTGAAAGAGCCCAATACATTTTTCTCAAATTAGTATCCTTTAGAAGGTCTGCCTGTTTGTCTATGATATGTACCTCTTGTATACAAGTTATATCTGAATTTTGCTTTTTAAATTTTTCAAATGACTGTTTTCTTTTTAATGTTGAATTTAAACCATTGATATTAACCGAGAATAAGGTAATTTCTCTGCTTATATTACTGTCTGTGTAGAGTGTTTTTTATTTCTTTTCTTGTTCTGGGTTCTCTTGTACTTGTCCTCATCTTCTCTAAGTTTCTGAGATTCTGACTGTGGTATGAGTTCTTTCTCTTTAGATAATTGTTCTTCCTGGCTTCTTGTATTTAAATCTTCTCCACTTTCACGTTCTTCTTCAGGTCCCAGAAATTGTTTGTGAAATTGATGTGCTTTCTCTATTGTGTCGATTTTACATTTTTTTATCCTGCCATGCTACTAGGAGCACCTCTGGGGTGAGCCATCTGAGTGATATACCATTTTTAATTAACTGAGATGGCAAAAACTTGTAGCCCCTTCTTTGCTCCCTAACTCTCCTGGGTATTTGCTTCAATGTTACCACTTATGATCTTTATATATGAGTGGCTCATCTCTGGTCTTGCTGTATAGCATGTCTCGTATCGTCTTTCTTGCGAATCAGATATGGACTTCTCAGGGTAGTCTGTGTCTTCAGGCGTAATGTGTGTATACTCTGTAGACCTCATCCATGTCATTCTCAATTTTGTGTTTGTCTTTCTCTAGGGCTGTTGCTGTCAAATTCACCATTATTTCACATGGATCTTCCTTTTTATCTTCAACAACATTCTGGAATCTCAAATAAAATGATGCTTTTTCTAATTCTATATGCACCACAGAATCCCAAAGTTCACAGTATAAAATTTTCCAATTTTGTTCCAATTCCTCTAATCTCTTTTTCACCACCTCTACTATGTTTAATTTTTGTTCATTTTTTTGTCATTGTCTCCTGGATTTTTCTGATTTTACTATCTAAATTTTGTATCTCATTCTTCACTCCTCCTATTTCCATTCTCATTTCTAATTTCATGTCTTCATGATTCCTCACTATCAGTTCATGGGTTTTCAACCATCATTTCCTGCATCATGGCAAGCATTGATTGTACTGCCTGAAAACATTGGGCGGAACTTGTCTTTTCTGCCAATAACATTGCGTCAATCGATCTCTGTCCCAGAGGTGAAGATGTCGCTGTTGTAGGTTTCCTCCCTGAAGTTACATTTGTAGTTATTGTTGCCATTTTAACTATTTGTAGAAGCTCTCTCCAATCTACCATCAACTATCCTAGTAGAGTTATATTGTCTTTAAATACCGTACACATATTTATACATATGTTGTTAAATAAAAATTTTCTGTTATAGGTAATCCCAGACAGATCTTATTACAATTTATTAAGTGGTCACATATTCTAAGGTTTAGAGATTTAAATATTAACCCAATATATATTTAATTAATCCACTATAAATACAAGTAAGTAAATACTAATATGTTTAACCAGAAGAACATCAAATCTATGTAATCGCAAAAATATTGTAAATAGTTAAAACACCCAGCTAATTAATACCTTTAAATATCTGGATTTATCTTTTTTCTTTAAGGATATATATTTAATCAAAGAAAGTAATTCTAATTTCTTTTTTTTTTCCTTAGATTTCTTGTATAATACTTTTAAACAGGGATTGGTTGATATAATTTATCAGTAGAACAATAAATTGAGAATAATAATAATACTATGATAAACCTATATAATTATTCTTTGACCATTTAATTCATATGTTTATGAAATCACTTTCCAACAATTATACAATTAATCCAAAAAATTCAATCAGCATTAAGCAATATTCTACATACATTTCTTGTATATTTACCTCTGTCAAATTAATTTTCTACCAACATCACTTAAATAGATTGGTATCTTACCAATATCTATTAAATCAGATCCAGCGATTTTTTTTTTGTTAATTATCTTTCATCAGATCTTAATTCAAAATGTCCTCATTCCAAATTCACTGTCACTTTCTCTGTTTGTGTATTTTCTTGTTGCTCTTTTATTCTTTTATTCCCGCACAGTTACAGTTTCATTATGAACCTTAGATAAGTCTTTCTTATTTTGTTGTCAGGATTGTCTATTAATATTTATCAGATTAAAGTTTCTATTCCCCAGTCCTTTCTTCCGATCTTTCAATGCAGTAAAAGTTCGTTCCCAAGTTTTACACTCTTAATTGTCCTTTTGTTTTCCTATAACAATCACTTTCACTTCTTTTTCTTTGTTCCCCCACTTCTCAAGTAAACAGATATTAAAGTTCTATAGTTCACTCCTCCACTCGCAAAGCAAATGTTATTACTTCACCCTTGGTCTCCTCAGGTTTCACAATCCATTAGTCAGCATAAATCTCTGCCGTTGTTTCAGTTAGTGCTCCTGTCAAAAACTCTGCCACTTCGCCATACCACTCAGTTCAGAGCTTTCTGAATATACACCAATATTCTGAAGTTCTTCTTTAAATACGCCTTTCCAGTGCTCAGCCTGCTGTTTCTCTCTTTCCACTCCTTTTAATCGGCTGGGCTGCTGCATCTCTAGTTCTGATTGTCACAGTTGTCACGATCTTCCTCTTCTGCCACTGGTTTTCAGGGGGTTCTTCTTCCAGTCTCCAGGATCATGGCACTTCCCCAAGACCTCTGTGTCTTCTCCTTTCTTTTGCCTATCCCTCCAGGGTCCTGCACACTCCCAAAAGCCACCAACTAGTGAAAATCGGAATCTTTCAGAGCGGCGGTCCTCTCCTCAGTTCCGCACCAACACAGCGCCCAACCAGAAGTCAAAAATTCACATGTTCTAATCTAGTCTTATGCCAACCCTCCTTTCATCTAATGAAATGAGGTATCATCCACAAAATTTTATACCACAATTAATATTCTTTAAGGCAATTGTGGGGAAACTTTGAATTTCCAGAGGCTGCTGAATTACCTGTCCTGGCATCCTTTGCTATTGCCAAGCTGAGTTATTTCAAATTTTAAACAGCAGCTCTTGGATTCTCCCTTTAATTTCCCCCCCTCTTCAGAAGAGGAAAAAGATTACTTTGTTTTCAGTTGGCTTGATAAAATGAGAATTTTTATTCCTGGGTTGATATGCTGTCAATGTATCAGCTGTTTTTCCTCAATATTCTTTACTGAATTTGAATGTATCTAATACACTCAGTGGGTATGAACATTTATCTTCCGGAATAAAAGAATAACATAATGTAGAGCCATGCTAGACAATGATGTTGAAATAATAGGACATAAAGAACAATATGGCAAGTGACAGACTGGGTTTGCTCAGTTGCTCAGGAGGTCTGATGACTCTGCAGCCATTTGGAACTTTATAAATGAAACACAGTCAGCATTGCTCCTCTGAGACCTTAATTTTGTTTCCATCTCCATAATTCCTAGATGATACTTTGCCATCCCAAATGATTTCTCTCCTGTCATTGTTTTATAAAGAAAGGAAATAATATTGCTTCGCACTTGATGACCCTTCCTGCTAACTCGGTATTTAATGCCATTAACTGATATGTCTATTGAGTCAGGATTGATTACACCATGGCTCCCAGCTAACAAAAGTGGACAGGTCTTCAGTATATTCATTAGCAGGGGTCAAAAGGGGTGGCGCTCAAACTCAGTGCTATAAACCTGCAAAACAAATGACACAGAAAGGAAGCAATAATGGTATATGAGTCTGTCTCACAGGTGCAGAAAGCTTCTTCATAATCACTGAAGTCAATTGTCCCTATTATTTGTACGCTATTGCCTGAAATGTAGATGTGAAGGCAACATAAGGGGAAAGGCATGAAACTCCTTAAAACTTGATGGAAAAGGACATACTGATTTATGCAATCAAATAGCGTGTCAAATTTGTTGAACTGAACATTTTTGGTGCTACCTTGTACATTCTGCATGATTGAGAAACTGCAACTAACTTTTGGAAACTTTTCATTCACAAAGAAATTAAAAATTAACATTTTTAAAGAATATGGAACATGGAATCTGACCATCCGCTGAATCCAAGCAGTGTGTCTCAAGTGGTATGCTTCTATTACATGGGGAAATAATAGATGTCTACATCAACTCTAGACTTGATTGTATTTATAGATTTCCTTTTCCATAAAGAGATAGCATTGGTGTATACTGTATTTCTGAAATGTCATCATGTCCATCCATCATACCTTTCACCTTCCATTTTTAAATCTTTCTTTAGGATCTTCAAATGCCAAGTGTTAAAAACAACTGTACATTATTAAGCAGTACAGGTAGTCTCTGATTTATGACCACAATTGGCACCAGAATTTCTGTTGTTATGTGAGTCACTCCTGGTTTTATTGACCATTTTGCAATGAAGTGAAACACTTGGTCTTTACTTGGCTTCTCCGATTGACTTTGTTTGTCAAAAGCTGGCTGGGAAGGGTACAAATGGTGATCACATGACCCCAATACAGGACAGCTGACATAATTACATACTGGTTGCTAAGCACCTGAAATTTTAGCACATGACCGTGGCAATGCTGCAAGAGTCATAAGTGCGATAAGTCACTTTTTTTCAATGCTGTTATAACTTTGAAGGTCACAAAATGAATAATTGTAAATCAAGGACCACCTGGATAATTTGATAATTTCCACAAATTACAGAAAGGTGTAATCTGTGGAATCTCTAAAAATTGCAAGTGATGGTGAGTTCATACTATGTTATTAGCCCTAAGTATCTCTTTGTGAAATTCCAACATCACTACTCATGGAATTAAATACAAAGTTTGAATAAACATCTACCAGTTGTCCAGGTGTTCTATAAAGTTTAGCATCTAAAGTAATATATATCAGGTCAGATTTTATCAAGTCAACGTGCTCTTTTTTTTCTTTTTCCTTCATTTATCTTTTTCTTTCTTAAGGTCAAACAGCACCTCCATGAATATTTCATTTAGCCCAGGAGCACTATGCATTACCTTATAGGAAGATTAGAAGGTGCTACTTGTCTTCATATATCTGGCTAATAATCAACTCAGAAGTGCAAAGTCAGCAAAGAAGAAAAATCAGCAGCTAATTGTCTTCCCAAATGAGCTTTCTGAAGTAACGTTCCATGATGGGGAGGTGGGGGAGAATGAAAAGACAGGGATTTAGATAATCTGTGAATAAATCTGTTATTGTGATGGCCTGTTGGAAATGGGCTTGGAGGAGTTGGAACTGGGACCACCTACAGGGATGTCCTGCCTCTCCTGGACCTTTTTTTTTGGGGGGGAGAGCCTGGGGGCTGAAGACAATGTTGTCCTAAGTGCCTCCAATATTGGGAAAAGTGGTCAGTTGGAAGGGGAGCTGCCTGATTAATAAAGGCAGGGAGGGTTGGCTGCAGATGGGTAGTGGTGGTGGAGGACAACAGATCCCCTTTGATGAGGATCATCTACCCCTCCCACCTAGTCTGTGGGCATGAAAAGTGGAGCTGAGGAAAGCTCAGAGGAAGTCTTCAAGGCTGCCCCACCCATCCTCACAAGGAACTGGCTCAGGATGATTTAACCAGATGCTGGAGGAGGGTGTGTTTCTTGGGAACAACTGTTTGTCTCAGCATGCACTCTCCTGACTGTTGAAAACCCTGGCTTGTGGACTTTGACTTGTGTTTCAGCCTTTTGATTTGCATATTTTGCTTTGTGGACTCAGAATCTGGATTGTGGTTTATGTACCTTGTTTTGCAAACTCTGCACCTGGTTTGTAAACTTGGGCTTTCTTCTTTGGAGGCTTGGTTCTGGGTTCTGGTAATTATTGGACTCAGCTGATGAATCTGTGTTACATCAACTGTGGATGGCTGTTTTTTGGGGGGCGGGAAGTGGAGTGGAGGCTTATCAACACCCCTGGAGGGCCGTCTGTCATGGTTTAGAGGTGCAATAAAAATATTTATTGGTGCTTGCACCTTCTTGCACGCCCTGGATCAGAACAGTTATGCCTTGACAAATAAATATTAATATTGATTTTAAAGTGTGTTTTATTAAATAACAGCCAATGAATACTTGCTAGTTTTTGGATTTTGAGAAAATAGATCTGCAGAAAACTACATGTTTGATTTACTTAAATATTTGGATGAAATGGACTAGTCACAATCGTTGGTATGTCTCTGCTGCTAAAAGCCCACATAAATATTTAAAAGTTGCTTATTCAGTACTTAAACAAAAATTCCATAGGGCAGTTCCCCAACCTCTCTGGCTTGAAAGAGGAGGGAAGGGGAGGGGGAGGGGATGGGTCCACGCAAATGGTAGGAAAGCATGCACATGGACACGCATCTTCATTTGTGCGAGCAGCAGGCATGTGTGCCCGCCATTCACACAAATGGAGCATGCGTGCATATGCTCACCCGCTGCTCATGGAGGATGCACATGCGTGCTCTACAGCCTCTTCCAAGGCCCAATTCTGAATGATTCATGATCCAGTAGTAGGGCTTGATCCAGGGGTTGGGGACCCCTGCTGTAGGGTAAATTTGATTCACCCCTTTATGTTTCAAGAACTCCTTCAAAAGTTCTATGCTGCCTATGAACCATCACAGTCACCTGTGGTCTTATAATGAAAGGATCATTACCGGTGGACTTGGGTAGAGACCCATTCCCAGTGAAGGCATCACGATAATGGAACTGTGGGTTGCCCCAAAATTTGGATCTAATCAAAGCAATGAATGTATCCCAGCAAAAATATCTAAGTACTGTGATATAAGAAACAAATTTACAAAAATGATATTAAATGTAACTCAAAAACAAATGAATCTAATGGTTTGAATGCAATCTTCCCTACTGAAAACAAACTCTTCACTTTTGTTTTGTGGATTTATTTGTTTTCCGCTTTAGTGACTTCGGAGTGGGACAATGCAATCCACAGGAACCAACCATTTAGTCATCAAGGGAAATGTCTTATTCCAGGGCACTTCCACATGATCATACTTTCTATCCCCAAGTCCCTCCAGACCCATCTGAAGCTAGCAGTGCAATAATTCATGCTATGAGGCCATTACTGCTTTCTCTCCAGCTGACCAATGAGAATGCTACAATGCCACAATGCTTCGCTTCAAACTAAAGCAGGCCCTGGAACAAGAAGAATCTCTTTTCCCTGAACTCTTAACTAAACAGATAATCCTCCTTTCCCTATCCATACTCCAAAAAATTATGGTCTGGCAGCTTTAAAAACAAAACCAACTAATCTGTTATTTTATGTAAAGCCATCAAATCACCTTTACTCTGTTTTATTTAAATGCTTATGTTCTGCTGTGATGGTGAAGGGAGAGCAAACTAGTAAATTTGCTACAAAGTGCTTTTTCCACTTGCTGTACCTTATTGTTGTCATTGTTAGAGAAAAGGAAAGATATTCTGACTAATTCTGAAAGATCTGAAGGTTGCCAGTTGTGGAGGAAAGAGAGGTTCTTAGAGCTGGAAAACTCTCACATAGAGATAGATTCATCCACACACAGACCCACAGAATAAATGAGATTGCTAGTACTTGTCCCAAACAAGTACTGGAGTGCATAACACCAGACATGTCACTGGAAGGCAAAATCACAAAACTATATCTTACTTATTTTGGCCATGTCAAAGAGGGAATTTGTGGAAGAAAGCAATTTTGTTTGGAAGAGTTAGCAGTAAAAGGAAATCAGGCTATCAAAGAATATGATAGCAGGATACCATCAAAACTGACACTAGCCAGAGCATAGAAAAACTCAAGAAATGATGCAAGATTGGAAGATGTGAAGAGACCAGCCCCCAGAGTCAGATTTGACTGAACAGAAGACATCATCATGTCCTTTTCATCCAAGATAAACATTCTCAAAAACCAAGAATTCAAGTAACAACCTGCTGCTCTGTAAGCCAAATTCCTGTTAATTCATCTTCCTCTGCTGTTAAAGTCCTGTTCAACTGATCTAGGTCTGTTCAAGGTCCACTAGAACCTCAAGGCCCTGTCACACTGGCCGACAGATGCAAAACGTTTGTAAAAAGGACACAGCGGACGAGAAAAATGTTCCATCCGTTGTTATCCGCTCTCAAAAGGGGCAAAAATTTGCATAACCAGAGCAGACAACACGGAAAGGAACGGACGGGGGGAGGACGTAGGGCGGATGGAAAGAGGATGCTCCACGGAAACCTAGCAGATGGAAGCAGATGAGAGCAGATGGCACATCTGCAAGGCTTCCGGGGGAGCACAGCAAAGCGGACACGGAACGGAAAGAGAGGATGCAGAGCGGATGCCGAGTGGATGAAGCAGATGCAGAGCGGAAGCTAGCTGATGCCTAGCAGATGCCTAGCAGATGCCTAGCGGATGCCTAGCGGATGCCTAGCGGATGCCTAGCGGATGCCTAGCATTCACTGCGCATGCGGGGAGGATGCATTGCGTCAGCCCCGCAGATATAAAGTGAAGCAGCTCCCTAGCAGGTCACCATTCAGAGGAAAGACCTGCTTCCAGATACAGCTTGCCAGCCAGCCAGCCAGCCAGCAACCCAACAACCATGGGGAAGAAACGGAAGCCTCTGCCATCTGCTGCCAGCCCTGGCAAGAGGGATAGGGCCACTCTCCCACCCCCTGGCCCTGACTCTGCTTCTGCTGGGGCTTCTGCTGCCCGGCCTCGATCTTCTGGTGCTGGGGCTTCTGCTGATGCTGCTTCTGGAGGTGGTGCTTCTGCTGGTGCTTACTCTGTTGATGCTGCTTCTGGTGGTGGTGCTTCTGCTGATGCTGCTTCTGATGGTGGTGCTTCTGCTGGTGCTTACTCTGCTGGCACTGCTCCTGGTGCTGGTGCTTCTGCTGGTGCTTACTCTGCTGGCTCTGCTCCTCGTCCTGCTGGTCCTGCTGGTGCTTACTCTACTGGCGCTGCTCCTGGTCCTGCTGGTCCTGCTGGTGCTCCTGGTCCTGCTGGTACTCCTGGTC
The DNA here is from genome assembly GCA_015471245.1 of Laticauda colubrina. Taxonomy (NCBI): domain Eukaryota; kingdom Metazoa; phylum Chordata; class Lepidosauria; order Squamata; family Elapidae; genus Laticauda; species Laticauda colubrina. Next base: position 110,520,318 of record BLBF01000003.1, on the reverse strand, counting down.
CTGCTGGTGCTCCTGGTCCTGCTGGTGCTGGTACTGGTGCTGCTGCTGCTGCTGCTGGTCCTTCTGGTCCTGCTGGTCCTGCTTTTGCTGCTACTGTTGTTGCTGCTGCTGCTGCTGGTGTGGAGGAGCAGCCCCTACAACCTCAAAGCCCCTCTGATGAGGGCCCATATGGCCCTGCCAAAGGGAGGAGGAGGCAGATGCGTGAACGGGAGAGGAGGCAATATAACATAGAAGAGGAACATGAGGAGGAGGTGATGGAATGGCTGAGGGAGAACGAGTATCTATGGCGGAAGGGACACAGGCTCTTTCACGACACCAAAAAGAAGCAGGCTGCTTGGAGAGAGAAGGCGGAGAGCCTGGGCTACACTTCAGAGGTGCTCCTCGGCTGGTGGAAGCACATGCACACCTGGTACGGGAAGCTGCACCTCAAGATATCTGGCCAGGCCACGGTCAAGCTGACAGACCGGGAGACCTACGTGATGGCCAAGTGCAGCTTTTGGAGGGTGAGATCCACCACTGAAGAGCAGCCCCTCTCACAACCCTCTCTCTCAGGCAGCCTGCTGAGAGCCAATCCTCTTCTAGCAAAGAGTCAGCTCCTGTGTCCAGGCAGGTGTGGAGCGTGCCATGACGGAGACCCCCCGGACAGCAGCACTACCCATGGCGGAGCATGTGGAGGACCCCCTGACACAGTGGGAGAAAGGAGACGGCACTGCCACCACAGCCCAACCTGCATCCACCCCCAGCTCCACCTCCACAGAAAGGCAGAGTGGCAAATCGGAGGGGCAGAGCCACACTGTCCTGCTGGAGATAAGAGACACTATCAAAAGCAGCATAGATCTCCTCTCTCAGCTGGTACACACCGACGCCCCATCCTCCAACCGCAAGCCCTTCCTCACCTATGTCAACCAGACCCTTATGAACATGGCAGAACCCCAGTACCAGGTGGTGAAGGACCGGATCACCGATCTTCTTCACAACCCTCCAGACCAAGATGAACCTGCTCCCACCCAGTCCAGGTCTGGTCCTCCACCCCAGATGATGTCACTGCCCTTCCAAGGCTTTCTACAGACCCTCCCCTACCAAGGCTACGGCTACCAGGAAGTCCAGCAGCACAGGCAGCCCTTCCCAGTCCAGGCACAGGTACATTGGACGCCACCGGTGCCACTGATGCCACCAATGCCACCCACGCCACCGATGCCACCCACGCCAGTCCTCACCCAGCTGCAGACCAGACAGCCCCACTACACTGCTCCTTCCTCCACTCCACAATCCAAGCCCGGCCTCAGTACATCTGTCATCGGTATTGGGGCTGACACCCCATGTCATGGAGGAAGGGGCTCTCAACATCACGGGCTGAGCCAGCTGTCTGAGAGCTTCCTCAACACACCGTCCCCTGTTGTCCTCTCGGGGCCAGGCACCCCAGTGGCACTTCAGACCAGCAGCAGCCACCTCCACAGCACCTGGACCCTTCACCCCTGAGACTGGACACACCTCTGAGTGACCAAGAAAAGTGCCAGAGACTGGGTGGCTACCTGTTGACTTTATTTTTGCTTTGGACACTTGACTTGGGTCATTTTTATTTTACAGTTTGTTATTAATAAAGATTATCTTTGCTTCACACACTTGCTTCATTTATTTTATTAAATAAAGTCTTGGTGGAAACTTTTAGAAATGGTTTAAGTCTTTGCATGCTTGTGGGATGGGTAAGGATAGCAGGGATACCTTTGGGATGGGTTATAGCTGTGGGATGGGCAGAGATACTTTTGGGATGGGTAATAGCTGTGGGATGGGCAGAGATACCTTTGGGATGGGTAATAGCTATGGGATGGGCAGGGATACCTTTGGGATGGGTAATAGCTGTGGGATAGATAAACCTTCAGTGCAAGCATAGTGGGACTGTATGGTCCACCCTCCCAGGTGCCACACCTATGGCCCTTTATTATCAATAATAATGTAATCATTCATCCACACATGTCAACATAAACACAACTGTTTATTAAATGCCCTATTCATTGTAGGCCCACCCAACATACATGGCCCAATCTCATTGGTGTGATGAGACAGGCTGAAGGAAGCATCCATTAATCATCTATCATCCTGTCTTGCCACTCCACTGCTCCAGCTGTGGAGGTTGCGCTGCTTCTTCCTCTTGTCAAGTCGGTCTTGAACAACAAACAACATCAGAACTGTCTTACCTGAGCTAAAGAAAAACAGAGCTGGTCTGTTGCTCAGAGGTCCAAAGTCCAAGTCACTTCCAAGCCAGCGATAAGGAAGCCAGAAGATACAGTGGGGTCAAAAACAACATATCCTCCCTCTAGACTTCATAGTCAGAACACTGGAGACATCTCAGATCTATCAAAATGACAATACCAAAGACCAGACCTCTCCCAAATTCCCAGCCATTCTAGAGAAGACAACAGATTATAGAAGAACTCCACTCATCCTCTGCACCCCATCAGTATAAGGTTGCATTCGCAAGAGTCATCCTTCCTATTCATGACACAAAAGAAACAGGGGCAGACGTAGAAAAATGTGAACTTTGTCAACCTTGCAGGGTATAGTGGTAAAGAAGGCAATAAATAACATGCTGTCATGACCTGCATTATAGAAATGGAGTAGGGCCATCAAGCACGTATGAACATGGAAAAAGCCATGAAGAGTAATTCAAAGAATTTATCATATAAAACTTATCATGTGCTGAAACAGAGAAATGTCATCCCAGAAGACCCAGTTGGTGATGGGATCCCACCCAATAGAAGCATTGCTAGCCCTTCAGATAGCCCATATCAGTCTAAAATGTAGAAAACATATCATTTCCTGGCAAAAAAAGCTTTTGTGAGCTGCAGCTCATTTTCAGATCTATGTCACACTAAAGTTGCTCTGTGAGGTTCAAATTGGAAGGGCTTCAGAGGGATCCTCAGGCAAACAGCAGAGCTCTTGGTCTCCCACTTCTCTTCCCCTCCCTCACAATTTGTTGAAAAATCTTGCTATAGTATTGGTGTTTGTCCCCTGGGTCTATGTCTTTTCTCTGTGTCAGGCGGAGCTCCACTCAAAATCCAGGAAAAAAATACTTAGACTCTTTAGTTTAGAGAAAAGATATCTTTTACTGAAAGTGAAGTGGTAGCAACCAAAGAATTCTGAATCTGAGAAATTAGGTGTGCAATTCACGTATACAAAGTGATGGAAGTGTTCCCACCCCCAATAGTTCAGATGAAACTTCCAATTAGAAGTTGTGAATATGATCATGTGGGCATCTTCAGGTGATGATGAGGCCTCCGTCCATTGACCTTGGCATACTTTGATTGCAGTTGCGCAGAGAAAAGAAAGCTAAGCGAGAAATAGAAACCTAACTCTATTGTATGTTCCCCCCCATTTACACAACAGAAGAATGTAACACCTCCAGCTCACTTCCCAGACTTATCCCTACCTCCCCTTCCCCCCCGTTACTTATGGCAGCCGAAAGATGCAAAGCGATAGTAGCAGATCTTGAAGGCTGACATTCGGCCCTCCTAGAAAAAGGAAAACCATCAGTCCTAAAAGAGAGAGAGGAGAAAACATAGAGACAATTATTAATCATTAAACAATCACAAAAGAATACAATCCTAAGGCTTATCAGGATACTTGGAACGAAATGCCTTGACCAACTTAGGGGCTTTAATGTCGGTTTTGTTAACCATTCGGCTTGTGAAGAAGGGAAATGTTTCCAGGCTACGAGATACTGGAGTCAACCCCTCCATTTGCGAGAGTCCAGAATTTCTTTAACTTCAAAATGTTGTTTGCCTTCAATCAGTATTGGTATGGGAGGGTCAGCCTGGATGGGTCTTAAGTCAGAAGTACGTTCAGGTTTTAGTAAACTAACATGAAAAACCGGATGAATTCGTTGAAGAGTTTTGGGTAAGTTCAGCTGGACTGTTACAGGATTTATAATACGTTCAATCGTGAAAGGACCAACATACTTAGGACCAAGTTTCTTTGACTTTTGAGTGGTCTGCAGGTATCTGGTGGACAGGAAAACTTTGTCGCCCACTTTATATTCTTTCTGTGGAGATCTTTTCTTGTCTGCAAACTTCTTATGAGCTTGATAGGCCTCATCCACTGCTTTGCGTGTCACTGGCCAGTTAAGTTGGAGTTGAGTTATCCATTCATCCAATGAATGGATGTTAGGCTTTTCACGAGGGAGTTCAGGTATGGGTACAAAATCTTGTCCCGAAGCCACTTTAAATGGAGTAAATCCAGTACTACTGTGTACGGAGTTGTTATATGCCACTTCGGCAAATGGTAGTAAGTCAGACCAGTTATCTTGTTGATAATTTATGTAACATCTAAGATACTGTTCTAACACTGCATTAGTCCTCTCATAGGCCCCATTGGTTTGGGGGTGGTTGGCGGAGCTTAAACCCTGGGCAGAGCCTATCAACTTCAGGAATTCTTTCCAAAAATTTGAGGTAAATTGGACCCCTCTTTCAGAGATTATGCGTTCCGGAACGCCATGTAACCTATAGATATGTGAAATAAACAATTTAGCCAGCTTCTTAGCAGATGGAATCTTGGAATAAGGTATGCAATGTACTTGTTTGGAAAACAAATCGGTTACTACCCAGATGACCGTGTTTCCACCGCTTTCAGGTAATTCTACTATAAAGTCCATAGAGATTTCCTTCCAGGGGGCCGTTGGTCTAGCTACATTTTGTAACAATCCTACTGGCTTACCAGGAGGTCTCTTTGCCGAAGCACAAATTGGACAGCTAGCTACATAAGCTTCAATGTCCTTCTTTAAAGTAGGCCACCAGAATTGCTGCTTAACCAGATGTAAGGTCTTCACAAATCCAAAGTGGCCAGCTGCTTTAGAATCATGAGCCTGTTGTAGTATTTGGCCCCTCAGCACCTGTGGCACATACAACTTGGCCCCCACCCAAGACAAACCATCTCTAACTGTATAGTCACTTGAATGAGCCAGGAACCATTCGTCCAGTTTCAAAGCTTCTTTTAATTTTTCGGTTAGGTCATTCGATAAATCCACTTCTTGTTTCTTCTTTTGGGCTCTGGTGATCACTGGGGCGACTAGATGTTTGGTTGAGACAATTGGGCTTATCACCTCCTGGCGCATACTATTATATTGGGGTAGTCTAGAGAGAGCATCCGCCATGAAGTTGTTCCCTCCTGGAATGTACTTCAATGAGAAATTGAACCATTTGAAGTACTGGGCCCAGCGAACTTGTTTAGGGGACAGCTTCCAGGGCATTTTTAAGGCTTCCAAATTCTTATGATCAGTCCATACCTCAAATGGATGTTTTGCTCCTTCCAGGAAATGTCTCCAGGTCAGTAAGGCCCAACAAACTGCAAAAGCTTCTTTCTCCCAGACAGCCCATCTTCTCTCTGTTTCAGACAGCTTCCGGGAGGTATACGCACAAGGCTGTAAGGTCCCTTTCTCGTTGATTTGAAGTAACACCACTCCAATAGCCACATCACTTGCATCATCTTGAATCACGAAAGGAGTTTCCATATCCGGGTGCTTCAGCACTGGTTCTGCAGCAAACAGTCGTTTTAGCTTTTCAAAAGCTGCTTGGCACTCCATGGACCACTCCAGCGGCTTTCCTGGCCTTGGCTTCACCTCCCCTTTTGTTTTTAAGAGATTTGTGATGGGCATTGCTATCTTAGCAAACGTCGGGATGAATTGCCAGTAAAAATTTGCAAATCCCAAAAAGCTTTGAAGTTGTTTTCTGGTGCGTGGTGGAGCCCATTCCAAAACGGCACGCACCTTCTCTGGATCCATTTCTAACCAACCCCCACTGACCATCTGGGCTTCACAGCTGGATCCTCTTCCAGACTGAGCTCTGCTCGCGATTGGGCTTCCTGTACCAGCAGACAATCTTGCCCTCCAATGGCTCCCAGGTCTTCCTGATCACTAGTTGAAGATGACATGATGTCCAGGCCCCCTCGGAAGAAAATTGGGTATTCTCTCCGGGTGGGCTGGTAGAGCAGATTCAGAATAATGTCAGGCGGAGCTCCATTCAAAATCCAGGAAAGAAATACTTAGACTCTTTAGTTTAGAGAAAAGATATCTTTTACTGAAAGTGCAGTGGTAGCAACCAAAGAATTCTGAATCTGAGAAATTAGGTGTGCAATTCACATATACAAAGTGATGGAAGTGTTCCCACCCCCAATAGTTCAGATGAAACTTCCAATTAGAAGTTGTGAATATGATCATGTGGGCATCTTCAGGTGATGATGAGGCCTCCGTCCATTGACCTTGGCATACTTTGATAATGGGTTGCAGTTGCACAGAGAAAAGAAAGCTAAGCGAGAAATAGAAACCTAACTCTATTGTATGCTCCCCCCCCATTTACACAACAGAAAAATGTAACATCACCAGCTCACTTCCCAGACTTATCCCTACCTCCCCTTCCCCCCCCGTTACTTATGGCAGCCGAAAGATGCAAAGCGATAGTAGAAGATCTTGAAGTCTGACACTCTGCTTTCCTGGGATGATGTCACATTTTCCTTCCTTCCTTCCTTCCTTCCTTCCTTCCTTCCTTCCTTCCTTCCTTCCTTCCTTCTCCTTAGTTTTGCCAAGCTACTTTCTAAGTGAGCCTGATAGGTCAGCAGGCTTCATTTCAACAGATTAAGATGGAGCTGGTCTGCCTTGACTGGTCCCTTCCTGAAAGAAATGTCTTGATCAACCTGACTGAGAAAAGCAGCATGGCTATGCTCTGGCTTAAAAGTAGCATGTCAGAACAAGTTTGCTCCTGGGTAAAATATTAAGCATTTTCTAGGAAGGTCATGGCTTGATGCTTTAACCTTGTAAATAAGGGTCATAGGAAACTCTACAATCCAGTTCCTGGACTTGCAAAAAAATAAATAAAAACTTTTCTGAGAGGGAAGTTAGTCTTGATGACTTAATACACTTTTAATTAGGAAATAAAAGGGGAGGTGGGGAGCCAGCCTATTGGATAACTGAGTGCAGGCCTCTCTTTTTCCAACAACTGCATTCAGTTATCCAATAGGCTGGTGGTAATCCTGAACTTTCCTTAGAAGTGTGCTGATCTGTCCAGAAAAAGAAAAAAAATCAAAGCTAAGATGGGATTCACAGAAAGCTTCATTGCCTGATGCTGTTTTCTTTTTTGTCTGATGAAAGCAGAATTAGGTGTGACAAGTAGAACTTAGTGGTTAATCTTCATTTTATGCTCATATAACCTCATAGACCAAGCAGCCGCTGCCATGACAATTTTAGAAAGACAACCATTTACTCAGAGCCCACTGTGATGGAATCCTTCTACAATGCAGATCAGATCCAGGACATGTTAACAATAGATCCATAATAGTTGCTAGGAATTCTCCTACACCAGGTGTTACTGCTCTGGGCATTGAGTCATGATTCTCTGCTAGGAGAATTTTCTTTCTCTGTGCCAGCTTAAAATTTTAAAAAGAAGGTTAAAAAAATAACATAAAGTAAAGGAAAATAAGAAAGGAAAAGAGAAGACAAAATAAAGACGAAAAGGCAAAAAGATACAGTGAAAAGAAATATAAGGAAATTTCCAATTTTTTGCAGCAAATTCAAGTGTCTCTTATTCTATAGTTTTAAAAGCTCTCTTTTTTATTATTTAATTTTTTTCTTAGCAAAACCACAAATCAACAATTCATTGTTTTCTGTTTCATGTTAAAAAAAAAACTATAAGGAGTTTCCAGTCAGCAATAAATGCAGGTGTTATTTTTTTCTACAGGGAGGGAAGTATAGCCATATCTGCAAGTTTCTCCACCTTTACCAACCATCTCTCTATTGTGGTTTTAATGGCAAATCTTTCCACTTTCAGGCATATAATAATCTTGCTGCTGTTGTCATATATAAAACCAAAATTCCATGTCTTTTCTCCAGTTGTCTGTCCCTTAGTCCCCCGCAAAAAGCATCTGGTTTCAGTTGCACAATAGTCTTTAAAATCTTCTGAATTAATGAATGTGTTTCTATTGAAAAAAAAAATGCTGGCTTTATTACATATCCACCAAACATGATAAAATGTTCTTTCATGTTGCTCACTTTTCTGGCATAAATTCAAAATAATTTTATACATTCTGTATAATTTCTCTGGTGACATATTAATGTTGGGTCTTTGATGATTTCTGAGCTTGGTTGTTTTCTTACAGAGGTTTCATTACCTAAGCTAGGCAACATCATAATTGTTAGTCACTGATGATGTACCTAGTTTGGGTAATGAAATATCTGCAAGAAAACAATTAAACTCAAAGAGCACAAGGACCCCTCATTTCAACCCAGAGCTACAAATATTCTCCTTTATATGTACCAATGTACATTATTTTATTTTTTAAAAAGGTTATTTAAGACAAGGATGTAATCCTTTCAATCACATTATTTTCCCATTGTTCCATTTGTATTTTGTGGCCATCATTTTTAGACCATTTCACCATAGTTTTTTCAATTCTTCTTCTTCTTCTGTCTCAAATTTCAACAAAAGTTTATATACTTTAGCAATAACTTGTTCATCATTTGTACATAATTCTGTTTTGAATTCAATTTGAGATTGTTCAAAATCATAAAATATTTTATCTGTGTTTAATTTTTCAGATACAAAAACAATTGACAAGTGTATCCTTGTTATCGGATCTTCCTTTGATTTTATTTATATTCCCTTTGAAAAATATTCTAGTAAATCATAAGTTAACATTTACATTTTCTTGTCATTTCTTGCCTATAGAATGCTTCTAATGCTGGGAGCCACAAAGGTGTTTTCAAACACAACCTAGCATTTATTCCATATTGACATAATGACATGTTCGCCATAATGATTTTTTAAAACTACAATAGCTTTAGCTTTGTCATGCCATCTATATTCATACCATCCTAATTTCAGTTTATGTACTTCTAATTTCAATAACCTATTTCTCAGCAACACTTACTCTTTTGTCCAAGCTAACCAACAAGCAACAAAGTAATAATTTTCAGATCGACCCAATCATCTTCTTTCTTTTGTGTCTTGTGATACCTTGTATTTTCCTCCGCCATACAAATTTAAATATATCTTTCTGCCTTTATTTAAAGACAGTACATCAGTTATCAAAACAAGTATTGTCTGGAACAAAAATTACATCCTAGGCAAAACATTCATCTTAATTACAGATATTCTTCTGCAGTGGTGTCAGTTGAATTTTTTCTCATCGTAACATCTCTTTTTAAACTTCACTCTATATTTTAACATAAGCATTTTGAAATAACATACCATTCCTATTTGTTAAAGCGATCTCTAAGTTTTTTTTTCTTCTTCTCAACTTTAAAATCTGTTTTGTTCATCAGTTCTGTTGCTCATATATTTTCATATTTTTGTTATTAATCAGAACCTGCTCATGCACCAAATTATTTTAAGTTAATCATTTTATAATTGAATTTAAAAATATCTTCCAAAACCAATGCCAAGTCATCTGCAAATAATCTTAACTTATAAGTCTATTTTTTAGAAAACTGTTAGACCACAATGCTCTCATCTTGTCTTATATCTCTGTTCAACTTTTCCAAAGCTGAAATAAACAAGAGGGAAGACAGTAGGCATCCCTGCCTTGTTCCTTTTTGTGTCTTACAGATCTCCATTAGTTAGATCTCCATTATTTATTATCAGTGATGTCTGTGAAGTCTAAATTCATTAAAAATATATATATATATCCAAAGTTCCAAATTCTCTTCCAAAACTTTAAACACTTCAAATTGTCAAACCTCTACATCTAAAAAAAACAATAACAATGTCTTGTTTTCCATGATGTTTTTCCAATTATTCCAAAATGTCCAATACATTTCTAATATTATCCTTAAATTTCCTTTTAGGTATTAATTTATTCATTGTTCCCCATGAATAAATTCTTGCAAAATTATTTAAATATTTATATCCCAAATCATTGTTTGTTTCACAATTCACAAAATTCAAAAGAATGTATTGTTATTCGCTATTGGTTATTGATATTGGCCTATAGCTTCTTGTTAAAATCAAATATTGCCCATCTTTGAGTATTAATCCTATAATGGCCTTTTTTTGAGCCACTGGCATCTTTCCTTTTTGTAAAATCGAACTCATTGTGTTTTGTAAAAGTTGCCAAAGTTCATCCTCAAAGCACTTATAGTACAAATCTGATAATCCATCTGGTCCTTTCTTGGTTTTATTGTTTGTTTGTTTATATTTCATATTTCTAAACTGCCCATTTCCCTTTAAAAGGGGCTTTAATCTTTTTTATAGCTTATAAAATGTCCCAGTTGTTATAGTCCCATTCATAATTTGTCTTTGTTTTCGGTAAGTCTCAGTAAATTTTGTTTTGTAATATATTTATCCATTTTCTCTAAAACCTTTCTCTGATCATGTCCTTTATATAAGTTGGAGTAATTTAAACTGATAAAAAATGTTTTTGAGATCGCCACATTGTCCGTAAATACAGTATCTCCCTTTGGTAATTTCTTATGTTTTGCAATTAATAAGCCAAGCATTTCTCTGGTATGTTGCAAACTCAAAATTTCTTTGTTTTACATCATTCCATTTTATTTCCATTTCTCTTATTGTTAAAGGCCCTGTCACACTGCCCAACGGATGCAAAACATTAGTAAAAAGGACACAACGGACGAGCAAAATGTTCCATCCGTTGTCATCTGCTCTCAAAAGGGGCAAAAATTTGCATAACCAGAGTGGATAACACGGAAAGGAACGGATGCGGGGAGGACACAGAGCGGAAGAAAAGCGGATGTGGAACAGAAGCCTAGCGGATGGAAGCGGATGGGAGCGGATGGCACATCCGCTAGGCTTCCGGGGGACCTCAGCAAAGCGGACGTGGAATGGATACAGCGGATGCACAGCGGATGAAGTGGATGTAGAGCGGAAGCCTAGCGGATGCACAACGGATGAAGCGGATGCACAGCGGAAGCCGAACGGATGCCGAACGTTAATTGCGCATGCGGGGGGGATGCATTGCATAAGCCCCGCGGATATAAAGGGAAGCAGCTCCCAAGCAGGTCACCATTCAGAGGAAAGACCTGCTGCCGGATACATCGAGTCCTTGCCTGCCCTGCCTGCATGCCTGCCTGCAAGCCTTGCTTTCAAGCCTTGCTGCCAGCCTTCCTGCCAGCCTGCCTCCAAGCCTGCCTCCCAGCCTGCCTCCCAGCCTCCTGGCCAGCCTCCCTGCCAGCCTTGCTCTCTACCTGCTTGCCAGCCTTGCTGCCAGCCTGTCTGCAAGCCTTGCTGCAAGCCTTCCTGCCAGCCTTCCTGCCAGCCTGCCTCCAAGTCTGCCTCCAAGCCTGCCACCCAGCCTGCCTCCCAGCCTCCTGGCCAGCCTCCCTGCCAGCCTTGCTCTCTCCCTCCCAGCCTCCCTCCCAGCCTGCCTGCCAGCCTTGCTGCCATCCTGCCTTCCAGCCTCCCTGACAGCCAGTCTGCCTGCCAGCCTTGGTGCCAGCCTTCCTGAAAGCCTTGGTGCCTGCCAGCCTCCCTGCCAGCCAGAAACCCCACAACCATGGGGAAGAAACGAAAGCCTCAGCAACCTGCCGCCATCCCTGGCAAGAGGAACAGGGCCACCCTCCCGCCCCCTGTCCCTGATTCTGCTTCTGCTGGGGCTTCTGCTGCTCGGGCTCGCTCTTCTGGTGCTGGAGGTTCTGCTGAAGCTGCTCCTGACGGTGGTGCTTCTGCTCGTGCTTATTCTGCTGAAACTGCTTCTGGCGGTGGTGCTAATGCTGGGGCTTACTCTGCTGAAACTGCTCCTGGTCCTGCTGGTCCTGCTCATCCTGCTCATGCTCCTGGACTTGCTCGTCCTGCTCATACTGCTCATGCTCCTGGTCTTGCTCGCCCTGCTCGTCCTGCTGGTCCTGCTCATGCTCCTGGTCCTGCTCGTGCTCCTGGTCTTGCTGGCACTGCTGGTGCTTACTCTGCTGCTGATGATCCTGGTCCTGCTGGTGCTGCTGCTGCTGCTGCTGCTGATCCTGCTGGTGTTGCTGCTGCTGCTGCTGCTGCTGATTATCCTGCTGCTGCTGCTGCTGCTGATGATGATGATTATGATCCTGCTGGTGATGATGATGATGATGATGATGATGATGATGATGATGATGATGATGATCCTGCTGGTGTTGCTGCTGGTGGTGGTGTGGAGGAGCAGCCCCTACTACCTGGGAGCCCATCTGGTGAGGGCCCATCTGGTCCTGCCAAAGGGAGGAAGAGGCGTATGTGACAACGGGAGAGAAGGCAATACTCCATTGAGGAGGAACATGAGGATGAGGTGCTGGAGTGGCTGAGAGAGAATGACTATCTGTGGTGGAAGGGACACTGGCTGTACAGGGACACCAAGTGGAAGCATGCTGCTTGGAGAGAGAAGGCGATGAGTATGGGCTACACTTCGGAGGTGCTCCTCAGCTGGTGGAAGCATATATGCACACCTGGTACGGGAAGCTGCACCTGAAGAAATCTGGCCAGGCCACGGTTAAGCTGACGGACAGAGAGACCTACGTCATGGCCAGGTTCAGCTTCCTGGAGGGTGAGATACGCCACCAAGGAGCAGCCCCTCTGTCTACCCTCTCTCTCCAGCAGCCTGCTGAGAGCCAGTCCTCTTCTGGCCGAGAGTCAGTTCCTGTCTCCAGGCAGGTTTCTGTGGAGCGTGCGATGGTGGAGAACCTGTGGACAGGTGTTGTTACCATGGTGGAGCATGTGGAGGACTCCCTGGTGCAGTGGGAGAAAGGAGACGGCGCGTCCACCACAGCCGTACCTGCATCCACCCCCAGCTCCACTTGCACAGAAAGGCAGAGAGCCAGACAGCAGGAGGGGCAGAGCCACACTGTCCTGCTGGAGATCAGGGACACCATCCGCACCAGCATAGATCTCTTTTCTCAGCTGGTCCACACCGACTCCTCATCCTCCAACCACAAGCCCTTCCTCACCTATGTCAACCAGACCCTCGTGGACATGGCAGAACCCCAGTACCAGGTGGTGAAGGACCGGATCACCGAGCTGCTTCACAACCCTCCAGATCCAGAGGAACCTGCTCCCACCCAGTTCAGGTCTGCTCCTCCACCCCAGGTGATGTCCCTCCCATTCCAAGGCTTTCCACAGCCCCTCACCTACCAGGGCTACGGCTACGAGGAGGTCCAGCAGCACAGGCAGCAGCCCTTCCCAGTCCAGGCACAGGCTCATCGGACAACACCGTTGCCACCGGTTCCACTGATGCCACCGATGCCACCCCCGACACTGATGCCACCGATGCCACCAATGATGCCACCCATGTCAGTCCTCACCCAGATGCAGACCAGACAGCCCCACTACACTGCTCCTTCCTCCACCCCACAGCCAAGTCCGGCCTCAGTACATCTGGCGTTGGTACTGGGGCTGACACCCCATGGCATGGAGGAAGGAGCTCTCAACATCACGGGTCTGAGCCAGCTGTCCGAGAGCTTTCTCAACACACCATCACCTGTTGTCCTCTCAGGTCCAGGCACCCCAGTGGTGCTTCAGACCAGCACTCCAGCAGCATACACCTCCACAGCACCTGGACCCTTCACCCCTGAGACTGGGCACACCTCCGAGTGACCAAGAGGAGTGCCAGAGACTGGCTGGCTGGCTACCTGTGGACTTTATTTGGACACTTGACTTGGGTCATTTTTCTTTTACAGCTTGTTGTTCAATAAAGTCTATCTTTGATTCACACACTTGCTTCATTTCTTTTTTTTTTTAATAAAGTCTTGGTGGAAACTTTTAGAAATGGTTTAAGCCTTTGCATGCTTGTGGGATGGGTTAAGATAGCAGTGGGGTGGGCAAGGATACCTGTGGAATGAGCAGAGATACCTTTGGAATGGGTAATAGCTGTGGGATAGATAAACCTCCAGTGCAAGCATAGTGGGACTGTATGGTCCACCCTCCCAGGTGCCACACCTATGGCCCTTTATTATCAATAATAATGTAATAATCATCCACACATGTCAACACAAACACAACTCTTTATTAAATGCCCTGTTCATTGTAGGCCCACCCAACATACATGGCCCAATCTCATCAGTGTTATGAGACAGGCGGAAGGAAGCATCCATTAATCATCTATCATCCTGTCTTGTCACTCCACTGCTCCAGCTGGGGAGTTGCACCAGTGTTTCATGAGGTTGCGCTGCTTCTTCCCTTCACGTGAAGCTCTGTTGGGGCCTTGCACATCCACAGTGTCTATCAGGTTTCGCCCTTGCCTCCATTCCCCAGGTTCCATGTCCCCATTGCCTTGTTGGAGGTTCACGAGCCTGTTCTGCAAGACTGGGAAGCGGGTGCACATGAGATTGTGCAGGATGTAGCAAGCTTCCACGATCCTCCTCATGGTCTCTGGGCGATGCTGCATGGTGGTGAGAAGTACCTGGAAACTGTTGGCCATGATGCCAAAGGCATTCTCCACCATCCACCTTGCCCTGGACAGCCTGTAGTTGAAGATCCTCTCTTCATGGGTGAGGAGTCTGGAGGTGTAGGACTTCATGAGGTAGGTTCTGAGGGAGAAGGCGTCATTCCCCACGATGAAGTAGGGCACATCTTGTGTGTCGTTGGGCAGGGGGTCTGGATCTGGGAAGCCCATGATGAGGTTGCATTCCAGCCCCTCCTTGAGGTCACTGGCATTGTATACCTGGGCATCTGAAGATGAGCCATTGCCTGAAGCATCGATGTACATGAACTTGTAGTCAGCATCGACCATGGCAAAGTGGACGATGCTGAAGAAGCCCTTGTAGTTGAAATAAGTGGACCCCGACTTGGCTGGAGCTTTGCAGGCCACGTGCTTGCCATCTATGGCTCCAACGGTGTGTGGGAAGTTCCACCTCTGATACCACTGCTCTGCAACTTTCTTCCATCCTTCTTCAGTGGAGGGGCACTGGAGGAGCTCCTCCAGGTATTCTTCGATGATGGCCTGCACCACTTCTCTGACCACAATGCTGATGGTGTTGTGTGGCACCCTCCAGCCATACTGCATGATTCTGTAGGTGGTCCCTGAGGCCAGGTGGTGCAGAGTGAGTGCCACCTTGAGCCCAGGTTCCAGGCTGGGCTGGAAGTGGTGTTTGTCTTGGTCAACCTGGGTGTCAGCCGCTGCACAACTTCGTCAAACATGGCCAGCAGCATCCTCATGAAGTTCTGGAATGCACGAGTGTCTTTGTTCCTGAGCTCCACCATCAGCTTGTTGTACAGTCCGTACTCTGCTCTTCTCCCGATCCATCTTCGGACCCAGACGCTTCTTGGCCGCCTCTTTTTCTTCCCGTAGTAGAGTTCACAGAGCCTGTAGATGGCTTCGCACTGTTGTAGAACGATGGTGGCTGCCAAAAGGACTGTGTTACAATCCACGGTTGACATGACTGGATGCTGTGGAAGAGCAAGAGTCAGATGAAGGCTGCAGAGGTCTGCACAGCTGGGCTGCTGGGCTGAAAGTGAGTTCCAGGTGAGTTGCTCCCCCTTTTTATAGGCAATATAGGTTTTCCACTATGTGTCCCTTTGCACCCTCTAGGCATCCTCTAGACATCCTTAATATCCGAGATAGGTCCCCTCTGCGAACGTTTTTTCCATTTTAAATGCTTTGTTTCCGTGCTGCATCTGCTAGGCATCCGTTCTGCATCTGTTCTGCGTCCGTTCCGCTTCCTCCCTGTGTCCGAGTGGATGCGAGTTGTGCGGATGCGGAACGGATGCCTAGCAGATATAGTGGATGCGTAACAGATGCAGAACGGATGCCTAGAGGATGCCTAGCGGATGCAGAATGGACGAATTGGATACATTTTCCGCTCAAAAGTTTTGGGCAGCTCAAAACTTTCTGAGCGGATGAAACGTCAATAAACGGATGCTGGACGGATAGAGAGGAAGCAAAACGGAGGCAGTGAGTACAGAACGGATACATCGCGTTAACCAATGGATGGAAAGCTTTTTTGTCCGTTTTACATCCTCTTTCCATCCGTTGGTGCAGTGTGACAGGGGCTTAAATAGATAACTGTTTGGTGTAAAATCATAACATGTTGGGAGATACTTCTATTCCCTGGTGCCAGATCTAAGCCCAAGGACAACACAGTGGAATACAATAGAATAGATCCTCAAATGTTTTATTTGCTTACACCTAATGGACAGAATCTTGCCAAAGTAAAGTTATAATCTTCTAACTCACTAGATATACTCTGAAAGATTTTAGCCCCATCCAGCCTGGGATTCTGCAGTCTTTTTATTTGGGCCTCTCTCTGATGGAATTTACTGCCATCTCCCTAGGAAAACTGTGCTGCCAAGACTCCCCTCCACTGCTTCACCAGTGCATATTCCATCGCACCTTGGGTGCTCTTTCATTCTTCTTTTCTTTTTATCTCATCCAGAATATTTTCTGTTACCCTTCAGAATTATATCAAATATCCAATAAAGGCTTTACTTACATGTTAAAGCATTCTTAAATCAATGCCTTTATATATAAATTAATTTCAAAGAATTCTTTTTATATCTTTTTAGAGTTCTTCAGAATTACACCTTTTTGTAACAATACTATATTTAATCTGCTTATAAAAGTTTCCATTTCTTTTATAAACCAAACTCAAGAGTTTTTTCTGAAGAAGTCTTTGGCACAATCTCCACTTTAGAGATCTTAACAAAAGGCCAAGTCTCATATCTATTCTTGAAAAAGTTCTATGTCTTTCTGAAAAATGAGTATACTTTCTTGAACTGTCATTTTTCTGTTACCATATATCAACCAATCCTAAATGGCCTATAATTTTTTTTTTAAATTAAATGTTGGTAGTTTAGTTTGAGTAATTTCAAAACTTTTTTCAGAAGTCGCCAATTGCAGAAAAGTTACTCCATTTCAGTTCCCTATCACCAACTTTCATAAGATAAATTAATTACATTAGTTATTTGCAGAACACCACTTTATTTTCATTTGGGACATTGATTACCATAATGGAACATGGGAATGACCTTGAGGGATGAGAGAAAAAGATGCTGCTTAGGAAATGTTCACACAAGATAAGGGAGAGTTCTCAGTGGCTTAATGGTCAGAGGAAGACATTTAGAAAGGATCTGCCCTAATAGATCTGGCAGTTAAAAGTGGCAGTGGGAGACTTGGAACTTCTGATTTGCAAGATTTTGTTACTGTAGCCTTCCAAAAAAGTAGAATTAGCTCATCCAGTAATGTTTCCTGCCTAGTTTATGTAGGAGGGCTGACAATTGCTGACACCCCGTGTAAATTAACTTTCACCTCTGCAAGTCTGTCATGTTCATCAGTCAGTACAATTTCTGATTATAGTTGAGATTAATATACAAAACAAAACAATCCATTCCTCTTTTTAATGTTTGCCGAAATAAATACTTCACCTAAAATTTTATAAATGAAATATTTTCTATTCTTTTTTCTGATATGAGTTTCTTGTAAGGAAATAAGGTCCTGTTTAATTTTTTTTAAACAGTGAGGAGTGTTTCCTCCATTTATATTCTATGTTGAAAGTTGTAATCCATAATTAGGCCATACATTTAGAAAAGTTAATGCAAAACCAACTGCAAAAAAAATCTGTTTTTGGAGTATACTCACAAGGAATCACTATTTGGAATATGAATGAGTTACCTCATTATCTCCTTTGCTTTAGAGAGATTTCCCAGGCGAATGTCTACCTTCCAGTTGCATTTTTAGCTACAGTGTCTCTTCACTCCTTTGGAAAATTAGCCCAAGATAATTCTTCCCTGGAAGCTCCCTTTCCTTGTGTCAGCCTTGTGAGGTAATCCAGACAAGAAGCATACCCAGATGAACTAATTTTACCTTGTTGTGAAGTTGCAAGTCTTTACAATAGAGAATCTTGCAAGTCTGAAAGTACATTTCTCATGTCTTAATAGTGCAAAAGACTAGTCAGGGTTCCTTCTGAGACATTTGCCATGGCCGCATTTCTGAAGCGGGCTAAACTACATCTTATCTGACCATAATTTTTTCCCTAAATCCCAGGGTCATTCCCAAAAACTGTTATATTTTGCTACCATGTATAATGATATGTGGATCAAGGGTAAGAGATACTGCCTAGGAGATGAATGGAAAAGGGGTAGAGGAGCCTGCAGTGGCTTAACAGTCAGAGAAAGAAACCTAAGAAAGACAGACTCTGAATGATTGGGCTGTAAAAAGAGAGGGTAGGAGATCTGTACTTTCAGACTTGGACGTTTCCATCTCACTACACTTTTGTATGTATTGAAGGATTGGTTGCATCTAAGTTTCCCAGGTCCAAGGGATCCCATAAGTGGCTTTATTATCTACACTTAGAGCAGGTAAACATTGTTGCTTAACCTCTACCTTAGACTGTGATAGTGAAGTTTCCTGAGGCAAATGTTCCTGACTTCTCCATTGTTGCTGACAGTGTTGCTGATACTGCCCACTTTCCAATGGTGGATACCCCCCACACTATTTCATTGTCAACCAAATGCCTAGGGAGAGCTCTGGAACAGCATGGATTAGCAGTTCCTTCTATGTATGATCTGCTTTTACTGACTGACTGTAAAGTCTACAAATGACTGATACCTTCAAAACTGTCCATGATCTGTAGAAACAAAAGGAGCAGAAATCAGTTCCTAGAATCTGCACACTCTCGGGAATAAATATTTTAGACAGTAATGAGATAAAGAAGCAAATAGTTTCTTTTGTTTGTTTTCAGATTATTACATTTCTCAAAAGCATTTAAAAAATCTGCCCCCATAAAAAGAAAAACCTGCATAAGCAAAGCCTTCAAAAAAAGATCCTTTTGAAAAATCTGCAGGTTGCTTTTGGCTAGTCTCCTATTAACTTGAGCAATCTTTGAGCAAAAGGGTGTTCATGTTTCCCCCCTATCCCTTCCTTGTAGTTTTATCAGTAATTATTCATAATATATCTTAGTTTTTTATGTGGATTGATAACCTTCTTTGCCTTGGGTTTCTGGCAAGTCATATTTTTCTCATAGATTCCAGAGTAAAGGCTCCGAATATTATCATTCCTAAAACACATTGCAATGATTCTATATTTTACCTCATTATTTTTTCATTTTGTGGTAAGAAACAAAAAAGAAGGAACTGATGTAGGGGGAAAGTTACAAATGGATGAAAATGCTATTTGTTCACCCTATATAATTATTGGAATGATGCCAGTAGACAGTTCTATACTTAGATTCATGTTTTCTCAGAAACACTTTTGTTAAATAAATCAGTATCCATTCATTTTGACAGACAAGAAATTGACCGAGAATGAGTTTCCTAAGTTCACTCAGAGTTGCCCAAACTATTTTTTTAAAAAGATGGAAAACTGAGGGCATCTCTTTTATGTTCATTGACAGGCTTTCAGGAAGCAAAACGCAGCCTATGATCCCTTCTGTTTAACTTGGAAAACAATAGGAACTCCTATCTCTCCTGCTAGCCAAGTGCTAAATTCAGAGCTAACTCTCGTGTATTAGTTGTCTTTCGGTATGTAAATCTGAAGAACTTCTTTGAAGCAAGAAGAATGCTTCAAAGAAGCATGGAGTGAGAAGAAAACAAATACAAGCTATATCAGAAATACCACAAATTTCCCACGAAACCTTGGATGGAATCTTTTAAATGTAAGCACATTTTAAAACAGTTCCCTTATGCATCCCCTTCCCACCACAATTTCTTCTTCCATTATGAGAAAAGTCATCTATGCCTACCATTTCATCCAATTCTGCCCAAAGTATAGGAATTTGCAGATATTCCACTAGGAAATGTGAAAGTACTTATTGTAGCACACAACTCTTTGAACTATTTGTCTGACATTTGGTAGGCTTTATTCCTATAAAAAAGCTAGCACGCCTGCATTCTATTAAAAAAAATCAAAGATGTAAGGCTTTGCTGGTTTTTCCTTTGTAACTATTGGGGAAAATATCTAAGGCTTTAAAAAAAGAAGCAACAAAGCTTCATCTTGGATCTAAGGTGAGGTGTGATATGATTCTAAGCTTCTGTCTTTATCAGAGTTTATGAAAGTAGAAATGATTGTATTTTCTGTGGTTACCTTTTCTATCTCCATCTTCTTAGAACCTTACTTAATTGGAATGACAGGAGGCAAGTTAATTTAAAAAAAACACAAAGCACACATTCCTTTTACTTTAGTAAATTAGCCTTGTAATAGTTTAAACCTCAAATTATGCAACATATTATTAATGATTGGAAAGAATCAAATCTTAAGATTAAGCTATGATAGACATATTTCCTTTCATGTGGGTCTGTCCCTTGTTGTTGTTGTTAGTCGCAAAGTTGTGTCTGACCCATCGTGACCCCATGGACAATGTTCCTTGAGGACTTCCTGTCCTCTACCATCCCCTGGAGTCCATTTAAGCTCATGCCAACTGCTTCAGTGACTCCATCCAGCCACCTGTTTCTTTGTTGTCCCCTTCTTTTTCCCTCAATCATTCCAAGCATTAGGCTCCTTCCTTCCTTCTCTTTAGGTGGCCAAAGTATTTGAGTTTCGTGGGTCTGTCCCTATAGAATTATTAATGGTCACATCTCCGGAGACTTCACTGCTTATTTTGTAATAAGTTGAGTAAAGGTAGTCCTCAATGGTTGCCTCAGATAGCAACCATTCAAAAATACAACTTTAATGTATTAACTAAAACTCTCCTCCAAGGAAAGAGTTGAGAACCTAAAAGGTTCTCCTGGTTTTGTTACTCTGATCTTACCTTCCATGAATTTGTCAAAAAAAGGTAAAGGTTTCCCTGTCAGTCATGTTCAACTCTAGGTGCTCATTTCTGTTTCTTGACCGAAGGAATATGTGTTGTCTGAAGACATTTTCTGTAGTCTTGGGGCCAGCATGGATATAACCCAAAGGCACAGAGAATGCTGTTACCTTCCCACTGAAATGATACCTATTCATCTACTTGCATATGTTTTCAAACTGCAAGATATACAGGAGCTGGGGCAAATAATGGGACTTCACCCTAATGTGTGGAGCTCAGATCTTGAACCTGGGTTGTCACTTTTCCAGCTGACAAGTTCAGCATCCTTAACCACTGAGTCATTGTGCCCCCTGAATTTGTCTACTTCTCTTTAAAATTCATCCAAGCTAAGAGCTATCATGATGCTTTGTAATTAGGCTTTCATTCTGCATCTGTTATAAGAATGTTTTCCTTTGGTGGCCTGAAATTGCTTTTTTACTGAGGTTGTGAGAGCCATGCCTTTTTTCTGTCTCCCTAAAACAGGTAGAAAACTTATTTATTTCTGGAAATTTAGTGAGGGATTGGGAAATACAAGCTAAAATGACATGGTGCACTTTAAGTAGACAAAAATGCAGTGTATAAATAAATGAAATTCAGAAAGGGAACAATAAACTAGGTCCAACAGAAGGGCAGTTATGCCCTTCGCAAAGTAGAAAATAGTTAGTTAGGTGGCCTGACTTCAGAGCTCATATATGAACTTCAGGACCCTCTGGGAAAAGCTGAAGAGAACAATTGTGTATTCATATATGGCCAATAACCTGAGCTATTTTTAAAGATCCAAAAGTCAGAGATAGTTGTCACTAGCAAGAGATAGAACATGATGGAATATTTTTCTAACCAATATGAAAATCTCATACTTCCTCTCCCCTGTGCAACTTTTTGAACTGAGCATTCTACTTTCACCTCAGCAAAAAATCAGCAGAACCAAGCTTGACAGACTTAGCCAAGGGTAGATAGTTATGATGTTCAAAAAAGAAAATAGTAAACAGCTTCTGTTGTCGATAAATCATATTCAGAACTGCTTCTTGTAAAATTGTCCTTTCACTAACTTTGTTGGTTCCTGTTTGGATCGTAAAATATATCTTTGGAAACTTTAAAGTATCTCATGTTGGAGATTAATGTCTCTTGTTGTTTCTGCTTGTAAGTCCCAGTATTTTACACACAATGTAAAATAACATGGGCTTCAAGTTGGAGCTGGAAGGACTGCAACTCATCTGTATTCCCAGTGGTGCTTCTTTTTCTTTTTTCCCCATTTTGTCAATTCTTCAGTTTGCCCTGAAGTTGCAAACAAAAATAGAGATATGACTTGCTTCATTAGACATTCTTCTTCAGGGAATGTGCTTGAAATAATAAACAACCCAACATGAGCTTTCTTTCCCAAAGCCAGTGTTTAGAAAGACTGTGGACATGCCAAAATGCAAAGGATGATATGGATGGCAGTCAACCTCTGTGCAATGGACTTACTATGGAGCTGCAGCCCTTTATTGGATAGGTCAACAGCACTGAAATGTGTAATTGGGTTTCTCCTGTTTTTATTTTTCAATACAAGCCAACTGTTTTTGAGTTGATGGGCATATTTCAAATTGTGAAAGCTATGATGGAGAATGGACAATCACGAAACACTTATCCGAAGATAAACTGATACAGCTGCTCTATCTTAATCCTTTTATATCCCAAGGAAGGTTCTTCCCATTTAAATTTGAATTTTTCTTGGATAGCTGTGTGCATTGTCAAACAAAGTCCTGAGCTACTACCTACCATCATTTTTATTTCTAAGATGGTCTCTAGGTCCTAGATGTGCTATTGATGATGGATGAATGTAGACTGATCTCAGGAGTTTAAAGAACAGAATAAACAATTGATAATTTTCCAAATCCAGCCATTTCTGAATGATTCATTAGAAGTTTTTTTTCTTTTTGATGAGACATCAGACATCAATATTTCAGTTGTAGCCTGGCTGGTACCACAATTTGCATCTTCCTTGTCCTGCTTCAGGTTACAGAAATGGAAAAGACAATGGGACAGGCAATGAGACAGCCCCTTTCCAGTCCCTTTGTATGAGAAACTTCTCAAAGCCTGCTAGCAAGAATTGGACTCCACTGCATAGAAATCTGAAAAACTTACCCACTGTCGAAGAATGCCCTTCAGGAACCAGGTAAAACTTCTGATTTTATTGCCAGTCTGAGACTACAAACCTGCAATTGTCAAGCATTAATCAGGCCTTATATGTTGATGTTGATTCAGTGGATACCCCAGGTGGATATGACAGAATAAATTTACTATGTCTTCCCTTATCACCCCACTCCCAATTTTTTTAAACCAATCATCCTGTATTTATTAGCCTGAAATTTCACTAAGAACAATTCACATCCAATAGTTATGGTTTTTGTTTCATTTCTATGATGTGTTTCATCTGCCACCAGTCCTTTTAGAGGTATGTACAGGTAGTCCTCAACTTACAACAGTTCATTTAGTGACTGTTAAAAGTTACAACAGCACTGAAAAAAATGAGTTATGACCATTTTTCACACTTATAACCATTGCAGCATCCCTCAAGGTAATATCAACTCATAAAATATTTCCATGGTCTATTTAGAGTTGCCAGATGTGATCAAAATTCAGCAACTGACTCATATTTTTGACAGTGGCAGTGTCCCAAGATCATGTGATCACTTTTGGCAATCTTTTGCAAGGAAAGTCAATAAGGAAACCAGATTCACACAACGGTGTTAACAACTTAACAATATAACAATTCACTTAACAATTGTGGCAAGAAAGGCCATAAAAGGAGTCTAAATTCACTTAACAATTTTTCCCATAGCAACAGAAATTTTGGGCTCCATTGTGGTTGTAAGTCAAGGACTGCTTGTAATGTTGAGAATAGGCTAGGAATGTATAGGCTCTGAAATGCAGCTTGGCTTTCCGCAGTGAAGGTAGAGGTGATCAGAGTATGTTTTTGTTCTCTTCCCATTGTTCCTAAATAAGAGTTAAGTTCTCTTTAGACAGCGTAATAGCTGTTGCCATATCTTCAGGGAATACAAGAGGAGCAATTTAGATTGAAGACAGTGGGTTTTTTTTCCCCAAAAAGAGATAAAGTTAATCTAATTAATTGAGTTTAGCAGATTGCTGTTTAGTTTCATATGTCAGTTTGGCCAGAACTGACTAGAGAGTAAATGTTTATCCTTGTGACCCACTAAGTATGGCACAAAAATGTTCCACAACCATTTTGGAAGAAATATTTTATACATGTATCATATTCTTTGGGTCACACATCACCAAAAAAATTGCATTGCCTTTTACTCATGTCCAGCCCATCACAGAGATTCTTGGGTTGAACTTTTTCTGTTCTTGTGTTAAAATGAAATCTTCCATCTTCTCTCAATGCAAACATGATCACCACACAAGGGATCTGTAGTGACTCACTGGCCATGTGAGTGATTATTTAGTACTGGTGGCCCCTTTGGGAACTAAGGGCATGCCTCCTCTCCTTCAGCCCAAAGTGACAATCCTTCTCGTTTTGGGAGATGGAGACTCCAATGGAAGGAAAAATTTCCCACAATGTTTCTTTGTCATCTTTTGGTAGAGGAAGGGTCTTCTAAAAGCCCTTAACCCATATTTGAACATTGTTTTAATGTAAACTATTTCTAAGATTTTCATTAAGTAAATGAGTGAAAAAGCCAAATTTAAAGATCAACATTTTAAAAAATTGAGAGATGTGGAAAGGAAGAGGCATTCTAATATTTAAATGCAAGAGCTTCTTCCCACTTTACCTCACAAATGAAAAGAAAGACATAAAGTGTATGCAGTGTGGAAAATTTTTAAAAGGAAGAAATCATGTCCCACCCTTATAATACTAGAACTGGGGAGCACCCAACGAAGCTAAATGATAAAATATTTAAGTGAGATTTTTTTTTAAAAAAAGTTATTTTCATGTTATATAAACAGACTGTGTTCTCTATATATTTCTAGAAGATGATATTGGAGAACATGAATGAAAGAATGCAATTCTTCTCATAAACTCTGTAGACTTTCCAGAAATACTGTATTACATTAAGCTCATGTGGCTACTGCCTGGTTCTTCATATGACATAACTGGATCATCTAAAGCATCTAGTATATTGTTCTCATGCTGACAGGTCTGAATAGATAAAATTACTTTGCTTTCCTAATAGAAGTTTCTCCCATCAAATTCTTTTTCCACTATGTGGAAAAAGTGTGAAAAGTGTGGGAAAAATGGTGAAAGCAAGTCAGCATTGTTATCATTAACTAGGAGCTATTAGAAAGGTAAAATTTGCTTTTCTATTTAAAACCAGTGTATCAAGAATGAAAGATACTACTTGACTAGGCAAAGGAATAGTTAGTCTCCCCAAACAGGCTAGCATTAACTTACGCTGTAGAGTCTATAAAACAAGTGATCAAAAGAGTTAAGAAGATGAAAAGAAGACTTCCAGATGCAATTTTCTCTGCATTAAGTTAAGCATGTGAACAGAAACCTGAATTCAAATTCATGCATTCAATCAGTAACCAATCTAAGGGTCATGACTATACTTATTTCAGTTGGAAAACTCCATTTGTTGTTTCCCTCTGATTTTCCTCTGATTTCATGATATTCCACTTTCCCTCATATCTTTCTTTTTAACATCTAGAAAATTTGTTTTCTAGGGAATTTCTCATTAAACCTTTCACAAATGCAGGATTAAGTTCAGGGGTGTGATTCAAATTTTTTAACAACTGATTCTGTGGGCGTGGATTAGTTGGTGGGCATGGCTTGGTGGTCATGTGACTGGCTGGGTGTGGCCAACTCAACATCAATCATAGCGAGGCAAGCATCCCATCTCCTGGCCTCTCCTGGGGATGCTGCAACAGTCGTAAGTGTGAAAAATGGTCATAAGTCACTTTTCAGTGCCATTGTAACTTTGAGTGGTCACTCCACACAAGCAAAGTACCAGCAAAGGAGGAAAATAAACTCCAGAGCAGTTCCTAAGATAGGAAATCTAGTCCTATCAAGAATGTAATAAGGGTTAATGGAGAGGCAGTTTCTGTAAGCAACATCAGAATGTTTCCTTCCTGCCTTCCTTACAGGGTTAAGCCCCTGTCACACTGAACCAACGGATGCAAAGAGGATGTAAAACAGACAAAAAAGCTTGCCATCCGTTGGAAAATGCAATGAATCCATTGTGTACTCACTGCGTACGTGTTTCATACGCTCTATCCGTAAAACATAGAGCTTCATGTGGAGGGAAGAAGCTGCACAACCTCCTGAAACACTGGTGCAACTCCCCAGCTGGAGCAGTGGAGTGGCAAGACAGGATGGTAGATGCTTCATAGATGCTTCCTTCAGCCTGTCTCATCACACTGATGAGATTGTGCCATATATGTTGAGTGGCCTTACAATTAATAGGGTATTAATAAAGAGTTTTGCTTATGTTGAAATGTGTGGATCAATGATTAAATTGTTATTGATAATAAAGGGCCATATGTGTGGCAGCTGGGAGGGTGGACCATACAGTCCCACTATGCTTGCACTGGAGGTTTATATATCCCACAGCTATCCATCCCACAGCTATCCTTACCCATCCCACAGCTATCCTTACCCATCCCACAGCTATCCATCCCACAGCTATCCTTACCAATCCCACAGCTATCATTACCCATCCCACAGCTATCCATCCCAGAGCTATCATTACCCATCCCACAAACATGCAAAGGCTTAACCCTTTTTTCAAAGTTTTCCCCAACACTTTATTAAGTAAAAAAAAATGAACCAAGTGTGTGAAGCAAAGATAACCTTTATTAATAACAAACTGTATGACTTTATTAAAAAGCAAAATGACCCAAGTAAAGTGTCTTTAAGCAAAGATAAGTTGAGCAGGTAACAACTCAGTCTCTGGCACTCTTTTCAGTCACTCTGAGGCATGTCCATGGTCTCAGATGTAAAGGGGCCAGGGACTGTGGAGGTGGCTGTTGCTAGAGTGCTGGTCTGAGGCGCCATTGGGGTGCCTGGCCCCGAGAGTACAACAGGAGATGGTGTGTGCAGGAAGCTCTCAGAGAGCTGACTCAGTCCCATGAGGTTGAGAGGCCCTTCCTCAAGTACCTGGGATGTCAGGCCCAAGACTGATGACAGATGTTCTGATGAAGGTCTTGGCTGTGGGGTGGAGGAAGGAGGAGTGTAGGGGGGCTGTCTGGTCTGCAACTGGGTCAGCTGAGGTGTCTGTGATGTCTGTGGCGTCCGAGGAACCTGGGTCTGGACTGGGAAGGGCTGCCTCTGCTTTGGGAAGTCCTGGTAGTGGTAGGCTTGGTAGGCGAGGGGCTGCTGAAATCCATGGAAGGGCTGTGAAATCGGCTGGGGTGGAGGGGCAGACCTGGAATGGGTAGGAGCAGGTTCAGCTGGGCCTGGAGGGTTGTGCAGAAGACCTGTGATCCTCTCCTTCATCACCTGGTACTGGGCCTCGGGCATGTCCATGAGGGTCTGGCCCACGTACGTGATGGAGGGCTTGCGGTTGGAGGATGGTATGTCAAAGTGGACCAGCTAGGAGAGATCTGTGCTTGCTTTGATTGTGTCCCTGATCTCCAAGAGGACAGTGTAGCTCTGGCCCTCCAGTCTGCCTCCCTGCCTGCTTTCGGTAGAGGTGGAGCTGGGGGTGGGGGTGGGTTGGTCTCTTGTGGCTGCCTCTTCTTGCTCCATCTGAGACAGGGGATCCTCCATGTCCTCTGACACGGGGAGTGCAGCTGTGGGGGAGGTCTCTGTCATGGGGCCCTCCGAAGACACCTGCCTAGACACTGTAGCTGTCTCCTGGCTGGAAGAGGAGTGGCTCTCTGTGGGCTGTCTGAGGGAGAGGGTTGACAAGAGGGGCTGCTCCTCAGTGGTGGATCTCACCCTCCAGGAAGCTACACCTGGCCATGACATAAGTCTCCCGGTCAGTGAGCTTGATAGCGGCCTGCCCAGATCTCTTCAGGTGCAGCTTGCCATACCAGGTGTGCATATGCTTCCACCACCCCAGGAGGACATCTGAAGTGTAGCCCAGGCTCTCCACCTTCTGTCTCCATGCTGCCTGCTTCTGCTTGGTGTCGCAATAGAGCCTGTGGCTCTTCCTCCACAGGTACTCGTTCTCCCTCAGCCATTCCAGCACCTCCTCCTCATAGTCCTCAGAAATGGACTACTGTTTCCTCTCCCCCTTCTCCTTGCCTTGCTTCTTCCTCCCTCTGGCAGGGGCTTCAGGGCCTTCAGCAGCAGGGCTTTGAGGGCCTTGGGGCTGGTCCACCACATCAGCAGCAGCAGGAGAAGCAGCAGCAGCAGAAGGAGAAGCACCACCAGCAGCAGGAGAAGCACCACCACTAGCAGCAGCAGGAGAAGCACCAGCAGCACCAACAGGAGAAGCACCAGCAGCACCAGCAGGAGAAGCACCAGCAGCACCAGCAGCTTCAGAGTCAGCGCCAGGGGGTGGGATGGTGGTTCTATCCTTCTTGCCAGGGCTGGCAGGAGTAGGCCCAGGCTTCCTCTTCTTCCCCATGGTGTTCTCTCAAAATGTCTCTGGCAGCAGGTCTTTCCTCTGAATGGTGACCTGCTTGTGAGCTGCATCCTTTTATATTCGTGGAGCTTATGCAATTCATCCTCCCCGCATGTGCAGTGAACTCTTTGCATCCGCTAGGCATCCGCTAGGCATCCGCTATGCATCCGTTCCTTCCGCTATGCATCCACTTCGCTGTTCTTCCCCGGAAGCCCTGCGGATGTGTCATCCGCTCCCATCCGCTTCCATCCGCTAGGCTTCCTACGAACGTCTGCTTTACATCCCCGCTACATCCTCCCCACGTCCGTTCCTTTCCGTTGTTGTCCGTTCTGTTTATGCAAATTTGGGGCACTTTTGAGAGCAGATAACAATGGATGGAAAATTTGCTCATCTGCTGTGTCCTTTTTACATACGTTTTGCATCCGTTGGCCGGTGTGACCTCACCTTTAGGCCAGTAATTTCTTCTAACAACCGGTTCTCTGAACTGCTTAGAATGTTAACAACCGATTCTAGCGAATAGGTGCGAACCTGTAGAATCCCACCCCTGATTAAGTTGTACAGTTATACAGCTGGTCATTGAATCTCAGGACTGGCATAAGGCTCATTAAAGTTCTGTATTTCTGGCTTAGGGTAGAAAATCCAAAACATCTTCCCTTCTATTTTTTTCTGGGGTGAAGGGAGAAGTTTGACACAGTTTAGACTGACTATGAGATGTGAAAAAGTGCAGCTTCACTTATGTGTCATTCTATTCTAATTATCTTTTCCTGGGCAATCCTTGCAAGAAAGTATTTAGCCATTGGGAGTTTAAACTATAGCCCCACCTCATTCATAATTGGCACAGTAAGATTAGAATGCTGTCTTGGGGGTGGTTTTTGATCTGACACACTCACAAGCCTACATTGTGTCTTGATGACAGATACCATTCAACACTTTTGCCTGAGATCCTGCAGCAATTCAAACTGGACTGGAATAGAAAGAAAATAGCTGCTTTGAGGCAGCTTCCTATGAAGCACACGAAAAATAGGGAGCACAGTGGGAAGCCATTGACTGACAGATGCAGGAACCAACTTTCTTAGATCGTGAACCTTTCTTCACACAGTACTAATGAATAAGGTATTATCCTCAGGCAAATTTAGAGACCTGCATCTTCTAGGGACCTATTTTGGCTGCTCAGCTTCACAGAGTTGTTATCAGCAAGGCCAAAGAGGTCAATCTCCAAGTCAGAACATTTCTTCTTCCCCAGTGATCTATCTGAATAGGGATTTGGACCACCGTGTCTTCTACTTTATGACAGCAATACAATATAGGGAGGAAGAGATAGTCTCTCCTGTTCGTTCATTAATCCAAAAACTTCCTCCAGCAGCATAAATAATGTGATTTAGCAACATTTTTAGCACACCCAGCATTTCTTTCATCACCGTGATTCACTGACACTCTTCATTATAATGGATGTTTCTGAAAATATGAAGCAGGTTTTTATATGGCGAGTATATTTTCTATTTGAAGTGGCTTTTAATTTGGTAAAAAATATTTTGAGTTTGATTGTATTTCTTTCTAATAAATGGTTTATCATTATGTTGTTTCTGGGAAAAAATCCTTGTTTTCTTGTGCTATGTTTCAAGTGAACAGAAAGTTGAGCCTTTTTACAGATTTTCCACCATGGACAGATGCTGCTATATTCCAAATGGGAAGTTTGTTTAGAGGTCTAAAAGACCCAAGATGATTTTGCATTTTCTGGTAGATGTTAGATACTGTAGATGAAGCATTGTTCTTGATTGGACAATGCAGTGGTAGATACCCCCACAGAAGCTGAATTTCACTTACTTCCCACTCACCCCACATGCACACACAAACCCAAGGTCAAGTTCTTGGGGTGGGGGGGGAGCAACAAGAAGAAGAAAGGAGCAATTTATGAAGACCCATTTTGATCATCCAAATGATCTGTCTCTAGCCATCCTCTCTCTTCTTAATATCTAGTAAAACCCCAAATCTTATTCAAGGAGGTATTAAGTAACTAGTTTAGCTAGGCTGGTTGAATTTATTTTGTTTGGAATTCCATGTATGTAATTATTGCCTTCCAACATTTCTTTTTTCCTAATAAACTCTCCCTTAAAGCTATAGGAAGTTAGCACCCACCCCTCTCCTAGAAAATTGAAATATTCTAGGAAATATTAAAAAGGCAGAAAATTTCCCCTAAAAAGAGTAGGAATTCAGAAGCAGAAACTCACCTCAGAAGAAAAAGCTCACCCCCACCTTTGTTAATGGATGGTGTTAGGAATATAAGTCACCTAATAGGTATTTGGGTTAGAAATATATAAACCAGGAAAGACATTTTAATACTGTCTCTTTAAGAGAATGCAAGAGCATGCAATTAAGTGTGGTTTCTCAAATGGCCAGAAGATGGAGCCAGAAACCTGGGTTGTTTAGTCTTTGTCTGAGTCTCAAAAGAGAGTGTGAGTGTATCTTTATTTCCTTCTGTTGGAAAATATTGCCGTTGCTCTATTTTTCCTAACTGACTGATATTACTAGATTTAATGTAAGTCTGATATTGAATTGCTTTTGACACTGGACTTTGTTACTGGATTATCCCTGGATTGAAAACTGACTGCTTTAACTTGTGAATGACCTTGGATTGCTTATTTTTGACTTTGCTGAAACCTTTCTGGAAGTAAAAACCTGCATTTACTGTACAGTGTATCTGTGTGCTCTGTGTTTATAATTCCAACACTACTCTCTATACATCTCCCTGTATGCGCTCATTCTCCTAATGGGGAATTACCTCAACAGGTGGGCCATTAAGGCCTGGGCCAGAATATTTTACATAACAAAGATCTCCAGGTAAAGCTATAGCAATTGCCCAAAGTCCTTTTCATTACATCATCATCCAGCAAAACTCAACCAAGCCTGGAACTCAGGATAGCCTACAGAGTTGCCACTGCATGGCCCCATGGGAGTCTGACAATCAATCAGAATACAAGCTCAAATTCAAATCTCAATACACGGTATAAAACCAGGCATTTTCAGCCCTCCTCCTTCTTGATTTTCTCTTTTCACCTTGAAGCATGTGATCATCCTTTTCACTTTGGAGCTCCAAGCCATGTGGTCCTGTCCACCATTAAACCATCTTTCCAAACAGCCTCCATGTTTTTCAGTGTCTTTTTCCCCACTTGGAACTAAATGCAGAAGAATAATTCTTCCAACAAAGTTATAGATGCAACTACATTACACAGCTACCTCTTTGGGTTTCAGGCCTGGCACAGGGCTTGTTACATGGTGCCATTCTGGGTTTTGAAAGACTCTTCCTTTCTAGTCTTCCTGGGACTGGGCTAAAGAAAATTGCTGGGTACAAGACAGATCAAGGTTGCAGAGGCTGACTTGGGGCAACACATTGTAATGATCTTATAGTGCAGAAGTTTGCTAGGGAGAATTAAACTTTACTCCTCTCAGTTTGCAACATTTATTATTGCCTACATCAGGATAGGTAGCTATAAAGTGGTCAGGGATTGTCCTTAATTTCTGAAGGTGACAGGAAAGCAGTAGAGATTAAGCAATGATGTAAATTGCCTTATTGCACATTTGTTTATTGTCATTCTGCAAAATTTTTGGGATTTTTTTTTTAAAGAATCCCTCCATTGTATTTATTTCAGGATTTAGATTCTAATTTCAAATGCACCGAGAGATGCCCTGAATTAAAACTGTGATTTCTTATTGGCAGAATATCTGTTTTATCACTGAGCTATAACTCCTCCCTAACATAAGAAAACCATTAACTAAGATGCATAGAGACCAATGGCATCAAACTGGATTTCTTTGAGGGCTGCATCAGCATTGTAGTTTTCCTCTGCCAGGTCGGCAGTGGAGGGGGTGGGGTAGCGTGATGGATGCCTCCTGCAGCACTCTGCTGGCCAAAAATGGGCCATGTGGCCTGGTTTTGGCCCAGTTTTGGGTCTGCTTTTCAGCCCATTTTGGTCCTGTTTTGGGCCCTTTTGGGGGCCTGGTTTTGCTGGCAGAGTACTACAGGAGGCCATGGAAGGTGAAAATGAGGCATGGGGGGGGGTCCCACACATGGCTCGTTATAGCTGCCACAGGCACCACGGGCTGGTCCTTTGATAGTTCCAGGCTGGTCCCATGGGTCAGATTTAAGCACCCCACAAGCCAGATCTGGCCAAGGGCATTGAGTTGACACTCCTGACATTGACTAAAAATCATCTCATTTCTGTCTGACATTAAAAACCAATGGATTACTGTCAGAGAACAAGAACTTCCCCCCTAAATCCTCCAGAGTTGTCTGAAAGCAGCTATTTGATTAAAGAAGAATCACCCATCATTAAACAAGAACCAAAGTTGATAAAAGAAATATCTGGCAGCATTCTTAATATTTTCAGGAAAATAGCTTTGAATCATTTGTTTCTGCACATAAAGTCTCTCAGTTTTTGACCCCTTGAAAACTAGAAATGGTGAGATTTGGCAAGGCACCTTTGATGCTATCCCAGAGCACAGCTGCTGTCATCGGTCTTCATGCCACCAAATCCCATTCTCCATGGCTGAGAATGGAGTCTTAGCATCTTTCAAGGGATGTAAGATATTACTTACAATTATTTTGATGAATCAATTAGTACTGGCTAAATTTTAAGAGGGAGGGAAAAGCATGGAGGACACCTTGGGACTTGCTTCTC
This sequence comes from Laticauda colubrina, assembly GCA_015471245.1. Taxonomy (NCBI): domain Eukaryota; kingdom Metazoa; phylum Chordata; class Lepidosauria; order Squamata; family Elapidae; genus Laticauda; species Laticauda colubrina. Next base: position 110,487,466 of record BLBF01000003.1, on the reverse strand, counting down.
TGTCATCAGCAAGGGGAGGGAAGGATATGAAAGTCATTAGTTAGTTTTTCTTACACCCTGGGTCACATCCTGGGGGACTATTTTGGGCTTCTACTTTGCTTCTCAAAATTTAATCAGGGGGGGAGGGTCTGATGTAACAAAAAGACAGGAAAAGCTTCCAAAATTCTTTTATTGCCTATATAGGAACATCCATGGTCCCCACTATGCCCTGCTACTAAATCTTACAAATGAAGGCTTGGAACAGCAAGTAGGTCACTGTGAGGGTTTGAAGTCCAACTTTCAAATATGGTTAAATACTTTATAAGTAAGTCAGCAGGTACTACATGTTTTTCAGTTATATTTCTAAGAGAATCAAAGATCTCGGAGTTCTCATATCAAATTACCTAAGCACCAGAGCTCACTGCAACAACATCGCAAAAAAAGCTTTAAGTGTTGTAAATCTGATTTTACACAGCTTCTCCTCTGGAAAGACTGATTTGCATACTAGGGCATAGACAATCTTTGCTAGACCAATACTTGAATACAGCTCCGCTATCTGGAATCCACACTGGATATCAAATATAAATACAATTGAGTGGGTCCAGAAGTATTTTACAAAAAAAGTACTACACTCTTCTATTCACAACAGAATACCCAACACCACCAGACTTGAGAGTCTAGGCTTAGACAACCTTGAACTACGTAGGCTAAGATTGGACTTAAGCATAGTACATAAAATCATATGTTACAATGTCTTAAGCCCCTGTCACACAGCACCAATGGATGCAAAGAGGATGTAAAACGGAGAGAAACACTTGCCATCCGTTGGTTAACGCGATGCTTCCGTTCTGTACTCACTGCATCCATTTTTCATCCTCTCTATCCATCCAGCATCCGTCTACTGAAATTTCCTCCGCTCAAAAAGTTTTGAGCTGCACAAAACTTTTTGAGCGGAAAATGTATCCAACGCATCCGTTAGACACCGCTACGCATACGGGGAACATCCATTCTACATCCGCTGTCATCCATTGCGCATCCGCTATATCCGCTAGGCATCTGCTGCACATCCATGCAACTCGCATCCGCTTCAGCGGAAAACGGACACAGGGAGGAAGCAAAACGGATGCGTAATGGACACAAAGCGTTAGTAGCACGGACATAGAAAGGATGAAAGCAGATGCAGCTCGCATACAAAGCATTAAAACAGAAAAAACGTTCGCAAAGGGGATATATCTCGGATATTTAGGATGTCTGCAGGATGCCTAGAGGATGGAAAAGGACACCTAGCGGAAAACTTATATTTCCTATAAAAAGGGAGAGGAACTCACCTGGATCTCACTTTCAGTCCAGCAGCCCTGCTGTGCAGACCTCTTCAGCCTTCATCTTGCTCTTGCTCTTTCACAGCATCCAGTCATCTCCACCATGGATAATCACACACTCCTTTTGGTAGCCACCATCATTCTACAACAGTGAGAAGCCATCTACAGGCTCTTTCACCTGTTCTACGCAAAGAAAAGGAGGCGTCCAAGAAGTGTCTGGGTCCGAAGATGGATCACCAGAAGAGCAGAGTACAGACTGTATAACAAGCTGATGGTGGAGCTGAGGAACGAAGACACTCGTGCATTCCAGAACTTCATGAGGATGCTGCCGGCCATGTTTGACGAAGTTGTACAGCGGCTGAGACCCAGGTTGACCAAGGCAAACACCAACTTCAGGCCCAGCCTGGACCCTGGGCTGAAGGTGGCACTCACTCTGGGCCACCTGGTCTCCGGGACCACATACAGGAGCATGCAGTATGGCTGGAGGGTGCCACACAACACCATCAGCATTGTGGTCAGAGAAGTGGTGCAGGCCATCATCAAAGAATACCTGGAGGAGCTCCTCCAGTGCCCCTCCACTGAAGAAGGCTGGAAGAAAGTTGCAGAGCAGTGGTATCAGAAGTGGAACTTCCCCCACACCGTTGGAGCCATAGATGGGAAGCACGTGGCCTGCAAAGCTCCAGCCAAGTCGGGGTCCACTTATTTCAAATACAAGGGCTTCTTCAGCATCATCCTCTTCGCCATGGTCAATGCTGACTACAAGTTCATGTACATCAATGCTTCAGGCAATGGCTCATCTTCAGATGCCCAGGTATACAACGCCAGTCACCTCAAAGAGGAGCTGGAACGCAACCTCATCGTGGGCTTCCCAGATCCAGAACTCCTGCCCAACGACACACATGATGTGCCCTACTTCATCGTGGGTGATGACGCCTTTTCCCTCACAACCTACGTCATGAAGCCCTACACCTCCAGACTCCTCACCCATGAAGAGAGGATCTTCAACTACAGGCTGTCCAGGGCAAGACGGGTGGTGGAGAACGTCTTTGGCATCCTGGCCAACAGGTTCCAGGTACTTCTCACCACCATGCAGCATCGCCCAGAGACCGTGAGGAGGATCATGGAAGCTTGCTGCATCCTGCACAATCTCATGCGCACCCGCTATCAGTGTTGCAGAACAGGCTTGTGGACCTCCAACAAGGCAATGGGGACATGGAGCCTGGTGAAAGGAGGCAAGGGCGAAACCTGATAGATACTGTGGATGTGCAAGGCCCCAAACAGAGCTTCACATGAAGGGAAGAAGCAGCGCAACCTCCTGAAACATTGGTGCAACTCCCCAGCTGGAGCAGTGGAGTGGCGACACAGGATGATAGATGATTAATGGATGCATCCTTCAGCCTGTCTCATCACATTGATGAGATTGTGCCATGTATGTTGAGTGGCCCTACAATGTACAGGGCATTTAATAAAGAGTTGTGTTTATGTTGAAATGTGTGGATCAATGAATACATTGTTACTGATAATAAAGGGCCAAACATGTGGCAGCTGGGAGGGTGGACCATACAGTCCCACTATGCTTGCACTGGAGGTTTATCTATCCCACAGCTATCCTTACCTATCCCACAGGTATCCCTGCCCATCCCACA
>BLBF01000003.1:110433845-110478113 GCA_015471245.1 Laticauda colubrina | reverse complement strand
ATAGATAGATAGATAGATAGATAGATAGATAGATAGATAGATAGATATTGGCATTTTATGATTTTGCTTATTGTATATAAGTATATGGAATATACTTATTCAATATATTATCATTATATCTTCTTTCACCAAAGAATCTTTGCCTTCTGTGATTTTTTATCATGTTCATAATTATATAAATGTTTTTCTTAATTTCTGTAATCAACTAAATATATATTTTCTCCTTCCTAATCATATTGCCCTCAGCTTCTTTGCCTGGTTTATTTAGTTTCTTCTTGCTCTTTTCTGTTTTGCTGGGCAAATTTTCTTCCCTCTCTGTTCCCTTTGTTTTTCTCCTTTTTCCATCTATTTTCAGTGTATCAGCGGATAGCCATTTCATCTTCTTTTGCTTTTTGCATTTCAGGATATTTTTATTTGCTGCATCTTTAATGGTATCATGAATTTCAGTCAGGAGTTCTTCAGGCACAGTATTTATCAAATCTAATCCATTAAATCTGTTCTTTACCTTCACCGTATAGCCATATTGCTGATGTTGTATCTTCTTGGTCCAATGATTTCGTTTTCTTTAGGTTATTTTTTTTGAGGAAAAGTGTCAGCCTTCAAGATCTTCTACTATCGCTTTGCATCTTTCGGCTGTCACAAGAAACCGGGGGAGGGGAGAGTGGGATGAATCTGGGAAGTGAGCTGGAGGTGTTACATTTTTCTGTTGTGTAAATGAAGGGGGGGGAAGCATACATAAGAGTTAGGTTTCTATTTCTAGCTTAGCTTTCTTTTCTCTGCGCAACTGCAACCCATTATCAAAGGATGCCAAGGTCAATGGACGGAGGCCTCATCATCACCTAAAGATGCCCACATGATCATATTCACAATTTCTAATTGGAAGTTTCATTTGAACTAGTGGGGGTGGGAACACTTCCATCACTTTGTATATGTTATTTACGCACCTAATTCCTCAGATTCAGAATTCTCTGGTTGTTACCACTTCACTTTCAGTAAAAGATAACTTTTCTCTAAATTAAAAAGTCTAAGTATTTCTTTCTTGGATTTTGAATGGAGCACCGCCTGACATTATTCAGAATCTCACTCTACCAGCCCACCCAGAGAAAACACCCAATTTTCTTCCGAGGGGACCTGAACATCATGTCATCTTCAACTAGTGACCAGGAAAATCTGGGAGCCATTGGAGGGCAAGATTCTTTGCTGGTACAGGAAGCCCAATCGCTAGCAGAGCTCAATCTGGAAGAGGATCCAGCTGTGAAGCCCAGATGGTCGGTGGGGGTTGGCTGGAAAGATCCGGAAAAGGACCCCCCCTGGGATCACCATCACCCGCCAGCGTGGAAAAGAGGAGCCATGGCAAGAGAAGGAAAAGAGAGAACTCTCACTGAATCAAGCCAGGAGACTCCTTGATGAAGCCTTTGAACAACTCCAAGCTGCACAAAGGTCTGAAGGGGAAGGGGGAGTAGCCCCAGCTAGAAGAAGCAGAGCAGCCCCCTCTCCCATAAATCAACCCGATCCAGCAGCAGCCCCGGGGCCCTCAGTGGGAGGTGTAATTCCTAGAAGGCATAGAGCTCCTAGGCTGCCTCTGTTAGAAGTAAGATACGGGGGAGATCCCAAAACCTTGGGATTTTTCCTAGCCCAAGTTTGGAGCTATTTGGAAGAATACGGGGAGGATTTTCCCTCAGAAGCAGCCAAAGTGAGATGTGTTATCAGGGCTCTGGAGGGAACAGCTGCAGAGTGGATGGTGACCCTGCATAATGATAATGCTCCCCAGTTGATGAATTATAACCTGTTCATGACTGCACTGCAAGCTAGATTTGAGGACCCATTGGCAGAGCGCAAGGCCCGAATCAGGATGAAGACCATAAATCAGGGGTGGAGGTCAGTGGCTGACTACACCCAAGAATTTAGACAGCAGGTCATATCCGAGGCTGGTCCCAAGAAGCCCTGACAGAAACATTTAAAGATGGTTGAAATGAAGATGTGTACCAGAGATGCATTGCTAGAAGAGACCCAAATGACTTGCAGATGTGGTACTTGCTGGCAGAAGAAATGGAAATTGATTTAACCTGAAGCAGAGGGCGGGGAGGTTCTGGGTGGAGCAAACCTTCCCCCCCACTTCCTCAAGAGATTCCCAAACCTCAGAGGGGAGGAGTGGACCAGTGTTACTTCAAATCAACAAGAAAGGGACCTTACAGCCTTGTGTGTATACCTCCCGTAAACTGTCTGAAACTGAGAGAAGGTGGGCCGTCTGGGAAAAAGAAGCTTTTGCAGTTCATTGGGCCTTACTGACCTGGAGACATTTCCTGGAAGGAGCAAAACATCCATTTGAGGTATGGACTGATCATAAAAATTTGGAAGCCTTAAAAACGCCTCAGAAGCTGTCCCCTAAACAAGTTCGCTGGGCTCAGTATTTCAAGCGGTTCAATTTCTCACTGAAGTACATTCCAGGGGGGAAGAACTTCATGGCGGATGCTCTCTCCAGACTACCCCAATATAACAGTATTTGCCAGGAGGTGATAAGTCCAATTGTTTCAACCAAACATCTAGCCGCCCCAATGATCACCAGAACCCAAAAGAAGAAACAAGAAATGGATTTATCGAATGACCTAACCAAACAACTAAAAGAAGCATTAAAACTTGATGATTGGTTCTTGGCTCATTCGAAAGACTATACAATTAGAGATGGTTTGTCTTGGGTGGGGACCAAGTTGTATGTGCCACAAGTGCTGAGAGGCCAAATACTACAACAAGCTCATGATTCTAAAGCAGCTGGCCACTTTGGATTTATGAAAACCTTACACCTGGTTAAGCAGCAATTCTGGTGGCCTACTTTAAAGAAGGACATTGAAGCTTAGGTAGCTAGCTGTCCCATTTGTGCGTCGGCAAAGAGACCTCCTGGTAAGCCGGCAGGGTTGTTACAAAATGTAGCTAGACCAACAGCCCCCTGGAAGGAAATCTCTATGGACTTTATAGTAGAATTACAATAAAGCAGTGGAAACACGGTTATTTGGGTGGTAACCGATTTGTTTTCCAAACAGGTACATTGCATACCTTTTTCCAAAATTCCATCTGCTAAGAAGCTGGCTAAACTATTTATTTCACATATCTATAGGTTACATGGCATTCCGGAACGCATAATCTCTGACAGAGGGGTCCAATTTACCTCAAATTTTTGGAAAGAGTTCCTGAAGTTGATAGTCTCCGCCCAGGGCTTAAGCTCTGCCCACCACCTCCAAACCAATGGGGCCTGTGAGAGGACTAACGCGGTGTTACAACAATATCTTAGATGTTATATAAATCATCAACAAGATAACTGGTCTGACTTACTACCATTTGCTGAAGTGGCATATAACAACTCTGTACACAGTAGTACTGGATTCACTCCATTTTAAGTGGCTTCAGGACAAGATTTTGTACCCATACCTGATCTTCCTCGTGAAAGGCCTAACATCCATTTGTTGGATGAATGGATAACTCAACTCCAACTTAACTGGCCAGTAACACATGAAGCATTAGATGAGGCCCATCAAGCTCATAAGAAATTTGCAGACAAGAAAAGATCTCCACAGAAATTATATAAAGTAGGTGACAAAGTTTTCCTGTCCACCAGATACCTGCAAACCACTCAAAAGTCAAAGAAGCTTGATCCTAAATACGTTGGTCCTTTCACGATTGAACGGATTATAAATCCTGTAACAGTCCAGCTGAACTTACCGAAAACTCTTCAATGAATTCACCCGGTTTTCCATGTTAGTTTGTTAAAACCTGAACATACTTCTGATTTAAGACCCATCCAGGCTGACCCTCCCATACCAATACTGATTGAAGGTGAACAACATTTTGAAGTTAAAGAAATTTTGGACTCTCGCAAATGGAGGGGTCGGCTCTAGTATCTTGTAGCCTGGAAACATTTCCCTTCTTCACAAGCCGAATGGGTTAATGACACCGATTTTAAAACCCCTAAGTTGATCAAAGCATTTCACTCCAAGTATCCTGATAAACCCTAGGAGTGTATTCCTTTGTAATTGTCTAATGATTAATTATTGTCTTTATGTTTTTTCCTTTCTCTCTTCTAGGACTGACGGTTTTCCTTTTTCTAGGAGGGCCGAATGTCAGCCTTCAAGATCTTCTACTATCACTTTGCATCTTTTGGCTGTCATAAGAAATGGGGGGAGGGGAGAGTGGGATGAATCTGGGAAATGAGCTGGAGGTGTTACATTTTTCTGTTGTGTAAATGAAGGGGGGGGAAGCATACATCAGAGTTTGGTTTCTATTTCTAGCTTAGCTTTCTTTTCTCTGCGCAACTGCAACCCGTTATCAAAGCATGCCAAGGTCAACGGACGGAGGCCTCATCATCACCTGAAGATGCCCACATGATCATATTCACAATTTCTAATTGGAAGTTTCATTTGAACTAGTGGGGGTGGGAACACTTCCATCACTTTGTATATGTGATTTACGCACCTAATTCCTCAGATTCAGAATTCTCTGGTTGCTACCACTTCACTTTCAGTAAAAGATAACTTTTCTCTAAATTAAAGAGTCTAAATATTTCTTTCTTGGATTTTGAATGGAGCACCGCCTGACAAAAAGTTTGTGATCTGAGTTGCAGTTCATATCCAATCTTATTTTTGCTGACTGAACAGGACTTCTCTATTTTTCCTTACAGAGTATGTAGTCAATTTTGGTGTTGTCTATCTGGTAATACCCATGTGTATGTTTATCTTTGTGGCTGTTCAAATAAGCTGTTTGCTATAAACATGGATTTTTTTGATAGAACTCTATTGCCCTAGCTCCTGCTTGACTTCATACTCCAAGACTATTTTTCCCATTATTCTAGATGGTATTTTACCTTCAGTCTCTTATGATTAATATGCCATCTTTGGGTATAGATTTGGATCTCTTTATTATTAAACTGACTTACCTGGGATTTGAATTGAGATTATTTTATCTCAATTTTATATCTGGGGCTTGCATCTGAACACTAATTACAGCTAAACTAATATATTCACCTTTTTCTGACACATCAAAGGTACCCTCAAAGTGTACAAAGTATGGCTTTTGAGGTTTTTTGTTATTTAGGTCTGACAATTGGGGTGCCTGAGAACAGAGGCTAAAGAGGCAGAGAGGCAGAGAAGGGATGGGAAAAGATGGCTGCAGATTTCATGTCATTCTACTTTTATGACCATTCAAAGATGAATGGAGAACTCTTTAATTCAGCAACAGATGAGGGCCCATGAAAGGAAGGCAGAGCAGTTTCCAAAGAGATGTTGACTATTTTTGAGAATTGATCCTGCTCTAGGCTAAAGAATTATGCTGATGGCTAGATACCATAGCATATAGTTCAAATTATAAATGTAATTTTAAACATTGATCTCCAATGCTCTTTAATCCAAAAGAAAACAAATCTCTTGATGAGACTCAGGGCTGTGGAAAATAATTAGAATATATTTTTCATGCCCCAAACTCCTCTGAGTTGTGAAATTTGTAAAGATGCAGTGTTGACTCAGAATTTGATTTTTGTTGGAAAGAGGCTTTTTTTTACATTTTTGCACAGACACTAAGACTGAACAGCTTTGTCTTGCTAACAAATGAGCAAAGCCCACCCTATCTCAGATCTTCCAGGAGGCAGCCAGTATAGTCAGTACTCAGTCTCATATTCTAAGGTGGAAGTCACTTGCTACATGTAAGAACTTAGCAAGTATTTTACATTTAGTAGGAAGAATGAAACTGCTCTTTCTCTGACTTGTTTCCCAGGTTCAGCACATTTCTCTAACAAGGGTCCTGTATCATGCTACAATTAGCTGACTGTTTAATTCCCATGATCATACAGCCTGCAAATTATCTAAGAAAGTCCCTCTTTGATTAATTGTAAACAATTGGCCCTATGAATTGCCCTCAGTTTATATCCTATTAACCTGCTCTTGTCCACCCATCTCATAAAACTATTCTAGTACCAAGGTAATGTGAATAGACCCAACTCATTATGCCTATTCTGTTACTTCAGAAACAGGCAAGACTAACTGGATTATCTGGGTTGTCCTGATCCCTCCATCCCTTGTCATTCTACAGTCTATGATGGCAGGACATTGTTGAACCAAAAGTAATAAACTGAGATTATGCTAGATTCTTCTTCTTGCATATAGAGGTGTGTGAAAGCATTTCTTCCTTTTTCAGAACAAAATTTCCAGTTTTTCAAATCTTGTAAAATGGACCTGCCAAAAGGAATGTTTGTGTGTAGTTTAAACATGTTCTGATATTCAGTTATCCCCTCATGAGTTGTCATAGCATACTCTAGCCACCAATACTTACACTAGATAGCAGATTTCGCATTTAGTCTCCAACATGATCGAGCTGACCCAAGTCACTGGTGTTTCCAAGGCAACGTGGAGGAGGTAGACCTTGCTGAATGGTAATTTTTCAAAAGTCACCTCACAGCATATGAATTGGACCTGGTTTCAAATGCTTTTCTTCTGCAACTTGGAACCCTATAAATTATAGATGAAACTGTCCTTGCCATCAGTGAAGTGGGGTCACTGCTTCTTTCCTCACTTCATCTCCAGTTTCTGCTCTGCTTTAGTCATAACATCCCCCAATGCATACATGCAGTTTCCCACTGTTCTTTAAGCACCATTCCATGAATCAGCTCACACTGCTTCCAATTTCATGTTGGAATAATCTATTTATTCCCAACTCTATTTCCTTTACAAGTTTATCTCATAAGTTATCAAAATTAAGCATTATTTTAATTTCAGATACAATGCAGGGAAAGGAAGGAGACAGGCAAAATCAGCTGAGTGCAAACAGGCCTCAGGAACAGGCAAATAACTGCTTCCTGAGTTGGGCTAAGATGGCCAATTTGAGGGTGAGAGAATGTTCCAAAAAGTCAAGATGGCATCCATAATTGAAGGCCCACATTATTTATTTATTTACTTATTTTATTTATTTATTTTTCAAAATTATTCATCACCCATCTCCCTCACAGAGGTGCTCTGGGCAGTGTACAATTCAGTCAACACAATAAAACACGAAAACCAAATATTTTAAGTTTAAAAACTTAAAAATGAAAAACAACTTTATAAAATTGGGAAGAGTAAGAATTGTTAATACAAGACTCGCGGTTTGCAAGCCTTCGGCAGCGGCAGGAATCTACGATCGTGCGCGGTTCCTGCTGCACTCGCCGCTGGAGTGCCCCCGATCCAGCTGGATTTCGGAGCTATAGTTACCCCGTAGAGGTAACTGAAGATAGGGGAGACTCAGCAGGGGTCCGGGGGCATCACAACCCCCCTTCCTCAGCTGGCTTAATTCCCTTTTCCGAAAGTGGTGGAGCGGCGGTTAGTAATGGCCTCCACAAAAAAGCTTTCATCCGGATAAGAATGTGCAGGAGGAAGCTGAGAAAGTGAAAGTTTTTGGCTAACTGGGATGACAATTAATATTTAAATACCCTGGAATTTAAGTATTATTAAAGATACATCATTCCTTATGAAGACAGAAGAAGCGGCGAATGAAAGTAAAAAGGGAAAATTTGTTTTTTTCTCACTCTCCTTCCTTACGGTGATAGCAAATGAATGGAGAAATCAGAAAAACCCATTTTAGCATCAGCAGGTAATTAAATTGAAAATTGAAGCCAAGGGGACAATAAAGATTTCTGAGCATTGAAAAAAAACTTTTTTTTGCTATAAGTGGGAAGGGAGAGGAAAAGAACTAACATTAAAATTTTCTTGGAGGAGGCTGCTTGGAATTTATAAGATTAGAGCAAAATTGTAACAAAACTTCTAAAAGATATATTTCAACTGAAGCTTTATAACTGAACTATAATCCCAGGAAGAGAAAATATAAAAAGAAGAAAGTGCTAAATGAAACAGACTGTGTGTATTTGGATTGCTTGGTGACTTTGGGACTTTTGGAAATTATTATTTGAAAGACTAAAAATATTTGGGTTGCTTAAAAAAACTTTCTACAATGGCACTACTTGTTGATGAACTGAAAATTGAATTTAAAAAGCTAAAAGAAGAGGATCAAGAAGGGACGAGCTCTTCTGGATCTGTTTTCCATTTTTTAGAAATGGCGATTTATACTACCAAAAACTACAAGAAGAAGAAGATTGGGATGAAGAAGAAGCTATCTTTAATGAACAAACAATTTTAGCTAGGGAAGAAAAGGGAAAGAGGGGAAAGAGAATGGAGAATTTAAGACTTAAAAAAACAACCAAAAAAGGGTAAAATAAGATGAAAAATCGATATAATGTTAGAAAGCAACAGAAAAGAGAAATACAGAAGAAGGTGGAGATCAAGAAGGTGGAGATTAAGAGACAAGAGGGTAAAAAGACAGGATTGGAGAAGAAAGAAAGGGAAAAAGGGAAGAGAAGTTACAAAGGTTTAAAACAAAGAAACAAGATCTATTCAGAGATAGTGGGTAAAAATATGATTAAAAAAGAGATTCTGCAAAGTATATAAGATTGTATCGTATTTATATTTGAAATAATGTTAGAAAATGGGATTTAATAATAGAGCTTAATTTGCTATGGATTATTGTTTTAATTTATTGTAAACTTATTATTCTTTTTTATTTTATAATATAGCAAGTAGTTTCAGAATGTACTAAGCAGAACCAGAATGAAAAGTATATATTATTTTAAGTGTTAAATTTAGGGGAAAAATTTAAAGGTGTTATACTTTAATCTGTGTTTAGAGGAGAATTTTTGTGTTAATGAGAAAAGATAAACAGAAAATTGAAATACAACAGATAAAAGATATACTAGGAGACAAGGGGGGAAAGGCAGGATTGGAAAGGAAAAGAAAGGACAAAGGGAAGAGAAGTTACAAAGGTATAAAACAAGATGTAAAGAAACAGGATCTATTTAGTGATACTTGGTAAAAATATGATTAAAAAAGAAAAGTACACAAGATTGTATTGTTGTATTTATATCTGAAAATAATGTTAGAAAATTGGATATAATAATACAGCTTAATTTGCTATGGATTATTGTTTTAATTATATTATAAACTTATTATTCTTTTCTATTTTATAATATAGTAAGTAACTTCAGAATGCACTAAGTAGAATCAGAATGAAAAGTATATATTATTCTTAGTGTTAAATTTAGGGGAAAGATTTAAAGGTATTATATTTCAATCTGTGATTACAGGAGAAACTTTGTGTTTATGAGAAAAGATAAATAGAAAACTGAAATAGAACAGATAAAAGATATACTAAGAGACAAGGGGGGTAAAGGTAGGATTAGAGAAGAAAGGAAGGGACAAAGGGAAGAGAAGTTACAAAGGTTTAAAATAAGATGTAAAGAAACAAGATTTATTCAGAAATAGTGGGTAAAAATATGATTAAAAAAAGAGACCCTGCAAAAGTACGTAAGATTATATTGTTGTATTTATACCTGAAATAATGTTAGAAAACTGGATTTAATAATAGAGTTTAATTTACTATGGATTATTGTTATAATTATATCATAAACTTATTATTCTTTTCTATTCTATAATATAGTAAGTAGCTTTAGAATGTACTGAGCAGAATCAGAATGAAAAGTATATATTATTTTAAGCCCCTGTCACACTGCACCAACGGATGCAAAGAGGATGTAAAATGGACAAAAAAGCTTGCCATCCGTTGGAAAACGCGATGTATTCACTGCCTCCATTTTGCTTCCTCTCTATCCGTACAGCATCCGTTTATTGACGTTTCATCCGCTCAGAAAGTTTTTAGCTGCTCAAAACTTTTGCGCGGAAAATGTATCTAATTCGTCCGTTCTGCATCTGCTACGCATCCGCTATGAATCTGCGATGCATCCGCTATATCCGCTAGACATCCGCTGCACATCCGCGCAACTCAAATCCGCTCGGACGCAGGGAGGAAGCGGAACAGATGCAGAACGGATGCAGAACGGATGCCTAGCAGATGCAGCACGGAAACAAAGCGTTTAAAATGGAAAAAACGTTCGCAGAGGAGACCCATCTCGGATATTAAGGATGCCTCGAGGATGCCTCGAGGATGCCTAGAGGATGCCTAGAGGATGCCTAGAGGATGCAAAGACCAGCAGCCTAGCTGTGCAGACCTCTGCAGCCTTCATCTGACTCTTGCTCTTCCACAGCATCCAGTCATGTCCACCGTGGATCGTAACAAAGTCCTTTTGGCAGCCACCATTCTTCTGCAACAGTGCGAAGCCATCTACAGGCTCTGTGAACTCTACTATGGGAAGAAAAGGAGGCGGCCAAGAAGCGTCTGGGTACGAAGATGGATCAGGAGAAGAGCAGAGTACGGACTGTACAACAAGCTGATGGTGGAGCTCAGGAACGAAGACACTCGGGCATTCCAGAACTTCATGAGGATGCCTCCAGCCATGTTTGACGAAGTTGTGCAGCAGCTGACAACCAGGTTGACCAAGGCAAACACCAACTTCCGGCCCAGCCTGGAACCTGGGCTCAAGGTGGCACTCACTCTGCGCCACCTGGCCTCAGGGACCACCTACAGGAGCATGCAGTACAGCTGGAGGGTGCCACACAACACCATCAGCATTGTGGTCAGAGAAGTGTTGCAGGCCATCATCGAAGAAGACCTGGAGGAGCTCCTCCAGTGCCCCTCCACTGAAGAAGGCTGGAAGAAAGTTGCAGAGCAGTGGTATGAGAGGTGGAACTTCCCACACACCGTTGGAGCCATAGATGGCAAGCACGTGGCCTGCAAAGCACCACCCAAGTCGGGGTCCACTTATTTTAACTACAAGGGCTTCTTCAGCATTGTCCTCTTCGCCATGGTCGATGCTGACTACAAGTTCATGTACATCGATGTTTCAGGCAGCAGCTCATGTTCAGATGCCCAGGTATACAACGCCAGTAACCTCAAGGAGGGGCTGGAAGGCAACCTCATCATGGGCTTCCCAGATCCAGACCCCCTGCTCAATGAGACACAAGATGTGCCCTACTTCATCATGGGGGATGATGCCTTCTCCCTCAGACCCTACCTCATGAAGCCCTACACTTCCAGATGCCTCACCCATGAAGAGAGGATCTTCAACTACAGGCTGTCCAGGGCAAGGCGGGTGGTGGAAAACGCCTTTGGCATCCTGGCCAACAGGTTCCAGGTACTTCTCACCACCATGCAGAATCGCCCAGAGACCATGAGGAGGATCGTGGAAGCTTGCTGCATCCTGCACAATCTCATGCGCACCCGCTACACAGTCTTGCAGAACAGGCTCATGGACCTCCAACAAGGGAATGGGCACATGGAGCCTGGGGAATGGAGTCAAGGGCGAAACCTGATAGACACTCAGGATGTGCAAGGCCCCAACAGAGCCTAACGTGAAGGGAAGAAGCAGCACAACCTCCTGAGACACTGGTGCAACTCCCCAGCTGGAGCAGTGGAGTGGCAAGACAGGATGATAGATGATTAATGGGTGCTTCCTTCAGCCTGTCTCATCACATGGATGAGATTGGGCCATGTATGTTGGGTGGGCCTACAATGAACAGGGCGTTTAATAAAGAGTTGTGTTTATGTTCAAATGTGTGGATCAATGCTTACTAATGAAGGGCCAAACATGTGGCACCTGGGAGGGTGGACCATACAGTCCCACTATGCTTGCACTGGAGGTTTATCTATCCCACAGCTATCTTAACCCATCCCAAAGGTATCCCTGCCCACCCCACTGCTATCTTAACCCATCCCACAAGCATGCAAAGTCTTAAACCAATTCTAAAAGTTTCCACCAAGACTTTATTACAAAAAAAGAAATGAAGCAAGTGTGTGAATCAAAGATAAACTTTATTGAACAACAAGCTGTAAAAGAAAAATGACCCAAGTCAAGTGTCCAAATAAAGTCCACAGGTAGCCAGCTACCCAGTCTCTGGCACTCTTATTGGTCACTCGGAGGTGTGCCCAGTCTCAGGGGTGAAGGGTCCAGGTGCTGTGGAGGTGGGTGGTGTTGGAGTGCTGGTCTGTATCGTCATTGGGGTGCCTGGCCCTGAGAGGACAACAGGGAATGGTATGTTGAGGAAGCTCTCAGACCACTGGCTCAGACCCCCGATGCTGAGAGGTCCTTCCTCCATGCCATGGGGTGTCAGCCCCAGTACTGATGAGAGATGTACTGAGGCCGGGCTTGGCTGTGGGGTGGAGGAAGGAGTAGTGTAGTGGGGCTGTCTGGTCTGCAGCTGGGTGAGGACTGACATGGGTGGCATCGCTGTCGTCGGTGGCATCATTGTCATGGGTAGCATCGGTGGCATCAGTGGAACCGGTGGCAACGGTGTCGTCCGATGACTCTGTGCCTGGACTGGGAAGGGCTGCTGCCTGTGCTGCTGGACCTCCTGGTAGCCGTAGCCCTGGTAGGTGAGGGGCTGTGGGAAGCCTTGGAATGGGAGGGACATCACCTGGGGTGGAGGAGCAGACCTGGACTGGGTGGGAGCAGGTTCCTCTGGATCTGGAGGGTTGTGAAGCAGCTCGGTGATCCGGTCCTTCACCACCTGGTACTGGGGTTCCTCCATGTTCTTGAGGGTCTGGTTGACATAGGTGAGGAAGGGCTTGCGGTTGGAGGATGAGGAGTCGGTGTGGACCAGCTGAGAGAGGAGATCTATGCTGGTGCGGATGGTGTCCCTGATCTCCAGAAGGACAGTGTGGCTCTGCCCCTCCTGCTGTCTGGCTCTCTGCCTTTCTGTGGAGGCGGAGCTGGGGGGGGTGGATGCAGCTATGACTGTGGTGGACTCGATGTCTCCTTTCTCCCACCGCACCAGAGAGTCCTCCATGCGCTCCACCATGGTTACAACACCTGTCCGCGGGTTCTTCGCTATGGCACGCTCCACAGAAACCTGCCTGGAGAAAGGGACTGACTCTCGGCTGGAAGAAGACTGGCTCTCAGCAGGCTCTGGAGAGAGAGGGTAGACAGAGGGGCTCCTGGTGCTCCTCGGTAGCAGATCTCACCCTCCAGGAAGCTGCACATGGCCATGACGTAGGTCTATCTGTTCATCAGCTTAAACGTGGCCTGGCCAGATTTCTTCAGGTTCAGCTTCCTGTACCAGGTGTGCATGTGCTTCCACCAGCTGAGGAGCACCTCCGAAGTGTAACCCATACTCTCCGCCCTCTCTCTCCAAGCAGCCTGCTTCCTTTTGGTGTCCCTGTACAGCCGGTGTCCCTTCCACCACAGATAGTCATTCTCTCTCAGCCACTCCAGCACCTCATCCTCGTGTTCCTCCTCGATGAAGTATTGCCTCCTCTCCCGTCCCTGCATACGCCTCTTCCTCCCTTTGGCAGGACCAGATGGGCCATCATCAGAGGGGCTCCCAGGTGGTAGGGGCTGCTCCTCCACACCAGCAGCAACAGTAGCAGCAGCAGGATCATCATCATCATCATGAGCAGGACGAGCAGGATGAGCAGGACCAACAGGACCGGCAGGACCAGCAGGACCAGCAGGACCAGCAGGACCAGGAGCAGCTTCAGCAGAGTACGCAGCAGCAGAAGCACCACCACCAGGAGCAGCTTCAGCAGAAGCTCCAGCACCAGAAGAGCGAGCCTGAGCAGCAGAAGCCCCAGCAGAAGCAGAGTCAGGGACAAGGGGCAGGAGGGTGGCCCTGTCCCTCTTTCCAGGGATGGCGGCAGGTTGCTGAGACGTTCGCTTCTTCCCTATGGTTGTGGGGTTGCTGGCTGGCAGGGAGGCTGGCAGGGAGGTTGGCAGGGAGGCTGGCAGGCACCAAGGCTGGCAGGAAGCCTGGCACCAAGGCTGGCAGGAAGCCTGGCAGGAAGCCTGGCAGGCAGGCTGGCAGGAAGCCTGGCAGGAAGCCTGGCAGGAAGGCAGGCAGGCAGGCACCAAAGCTGGCAGGCAGACTGGCTGGCAGGGAGGCTGGAAGGCAGGCTGGCAGCAAGGCTGGCAGGCAGGCAGAGAGCAAGGCTGGCAGGGAGGCTGGCCAGGAGGCTTGGAGGCAGGCTGGCAGGAAGGCTGGCAGCAAGGCTTGCAGGCAGGCATGTAGGCAGGACAGGCAAGGACTCGATGTATCCTGCAGCAGGTCTTTCCTCTGAATGCTGGCCACGTGCGACCTGCTTCCCTTTATATCTGCATGGCTTACGCAATGCATCCCCCCCGTATGCGCAATTAATGCCAGGCATCCGTTAGGCTTCCGCTGTGCATCCGCTAGGCTTCCGCTCTGCATCCGCTTCATCCACTGTGCATCCGCTGTGCATCCGCTGTATCCGTTCTGCGTCCGCTTTGCTGAGGTCCCCCGGAAGCCTAGCGGATGCGCCATCTGCTCCCATCCGCTTCCACCCGCTGGGCTTCCGTTCCGCATCTGCTTTCCATCCGCTCTGCGTCCTCCCCGTGTCCGTGTTATCCGCTCCGGTTATGCAAATTTTTGCCCCTTTTGAGAGCGGATAACAACGGATGGAACATTTTGCTCGTCCATTGTGTCTGTTTTGCATCATTTGGGCAGTGTGACAGGGCCTTTAAGTGTTAAATTTAGGGGAAAGATTTAAAGGCATCATACTTCAATCAGTGATTACAGGAGAAATGTTGTGTTAGTGAGAAAAGTTAATAGAAAATTGAAATAGAACAGACAAAAGAAATATGCCTAATAATTTAAATTGAGATGAAATAAATAAAATAGAATTAAGAGAGTAAAAAGAGGGGAGAAGCTATTTGGAAAATGTAGAATGGTAAATAAGATATGAAATTGGATAAAAAGTGAGCATGAATTTTAAATTTTTATGTATAAAAAGTATACATATACAGCATGAATGTATAAAAAGATGTAACCTGGGACTAAGCCGCTTTCCAAAAAGAAGCTTTATGTTTTGATGTTTTGTGTTTTGTTTGGGTATGTTTGTTTATTGAAAATTAATATTTTTTTAAAAAAAAAGAATTGTTAATACAAGGGCGTGGGGGGAGGGTTCTCGTGAGGCCAACCATGGATGTGTGGGCCCTTTGTTCCCCATTCAATGCTATACAGCCAACTATTGACCCCTTTGCAAAAGGCCAGAAGATAATGGGTTTTCCTCACTTGGGGCAAGATTTTTATGTGAGTCAATGCATGCAACAAGAGGAAAGGCTTTGGTTACATTGCTCTGACTGATATCTCCACAATTTTGACACACACAACCCTAAAAGAAACTTCGACACTGAATGTGAAGACAAAAAAAACCCCCTCATCTGACACAATTGTTGCACTTCAAACTGCCAGCAGAGGAACTTAATGTTAGAACTGAGTCTCATCTACAGCAAGAGCCATGGTGGTGAAGTGGTTAGGATGCAGTATTGCAGGCTAACTCACTGCTTATTCCAAGAGTTTGGTCCTAACTGGCTCAAAATTGACTCAGCTTTCCATCCTTCTGAGGTGGGTAAAATGAGGACCAAGATTACTGGGGGCAATATGCTGACTCTGTAAAAATTGCTTAGAGACAGCTGTAAAACACTATAAAGCGGTATATAAGTCTATGTAATATTGCTATTGTAAATTTGTCTACCGTGTTTCTCATATAATAAGGCCGGGCCTTATATTTTTTTGACTTCTGAAAAAACGGCTAGGCCATCTTTTCGGGAGTGACTTAATTTCCTCCCCAACCTAGAGCGGCCCGGATGCACATACCTCTCCACGAGGCCGTTTCTATTGGCCGATCGAAAGCTCCTTCGAAGACAGAGTCCCCAGCTGCTTCAGGGAGAGGCGTGGCTGCCCCTATCCCCTCGCCTTTAGGGCATCTCTTTCCAGTGATGGAAGCTCCCCAGGTGCGCTCAACAGCGACTTCAATCGGCTGGTAGAAAGTGTTGGGCGCACTTGGGGAGCTTCCATCATGGGAAAGAGACTACCCTAAAGGTGAGGGGACGGGGCAGCCACGCCTTGCCCCAAAGCAGCTGGGGACTGTATCCTCAAGGAAGCTTTCAATTGGCAGATAGAAGCGGCCTCGCAGCGAGGGGAGTGTTTGTGTGTGCTCACCCCAGGCTGCTTCTACCAGCCAATCGAAGTGGCTGTTGAGCGCACTTGGGGAGTTTCCATCGCCAGAAAGAGACTGCCCTAAAGGCGAGGGGACAGGGGCAGCCACACCTCGCCCTGAAGCAGCTGGGGACTGTGTCCTCAAGAGAGCTTTCAATCGGCAGATAGAAGCGCCCTCATGGTGAGAGGAGTGTGTGTCTGTGTTCGCCCCAGGCTGCTTCTACCAGCCAATCAAAGTGGCTGGTGACTCTGCCTTCAAGGGAGCTTCTATCAGCTATCAGGGTATTCTACTCTAGGCTACCTGCAGGGCCACTCCTAAAGGCAATTTTTCTCACCCCCACCCCCGCCCTTTCCCCCTATTTCTCTTCACCTTGTGTAGTTCTAACGAACGATGTGAGAAATGGCGTGGAAACGCATGGTTTTAATAGGCTTAAATTTAGGGGGAGGGGCTTAATTTCTCCTCATGCCTAGAAATCATGCTGGGCCTTCCTATTGGTGAAGGCCATATTGTTGGAGAAACACAGTAGTTCAAGGGTGTCAAGCTTGCATCATCATCACGGTGGCATCACATGATGTATCGGCACGTTTTCCCCCCTTTGCAAAACTGGGTGTGGGTGTGGCCAAGCAAGTGATGCATCCAGCCCATGGGCTGTGAATTTGACAGGCCTGGTCTAGATCCTTAATTCATTTATAATTTTCTTAGATAAAAATATAAGCAAAACCAGTCCTATTATTTTCCATTTCTTCTAGTTTTTCCATTCCTGTATGCCATTCTCCCTTTGGTTCACATCAGTCATCTGGTTTGGCTCTCTTACGACAGATATTTTTAACCAATTACTTATTTTGTGGGAAACAGCTCACAGGTATGGTGATTGCCTGTTGTGATAGCACTTAGAGTTATATACTGCTTCACAGTGCTTTACAATCCTCTCTACGCAGTTTTACAGAGTCAGCATATTGCCCATAACAATCTTGGAGAACTGGCAAATACCCCCTCTGACTGGAGATTTTACAGTATCCTTCCCCTGCCACACCCACCGAGCCACACCCACAGAACCAGTAGTAAAAAAATTTGAATCCCATCATTGAATATGAGTATTTACAAAATATCACCAAACACTATAATATTTGAAACAATGTAAGAGATTTGACTCTGGGCAGAAATAGATAAACAGGTAGGTAGATAGGAACAAATATGATAATAAAAATATAATAAAATAAATAAACAAATCTAGGAAATGTCCAGGCAATGTTCTATGCTTGCTCCAACTGTCCTCACTACCAGTAAAAAATATGGCTGCCTGTCCTGCCATTCAACTGGACACTTTTCTTCTGCTTTTCATACCTTCATTGTTTTACTCTGTAGTTGATTTGGTCCATCATATTGCAGTGGGGGGAGAGAGAGCACATTTATCAAAAGGAGCCCCTTTGCTTCCTCTATTCCCCATTTTCATGGGAAGACACAATAATACCTTCTGGGGTATGGAAAGAAGCAAAGATGCATCTGACCTCATGCCAAACTCAGGATACATAGCATTGGGGATTGCTTTTGTGCATTGGAGAACTTTTGTGCATTTTTCAACATTAAAACTGCATTGCAAAAGGGGCAGGGCAAATGAAAAAGCAAAGGAAACAATTTCTATCCATGGGGTTGTGAAATTTGCATGTTCTTCTGAGTCCTATAGATACTTAGCTCCTACTCTAAATGTGTGTGTGTGTGCATGTTCAACGTAGGTTCCTGGCATGACAGAAGAAATCAAATTTTCTCATATATTTGCATTCTTATGGACTACAGAAATTATTGATAATTACAAATATCTAGTGTTTTTTCCCCAGAATTCTATATTAAAGCCTTGCCAGTTTTTACTAATGGTTAATTGTATTACTCTTAATTATAGAAATTTCACTATCGTGAAAGCCAACCTGCTTAGACTATCATTCGAGGTGGTTTTCTAGATTGAGACACACTTTTTTGAACTGGAAATCTATTTGTAGCTAAAACTCAGATCTGACAGGGCCATGAAATAAATAAAACCAGATGCTTTTCAAAAATCAATACCATCAGTTCTGATCTAAACCATTTTGTTCAATCTGGACGGGTAACAAAACCTTTCTTTACAATCAGAGTGAAATAAGACTTTTTCCCAAAGCAAAGCAAAGCTCAAAATGTTCCACACAGACTTTTGACTTACATAAAGTTATTTCTCAGATTGGATGTTGCTTGATACATTGCAAATTTCAAAAAATAAAACAAAATAAACAAAGATAGGGAAGAGGAAACAGAGAGGGCAAACATATGTGGGCTGTTAAAACTCCAGATAACCAATAGATCGCAGCAAAGACTTAAGGGTTTCTGAATCTCTTTGCTGTTGTCAGATACTCCTTCAAAAAAATTTTGCAGCTCCAGTCTGGAACAGAATTGAGCCACAGTCAAAATTCTAGCCTTTTGCCACTTTTTGGCATCATCATAAAAAGTTATATCTTCGACAATGTAGGGCACTATTCTGTTCACATGCAAAGGCTTACAGCATTCCAGTGGAAAAAGTCATCCTGCAATGACATTTTAAAAGGGTTATGGAACTGAACCAGAGCATTTGAAAATGTAAGTAGATTCCAGACTTTTCTGCTTTGAATAGAGTAATTACTATTAAGCCACCAGATTAAGCTAATATGGAATTCAGCAACACATTGAGTTAAAACAGGATTTTTATGTAGAAGGAAACCGTATGTTGTGGTTCGCTGGCAGCCGATGCAGACAGCAGCGGAATCAGGCAGTGGGGAAGAACGGGGACCAGACAGGGAGTCTGGAGAGGACTTAGATGAAGGTCTGATGCAGAGAAGGGAGCCAGGACCATCTGGGAGTAGGGTGCTATCTCCGGAGCCTCTGGAGTCTGTCAGCAGCGAGGCTGAGGACCCAGGGGAGCCTGTTCCCAGTGTGCGTGTGCACAGAGCTGCTAGAAGGTGAGAGCAGCTGAAACAAAAGGGGCGATTCAGGAGTAAAGCCGGGAGGTGATTGCCCCTCCCATAAGGTATAAAGGACAGACAAAGATGATGAAACCTTTGCAGGAAGCAAAGTCATTCATTCAGTTCAGATTCATTCTTGAAGCTCTTTGTACTTTAGTTGGTTTTTGCTCTAGTTTATTTGACACTTCTGTTATTGGCAGCACTTCAAAGGAAAGAAAGGTAGGTATTTATCTCAAGGGACTGTTTGAGATTCATTACTGACTGGGAATGAAAATAATTCCCAGCATTGAAATAAAACAAGGCTTGTTTTAAAATAAGCGTGTGCATAATTACGGTCTTGGAAGACTTGGTCAGAACACCATATAGTGATGGGTTTCAAAATGGTTCAATAGGTGTGGCTTAGTGGGCATGCACATACTTTGCAGGCACTTACACACACTTTGCACATGCTCAGAGGCTTTCATACTCACCTCCTGCACTTCTGCATGCTCTCTGTGGCTTCAACAGCTGGCGCAGATTGCCGCGCAAAGCAGCTGCGCTTCAAAGACAGGAAATATGTGTCAGTATGGGAGCTCAGGTGGGTGGGTGGGTCCAACAGCAGCTTGTCTGAAAGAACCAGTTCTGTATCAGCTGATCTTTGGAGCTACTGGCTTGGCAGAACCAGGCCAAACCGGTAACATCCCACCTCTGAAAAGGTACACATATACAGAATGAGAGACAGAGAGACAGCACAGGAAGAAATTCTCACTCATACACACCCAGGTTGGCAGCAAATAGTGGCTCTTATGCAAAGTTGCATTTTAAAAAGGGCATAGATCTTATGGGCCTGCATCAAGCAGAGATACAAAGGGAACAAATGTCAAAGTCAACATTCGACTCCCTTCTCTCCTTTCTAATGGGCACACTAATATGACCAAGGAGAAGATGTATTTTCATTGCTACAATGTAATTTTCCCACTCAGCACAATTAGTGGTTGGCCTATTAAAGAGTATTTTTTGTGAGTTGGAGAATTTTTTTTAATGACTGATTTGGAAAACAGATGTGAATTTGAACTACAGCTTTGGTGAGATATGGATCTCAGCAGCCCAAAGTAGCTCCTCTGCTTTCCTATTGTCTAACCCAGGGCTCTTCAAACTTGACAGGTTTAAGACTTGTGGACTTCAACTCCCAGAATTCCTCCTCCAGTCATGTTAGTTCAGGAATTCTGGGACTTGAAGTCCACAAGTATTAAACTTGCCAAGTTTAAAGACCCTTGGTCTAACCACACACCCTGTCGGATCTATAATTTGGATTCCCCAACTGGTGTGCTTTATTTCATTTTATGCATTTTAAGGCTTCAGACCCTAGAACCCATACATTCATTTTATCTGCTTCTATATATCCTGTACAGCAGACCCCTTGTGAGACCATATGCTGGTGCGGTTGGCCCTGGGTTCCTCCTAATGCATGACAATGCTCGACTTCATGTGGCTGGAGTGTGTCAGCAGTTCTTGCAAGATGAAGGCATTGATGCTATGGACTGGCCCACCCATTCCCCAGACCTGAATCCAATTGAGCACATCGGGGACATCATGTCTCTCTCCATAAAACAATGTCATGTTGCACCACAGACTGTTCAGGAGTTGGGGGATGCTTTAGTCCACGTGTGGGAAGAGATCCCTCAGGAGACCATCTGCCAGTTCATCAGGAGCATGCCTAGGTGTTGTAGGGAGATCATATAGGCACGTGGAGGCCACACACACTACTGAACCTCATTTGGCTTGTTTTAAGGACATTACATCAAAGTTGGACCAGCCTGCAGTGTTTTTTTCCACTTTAATTTTGAGGATAACTCCAAATCCAGACCTCCA
The DNA here is from genome assembly GCA_015471245.1 of Laticauda colubrina. NCBI lineage: Eukaryota > Metazoa > Chordata > Lepidosauria > Squamata > Elapidae > Laticauda > Laticauda colubrina. The sequence continues at coordinate 110,457,387 of BLBF01000003.1, read as the reverse complement.
TGGGTTGCTAAATTTGATTTCCGTTAATAATTCTCCGTTAATAATGTGATTTTGTTGTCAGCACATTCAACTATGTAATGAACAAAGTATTTCATAAGAATATTTCATTCATTCAGGTCTAGGATGTCTTATTTTTGTGTTCCCTTTATTTTTTTGAGCAGTGTATATAGCTCTATATTTGTATGCATGTATGCATGTAGATGTGTGTGTGTATGTGTGTGTATGCACATACACCCACCCACAAGCTGTTTTCTATGTAGAAGAGTCAAGTTTTTAAAATTCTGAATGCATTCAGACAAGGGTCAGTTCTTCACATGGATATTGACCAAAATTTTCTAGGATCCTGGAGTCTTATATCCCCAGATGGTAATGAACTACAACCTCCATCATCCCTGACCTTTGTCCATGTTGGCTGAGATTAATGAGCTAAGAAAGCCAGATTCATTATTTTGAGATGGCCCACTCATTATCTCTTTTGCTTATTATTTAGGAAATGAACTATGTTTTTATTAAGAAGGAATATACTTGAGATGTTGTGACCAATGACAAACACAACTCAAGGTGCCTGAATTACGATGGCTGTTTCGATAAGCAGATCATTACTGTCTGCTGGAGTCATCAAACCTTTCTCCCTGGAGAAATGACTTCATAGGCTGAAGTCTAATTAATGGTCAAGAGCAGAGCTGTGGAAGTTGACTTCACTACAACCTTTAACAGAATGAGGTACCTACCTCAGGCTGATGATTTGAAGTTTCATGAAGGGACCAGAGACTCTTGAAAACAGTGATGGTATTTTGATCTTTAAGAGAGGCCCTTGCAGAAATGTCAGTCTCAGGGGCTGGATAATTGGGAAAGCTTCAGGGAGAAGGATGAGATGCTGCTCTCCTGGTAGAAAAAGTGCTTTTGAGTGATGTCTGAGAGGAATCCGTCAGGCCCCATCTCTTCAAGACCTGTGCTTTAGCAGATTTTTAGCTGTTCACTTCTGAACAGTCCTCTGATAGGCAGCTTTTCCCTGACTTTTCCCTGGGGAAGGGAGGAAAGAAGGCCTAAAAAGTCTTTATTCTTTATTCTCTTGTGGGCAGTCTGACATTTTATGTGACATCCATCCTATACAGTGGGAAGGAATTATGAAGGGTTTAGCACAAATCTTTGCCTGGAGCCCTCAGAACCATTAAATGCAGAGCATGACATGAGGTGACTGCTTCTTGTAATAAAGAATGAATGTGCGCAGGCTCCGGCTCTAAGACTGGGATTTAGCAAACAGAGGGCTGCATCTGCTTGCATCACAGGCCTGCTCGGCTATTATGTTTGAGGGGCAAATATTTCTTGCAAATCATTTGTCTGCATTGTCTGAAGAGTACACTGTGGAATAATTTGAAGAGGGAAAACGCCAGTAATGTGAAGCCAGTGCATTGTATCCAGCTTTGCGTCTCTTCCTCGCCTTTGTGCGGAGTTCCTTACAGAAAGATCTGCTTGGGTTGACTTAGAGTATGAGAGTGATTATCCAGTCCAAATATAACCTCCCAACAGAATAGGAAATGTTATTCATAGCCGCAGAGGACAAGCATCTGGACTGTTTCTGTGATGCTGAAGAAAGGTGCAGGGAGATAGAAAGTGCCTCAGAAGGAGGCATTCCCCACAGAGTCATCAAGAATAGAGTTGAACTCTGTTGTGTATGGAACTTGGTAGGCTCCAAGTGCCTTAATCTGATTGGCCGAGAAGGCTGTTCTCAGATTGGCTATTAGGGAACCAATCCGATTGGTCCGCCTAACGGCGGGAACACTCAAAGTACTGTCATTGGCCACAAGCTGCGAGCAAGCCGCTATAAGAAGGGCTGCCGCGGCTTGGGTTGTTGTTCTGTTACCATTGCCTTACTTGTTAAAATAAGAGTTGTTGGAACCTGGTCTTGGGCAACTTATTTCCGAATGGAACAAACTCCATCAAACCTTGTTTGTAAAAATTAGAATTGTGTAATTTGCCTGCCACACAGGGAGAGCTAATAATTTAAATAACATACAGATAGTCCTCGACTTACAACCATTCATTTAGTGATCATTTGAAGTTACAGCAGCACTGAAAAAGTGACTTGTGACCATTTTTCACACTTACAACTGTAGCAGCATCCCCATGGTCATGTGATCAACATTTGGACTCTTGGCAACTGGTTCATATTTATGATGGTTGCAGTATCCTGGGTCATATGATCATCTTTTGTGACCTTCTGACAAGCAAAGTCAGTGGGGAAGCCAAATTCAGGGGTGTGATTCTACCAATTCTATCCAGTTCTATAGAACCCCTTGTTAACTTTCTAAGCAGTTCAGAGAACCGGTAGTTAGAAGCAATCTCCGTTTGTTTTCCACCCTTGTTACATTTTTGCCAGAATGTCTAGACTTCCTGTCTCTGGAGCTTCTGAGGCTTGACTTTCTTAAAGATGAAAGGTTGTTTTAAGATTTTTACACTGCTGTTGGGAGGAAATACTTCCCTGGACAATCAGCACTTTGAAGAAATAATTGAATAACGAAGCAAAGCTTTTAATGACAGGGAACCAAGATGAGTGACATTCAGCAAGGCTTCTTGGCTAGCTAGAAAGATTGACATTCAAACATGAGTTTATATACCCTTTCTGAGTTTTGGTCTAAAACTGTTTTTTGGTGAAGGTTAATTCTGTGCTTGGTGACATTTAACCCTGTATTTATTGATGGGATAATTTTCCCGATTCAGGTTCAACAAGCAACAGCTACTGTTGTGATTTAATTATTTGTACTGTGTTTGAATGTTTTCCTGCCTCATGGTTTCTTTTTCTATCTGGGGAGGGGTTCTTTCTTCACTGCTTCTGTACTATCTGGCACTGTTCTTTTGGGGTATATTTCCAAGATGCAGGATGCAAGCTTGGCACTGATATTTTTTACTGCCATTCTGGGAAGCATGTGACCTTTCCTTAAATCTGGATGATTTCCTTAGAATATCTTGTGAGGTGAGTGAAACCAGGTGGTATCTTTAAGTGGTGCAAATGGATCTAATGGAGCATTTCCTGGGTGTGCTTTTTCTGGAGAGCTTAAATAACTTCTCTGTGCTAAAGGGTTTCAGTTTGTGAGCAAGAGTTGGCTGCTTGATAGTTATCACTGCATTTTAACTACTTTCATTCCTGAAGGTGCTCTGGCACCCTGCCTGATTTGTAACTCTGGCTTGCAGGTATTTCTAATCTAATGATTGGTATTTAGGGCAGCTTTTTGCAAGAAAAGAAGCTTTTTGTATTTTTGTACAGGTAATCCTTGACTTACAACAGTTCATTTAGTGACCATTCAAAGTTACAATGGCACTGAAAAAAGTGACTTATGACCATTTTTCACATTTATGACCGTTGCAGCATCCTCACTGTCATGAGAGGCCAGGCAAGAAGAAGTCCCCCTTGACATGAGTGATGTTGAGTTGGCCATGCCCACCCAGTCACATGACCTAACAAGCCACACACCCAACTAAGCCATGCCCACAGAACCAGTTGTTAAAAAAACTGAATCCCATCCCTGGCCAGATTCACTTAACAACCATGTTACTACCTTAACAACTGCAATGTTCCACTTAACAACTGTGATAAGAAAGGTTGTAAGATGGTGCAAAATTCACTTAGCAACAGTCTCGCTTAGCAACATAAGTTTTAGGCTCAATTATGGCCAAAAGTTTTATTTCAGACATGAACTAGCATTCTTCCAAATCTAGCAGCTGAGAAATTATGTAGACATATGAAAATGGCAATGAAGGGCAGTATATGCAAGTAATCCTTGGCTTATAACTGAAGTAGAGCCTGCCCATTACAGTCATAAGTCCTGATGGGCATAAAGCAGGTCATTCACATGACTAACCTGATTTTACAACCTATTTTGTCATGGTCAATAAGCAAATGTGTTGGTTGTAAAATAAGCAATATAATGCTCACTTACATTGTCATGAGTCATGAAGAGAATCCATTGTTCATTAGGGGGCATTTTGACAAAAATCAGAAATAAATGCCAACTTTTGGCAAAATGTCATATAATGTGATCACCTTACTGTGGGGCACTGCAAATGGCCATAAATGCAAGCCAGTTGCCAACTGTCCAATATGTGGTCACATAATGATGGGACATCCCCAGACATCAGAGCCAGGTCATAAGTGCCTTTGGGGGAGATATCTGTTGTAACTTCTTAGGGCCACTAAGCAACTGGTTGTAACTCAAGGATTATCTGTATTGAATGTGCCATGATGGGAGTACGCTATTTGACTCCACTGAAGTTGCCACACAGGCAAGAGGCAGAGAGCTGATAGCAAAGGGAAGTAATTGGGAAGTATCCTGCAAGCTCTCCAGCTGAAACTTCTCAGCCAAAAGTCTATTCTCAGATATCTCATTATTGTACAAGTTAAGTTGACTCAACTCCAACATTTAGAAATTAATGAGGTTGAATTTGACAACCAAGGAAATAAATACTCTTCTTAAAGTAGCAAGCAGATCTGGCTAAGAGCCCAGCCTGGGGTCAAATGTTTAGCATGAGTTGCCTTTCTGAAAAATTATGCATGTAATGCAAACATTAACAGACAGACAGAAAAGACATTGCTTATAAACAACTCTTATATAACAGTATTAAATATACTATACTGCTTTATTCTACTCTGTTTTAAAGAATGTTAATGTTTTGTAAGCCTCTGTGAATCATCAAGATCTGGCATCGTGCAAATTTGATAGATAGATAACAGTATTGTAATTTAAGGATATCATATAGCTTACTTACTCATTATTTATTACTACTGGGACCATGATGTATTAGAAAGTCTTATTATATAGGTACTCCAGAGATGGGTTCTGAATTATGAAAAATATATATGGTGCTCCCTAAGGAGGCAAAACAATAAAAAGGAGAACTAAGGAAGAAAACAAAAGTAAGTTTTGTGAATGGGCTACACTTATTTAAAGTCCTTTGCCAAGGTTGATAGTAATTACCTGCTAGCTAACAATAGCATGGCCAGCTATTTTTAGCCATGTGGGAAACTTGTATGTTTATCATTACAAAGCCCCCGATTGCTTCTCTTCTCCCTTGTGGCTTACCATACCTACAGTCTTTAGACTCCAAGTATTCCCATTTCTAATTTGGCTAAATTAATAACTTTATTCAAGGCCAAACGCACTGCATTTCCAAATCAAATTCCAGCTAATCAAGTTTAAAAACTGTACAATTTGAGTTGTGGTGCTGTTTTGAACAGAACAAATTCCAAATTTCATTGGTTTCATTTCTGAATTTCATCAGATGAGGTGCTTGTGAGTTCCAAAACCCTAAATGGATTTATGACAAAAACATTTAAAGGCACAGCAAAATTCTTGGTAAGCCATTAGATAGGATTAGTAGAAGGAATAGTAGCAGAAACAGAGGGAAGAATGTGATAGAAGGAGAATGCAAATAAGACACATGCTCTGTTCCTATGTTAAAGTCTGTTATGCTCTCCACTTGAACCCTCTGGATAAGCCCCACTTCCTTATAGAGTCTACATGCATGCGATTGTATGTATGTGGCATTCCATACTAACCAGGGATCTCCTGTTTCAGCAAGGGCTGTTGTTTTAGAAGCCAGTGCACCAATATGAAAGTTTTTCTCCTGTAGATGTTTTCACTGAAAGAATAAATATCTTCAGGTTGGAAAATGGCATTTGGCACTACTGTATCAGCAGGAGTGGGATTTATATCCAGCATTCACACAGTGAATCTTCCAGATTTTAAAATGAGAAGGGAGAGAAACAGGAAGGGGAGGAGATACCAGAAATGTTTAAAGATGGGGGAACCAGTGTGCCTACTTTTGATTCTAGCACCACTCTTTACTAGCATGCAGTCCCAACAGGTGAGCCCCAAGAAAATGGATTTCATAAGGGTGAGGTGCAGGGCAGGTGAGGGTAGAATTTAATCAGACCTACTGTCCAGAAGAGGCAGGTGTTATGTGAGAATCTATTTGTGCCTATTTGTTTCTAAAGGGAATTCTAGCGGTGGTTTACTCTGAAACAGACTAATTTCCCAAACTGAAATAACTGTGCAGACTGATTCCCTCCTTAACAGCTCTGCTGCAAGTGAATTTATACCTCACTGATAATTTATTCTATTGGCCAAATGTTTCTACATTTTTAAATACTGGTGGTGCTGATGATGTGCAAATACACTTGTGAAATTTGGATGGAGAACTGTAATTTAAAATTAATATCACTTGAAATAAACCCATTATAAATTTGGCTCTTCTGAGAAGAAAGTTTGCTAATAATCAGCCTCCTAATTAGCAATTTCTAGCTGGATGCAGGGCTGGTCCAAGGGGACACAACACCTGTAGGCCAGATAATGCCTATATTAACAGATAATGCCACTTCCCATCAATAAGAAGATTTGCATTTTTCGATAGATTTGGAAAGAGCAGCAGCTTTGGCACCCCCCCAACCTTTGGTTCCCTAGACCAATGCCTACTCAATTGAGCTCAGCCTAAATGCATGATTCTTGCATGATTCGGTGATTTCCTTTTTTTTTTTTTTTCAGTAAATAGCACAGACCAGAACAGACAATAGGTAGGGATTTTCAGTATCAAGATATGTGACTTTCAACTTTACTATGACAGCATGTACTAACAATCTCAGCAATATTTTCAGAATAAGCAGGTTTACAATCCTTATTCCAATATTCAAAAAGAAAACTGGGGATATTAGTTTGGTATATGTGCTTGTACAGTTCTAAAAGGTCTGAGAATTTCACAAAACAATTGCATTTCCACCCCCACCCCCCACATATATGGATAAAGCAGAGCTGCCATCTTTACTCAGTTATGCAGAGAATGAGAATCTGGGGAAATAATGAGAAATGAAAACTTCAGAAGCATTAGGGTTTTATATATGTTTGGTAGTCCTTTGGGTTGGAATAAGTCACCCTATTATGCAGTTCATTTGTCGACACGAAGATGGCTCAGCGGTTCTGGTCTGGAAATGTAGAATCTATAGTAGCACAATGGGGGCACTCAAAGTCCATTGTTGTGATAAGTGCGGGTGTTATTTTGTGATGTTGTTTATTATTTTCTATCAATTTTGGGTGATACCTGTCTTCAAAGCACATGACATGCCATTGTATTCTGTCAGCAGCTGCAACTTCTAGTTCCTTTGGCGGCTGTTACAGTGGATTAGCATGCAAGTGATGCTCTTTCATAGCATCTTTGCAGTGCTTGCTTGGTCGAGATCAAGGTCTCTTCCCAGACTCGAGTATACTATAGAACAATTGGTGAGTGACATGATAGCCATCCATTTTGATAACCAGTCCAACCATCTCATCTCATCAGGGACTCAATGCTGGTGGACTCCACACAATCCAAGGCCTCCAAGCTGGAGACATAATGTTGCCAACAAATACCCAGGATGGAGTGAAGACCATGTAGGTGAAAGTTTTCCAGTTGTTTGAGTTATTGTCAGTACAGAGTCCAGGACTCATATTCATATAGGAAAGAAGGGATATTCATAGCTTTGTAGACCTTTAGTTTCATAAAGATACAGATGTTGTGCTGATTATCCCATTGTGCTACTGTAGATTCTACAGATGTTGTGCTGATTAAAGCAGTGGCCTTTCAAGTGCCTGGTTGGTTTTGTTGATCCTGGAGTCAATTTTGTTGTCCAAAGACTCATCACTTGAGATAATACTCCAAAGTATTTGAAGCTGTTTATATTTGTCAGCAAGGTGTCAGCAGGGATTTTTGATTCAATGGATTTTGTGTTTGGCATAGGCTAGTTCAGTCTTGTCTAGGCTGACAGTCAGGCTGAAGAGCATCGATTGGAATCAGAGAATTTGTTCAGCATCAACTGTAGACTCCTTGTGTATTCTGACTTTGTGTCAGCAAAGAGGGATTCTTGAATGACGATATGGTGGCATTTCATTTGTGCATTCAAGTGGCGAAGGTCAAAACTGTTCAATCAGTAACTGAAGTACATTCCCTCCTTCAGGCTCTGGACAGTACGTGACAACAAAATCAGGGTAAACAGCTGGTAATTAATATCAAGAAAAGTTTGTATACCTCTGAATCAGGCAGAACCCAAACAAGTCTGGTTTGTGTTTCCATCTGAATTGTATGAACTGTTTAATATGCTATCAGGGAAGATTTCATGTCAGGTATGTTTCTCCAGTTGCTTGATGCGTCTTCAGTACAAAGAGTAGGAGGGAAGAGATAATGATAGCTTTGTAGACTAAATCACAGATTTCTGCAATCTACGGCAGAACTTATGGTGAGGGACCAGAAGTTTGCCTGAGACTGATGTTTCTCATATGCCAAAATAAAGTTGCCAACATATATGAAATTCATACTATAATTTAACTCAAATTCTTGATGGCAACCTTTGGAAATGTGCAAATAGTATTGCATTATGTTAACTTCCACAATTAAATACACAGTTCTTTCAGATTTCATTCAGATGACTCTTATTTTTCTCAATTCTCATAAAGTATGGCAAGAATTGTCCTGAAGCTAAAAACCTTTTTTTACAAACTATTTTGTAAGTAAAAAATAAATTTTCTTTTGATTAAAAAAATCCCCTCATTTAGACAAATCTCCAAAATAATTTGAAATAATTTCTACATGAGTTCAGACATAGAACTAAGTTGGATTCTATGTTATATTCATAAACATATTTCACTGAGGAAAATGACACTTATTTTGGTGTAGTGTTTTTTACAACTAAGACTTCATGGCTACGAATTGCCAAAATTGTGTTTTAGAACTGTTGTACCTTTAACAGTTTCACTGTGAGCAAAAATTACCAATCCAGACTTTTTCAATTTCTGAATCTTTGTGCCAAAAATATGGTGGTTTTATGCAGTTTTTAAAACCAGGAGACTTCAGAAAAGCTGGAAAAAGCAGTTTTGACCCAACAGTAGCTTATAGTATTAAGGTGTGCAACCTGTGGATTTTGCTAGACTTGTAACTCCTGCTTGACAAGCCGAGACGATCATGTCTAAGAGAGCCTTATGCAACCTCGTGTTGTTCACTGGTTGCACTCTTAGCTGGATCATGAGGTCCCATACATATTCACCCATACTCGAGTCATATCTCAGTTGGATTACTGTACTGTAATATGCTTTACATGGGGTTACACTTGAAGACTATTCAGAAGCTACAGCTGATGCAGAAGGTAACAGTACATGCAGTTCTGGGTTCCCAAAGGGTCATGTCCCTGGTGGAGTCTGACTCTGAGGAAGAGGAGGAGCAGCCAACAGGGAGTGGGACTGTGGCAGAGGCCGGCTGAGCAGTCAGAGGAGGATCCAGGCCCATCCCTTATCCATTCTAGGGCATGCAGGGAGGAGAAGATCAGGAAAAAATGAGGTCTACTCAAGAGGAGATTACCATGATCCTCCTTGTGGCTTGCAGGTGGAAGCTATGTATATAAGTTTCCAACTGCACAGTTAAAATTGCTGAAGTTGATTAGTGTTCACCTCGAAAGAGGCTTATCTTTGCTGGCATTCTTCCCATGGACTTTTCTCAACTATTTTCCTGAAGTATATAATTAGTTATCTCGGCTTGCTTTAGAACTCTCATCAATGCAGTTTGTTTTGGTTTTCTGTTTGCTTCCTTATTTACTTTTGTGATTTTAAACTGTGCCTAATAAAACAATGAAGTTAAGTTGAAGACTTTACCGAACTTTAATATATGTTTTGGGGTTGGGGTTATTTTGAGAGACTATGGGTCATCACACAAAGTGGCATATATAAACCTACAGTTGTGTGAGTTGCATTGCTTACCAGTTTACTTCCAGGTGATGATTATTTCAAGGTGATCATTATTACTTTTAAAGCCCTGTATGGGGTGGATCTAAAGTATCTAAGGAGCCATCTCATCCCAATGAACTAGCCTGCCTCACTTATATCAACAGAAGAGGTCTGCTAGGAGAAATCTCTTCTGCTGTGGTTCTGAAACTGTGGAACACTCTACCACTTGAGCTGAGAACTGCTCCCATCCTTTTGGCCTTCTGGAAGAGTATTAAATGTTGGTTTTTATGATTAGTTTGAGTCCCAAGCGGCACTAATCACTGGGGTGGTTGATGAATAAGAAGACCTCATCCCCATCCCCTCCCTGACTTGGTTCCTTGGCTTTTTGCATAGCTTTAAATTTAATTTGCATTGTTTTAAAAAACTAACTGCTTTTCTATTTATTTCTATATGATCTGCAAGTCACCCAGAGTCACCTTATTAAGGACATGGATAGCATATATATTTAATAAATATGTAGCCATAATTAAATATGTTAAAACAAAGAACATGATAATATGCTTCTACAGGCAAAGATATATAAAAAGATTAAATCCTGTTAAGACTTTTTATATACAAAGTATCACTAATCATCTAGAGTTTAAAAGAATAGCTCATGCAAAAGAGGCATTATTCAGAAACATGTTTTTAACATACCTTATGGTTAAAAATGTGTTTTAATATTGATACACAAAATATGTATCCTTGGGGAGCCAGACACAGCCATCCTGCACTAAAGAAAGTGCAAAACGATGTTACTCTATTAAAAAGTTACCTTCATCTTGCTGGAAGTATTCATTTATTATCTTATGGTATTCCTTGTCAGTTTCAATAAAACCTGTATTTAATTATAAGCCTCCAAAGCGCCTTGATTATTCAAAGGCTGATAAACTATCTGAACATTATGGAGTTGGAGCCTTGACCAGGTGAAAGTCGAGCTCATTTTGATTTAAAAGGAGCAGAAAAGGAAATATAGAATCTTTCAACTCAGGTCAGCAAATTTTACCACGAAAATAAATCTGCTTATACTTCCAGGTGAAATGTATAACTATATAGTTGAGAAAAATACTCTTTTACCATTCTGTGTGTGTGTGTGTGTGTGTCCACCCCTACTTTTGTAGGTATATAGTGTTAACCTAGAACGTTCCAGATATGAAATTAATAATACATTTTTGTCAGAAATAATAAATGATCACTGTGAAGATTTATAAGTTGTATAATATAAAGTCAAAAACATGTTGAATGCCAATCTTTTCCTCCATAAAAACTTCTGTCTTTATCCTAAGAGATTCTGTGCCCTTCATCTGGTTCTGTGTTATTCACAGTGTTACCTAGTTTGGAAATGAAACTTTTGCAAGGAAGCAATCAAGTTTAAATATCACCAAGGTTCCCAACAGTTCAACCCTGAGCTACAAATATTCCTTCTTTCATTTGGTTCTTCCTGTTATCTATTTAATAAGCTCAGATTAAAAACCATAATACTGGATGGAAACTAAAGGTTTTATACTTTTAAGATTGGAATCCAGTAAGGCTAATAAGGAACTTCCCCAAACAGATAAGTCTCTATTAGTCTTCTGCTTGAAGAAGAATGAAGCTCACTGATGAGAGGAAAATAATGCAATGAATGTGATTTAAAGGTTCCATCAGCAGCAGGGAAAGAGGCCAGTGGGAATTATTCTTTGCCTTAATCCAAGCAAAGATGGAAAGGGGTTAGTGGAAAATTGTTTTTTAAAAAAATATATTGTGAGGGTTTTTTTTCTGGTTACCACCCAGAGTTCCCTCTGATAGATGAGTGGCTATATAAGTTTGTTTAATAAATAATTAATAAATTAAATCCTCGCCTTTGAGATGACCTTATCTCTTCCATCAGCTGTTAATAAAGGAATGTAGTCTACAAAGGGACACCTTGTATTTGTGCAGTTTGGTGATATTTATTTATTTATTTTAGAAATTTATATTGCTGCCTACTTGGCCATGGTGACTCATGTGTGGAGGAGATTTTCTGTGTTATCTTTTTTTCTCATCAGGCTTTACTGCAAGCTGAATTCAGAAGGAACAGTCTATGGTCTCTCAGGTAAATTTGTTTTATTCCCTGAAACTACCCATATTTGTTATGAGGGAAAACCAATCACAGTAAATGGATACAAGCCAATAGCACTGTAAGGTCCAAAGATCCATTAAAGGATGACTTAGCTCACATTTATTTCAGTGGTCTATTCATTTCCTAAAGCATATTTTGGTAGTGGCACATGTCAAAACAGTATTGGTCCCAAACTGAAACAAGAATGCAAACTTAACAGCTCTTTAAGGGAACCTTCACAGCTCCAAAGAGATGTTTATGTGTGTGAGATAGAGAAAGAAAAGGATAATGGTCTTGTTGACATCTGCACAGCAAACATGCTTTTTCAGAAATAAATCCCTTTGAGTTGAGTGGAGTTTATTCCCATGTATGTTTCTATTAGTCAATGTAGAGTTAACTCTGTTTTATTATTATTTATTTATTTATTGAATTTATACTGCCTCCTATTCACCCATGGTGACTCGAGGCGGCTTACAGAATGTAAAACCATATTTAAAATAAAAAACAACAAAAACTAACAAAAAGAATCAAATAAATTAATAAAGTACAATAGAACAAAATCTGGAAAAAAATAAAAAATCATCCCCCCCAACTCCCACCCCCACCCCAATGATGGCAGATCATATAAGCCATTTGATGAGCTCCATCCCGCTCTGGGTTCCCCAGGCCTGCTGGCAGAACCAGGTCTTCAGTGCCTTCCAGAAGAGTATCAGAGAAGGGTCCATTCTAATCTCTGGGGGAATGATGTTCCAGAGAGAGGAAGCCACCACGGAGAAGGCCCTTCTTCTGGGCCCCACCAGGTGTATCTCCCTCAGGGATGAGACTTGCAACATCCCTGCCTCCCCGCTCTAATGGGTTGAGTAGATGTAACTGGCAAGAGACGTTCCCTCAGATAACCTGATCCCAAGCCATGAAGGGGCTTTAAAGGTGACAACTAGCACCTTGAATTGTACCCTAAAGCAAATCAGCAACCAATGCAGCTCCTGGAGGAGAGGTGAAACATATGCATACCAGGATCTGCACAAAAACATGTGGGCTGCTGCATTTTGCACCAACTGGAGCTTCCAGATATTCTTCAAGGCTAGCCCCCTGTAGAGCACATTGCAATAATCAAGACGGGAAGTAACTAGGGCAAAAGTGACTGTGAGTAGGGACCATTGATCCAGGAAAGATTATTGCTCATGGTCAGCATCATTAAAAGTAATAAGAAACCCATTATTTCCATTTACCTAAATTCTCAAATCCTCTATTATTTTATTAAAGAAAAAGTACTTCTAGATCATAAAATGGAGGCTTTTGTTTCATCCTTATTCAGATGATAATAAATATTGCAGAAATTAATTGGAACACAATGTAACTTGAAGCCACATGCTACTTTGGTCTCCTGTATTCCAAAGGAACAAAGTGCAGAGAACTTTCTAACTGCTGTAGGAAGCAGCACCTAATCAGTGTAAAGGGTTTTTGAACAGTCAGCTGCTCTCATAAAGATATTTTCCCTTTTCCTGCTGCTGCTTGACTTACATGATGATAATAAGCACTGCCTGCAGCTCTTAGGATTCTTGGCTCCAGTCATACCCAGGGGTAAACAGATTGTAGATTTCCAATTTTGTCTTTTGCTCATTAATGCTGGCAAAGGAACTAGCAATGATATTTTCAGGGTAGAATGGTTGGGAAAGGTGTGAGTTTTGTAACAAATATTTATCTGTTACATAAGACCTCAAATAATAGGGGTGCACTCTCTCACAAAGTAACTATGGAGAAAGGATTTGCCTAACTGTAGATGCATGGAACGTGCTTTGTGAAGCCATGGCAACATATTTATTTGATTTGTTTATTTGAAACATTTATATCATCACCCATCTCCAACCAACTCTGGGCGGCTTCCAATTAATAAAACTGAATGAAGTTTTTACAGTTTATGTGGAATGGGATAAATGATGGATTGGTAATAGAAGTTTCTGGCTTTCTGGGTGATGAGTGGAAACATCTTATATTCTCACTTTAAACTGAAGTTTCTTTGGTTATCAAATATCATCCCTAAATTTACACAGAGATTACAAAGGAGTTTTCCTAAGCAACTTCAATCTTCATGGCATTTCTTTACTGCTTTCTTCAAGGAATATGTTCTGCACTTATTTCTTTGACTTCTTTCCTGTCTCATCCCAGAATTTCATCACTACATCATGCCTTTTATCCTGTCTTGAATCATGTGAAATAGATTAAGCTGAGAGGCGGGAGTCTATCAAGATCACCTTTTGAACTTTTCCATTATTCCATGTTAGATTTCTTTGAAATAAATGAACAAAGCTAGCAGCCATGACAAAACAGTGAGCAACATTGAAGTCTTGAAATGAATAGCCAGTGGACTTACATTATGTAGGACACCTAAAACTGAGGGCCGAGTTTTAATTGATAGACTATCAGCTCCTCTCTTTGTTCCTTTGTTAACACAGTGTTACCATCTAAGGGCCAATAAAGTCTAAATTTCCTCCTTGGAAATTTGTCTTTGAGTGGAATAAATTGAATACGTAATTTTATTTTCTCTGATGGCACATTAACAACTTTGGAATTGTTCACATTCACAATGAAGCAACAAGTAAGTAATTACCATCACACTGATATTACTGTTGAGAGAAGAATGGAATTGTTTTTAATTTCTTCTAAGTCCTGCTTACACTTCTGCTGCATTAAGCATAATAAAGTGCTACAGTAAATTATGATGTTCCATCCAATTTTTTAAAGAGTCACCCCACTCAAAATTTTTCTGTGTTAAAGCATTCCATGGTTTACCTGCTTCTCCTATTTGATCTAGTAAAGCTGCTGCTCATATAGGAAACTCTGCTTATGCTTAGAGGATATTTGAATGTTGACAGATTTTTTTCAGGAACAAATTAGGCTGCAACTCCATTTTCATATTTCTCCAATCAAAAGTCCCACTTATCCAAATAAATTAATATGCATATAAAAAGATAATTGGGATACAATTTTGGATAATGCAAAAGAAATATATTTGTCTGGCACAAACAGCTGCTACTGCTGCATTTAAAAATAAACAGTACCAAAGGAAACCAAAATGAAGACTATAACATTTTCAGAAGATGGAGTTCTTACTACAGCTACCTGTTCTTTTGTGTTGTTGAATATTTGAGTTTAGCAAGATGTATTCAAAAAAGAACAAGTTCACAATGTTGTCATATGGAATGCCAAGTATAGATTTAGCCCATCTATAAATGCTAAAAAGTTTGAAGTGAAAAGATTTATTAAGAAATACTTAAATAGGATGAGATATGGGCGAACTGAGGTGCTGAAGCTCACTCTGGGTTTCATGCTATCTCCTCTTGCTGTTGGAGTGACCCTTAAGGGTGCACGCATCTTGCAGAGAAGTGTGCCAGTGTGGGGAGACTCAAGTCGTGGTGTGGTAGAGAAACCCTGTGGAGACCGACAACAAGAGACTGTCAGCAATGGCAGTCTTAAAGCCTTGATTGTTGCAAACAAGAGGAAGCGAGTGAGTGACAGACTGTGATGAACAAAGAGTGCGAGTGAAAGAATTTGCGATCCTGATTGAGCATTGAATATTGGAATATCTTAGTCGGATAGAGAGAAATGAGTCAGGCAGGGATGTCCATTATCCCCCTTCTCTTCATATTATCTTTGGAAACATTGCTTACATGAATTAGACAGAATGCAGGAATAAAAGGATTAAAAATTTAAAAAGAAGAATATAAACTCCAGTCATTTGCGGATGATATGGTATTTTTCATAGAGGAACCAATTGAAACAGGTCAAGAATTACTGAAAGAGCTAGATCAATTTGGGGAAGTTGCAGGACTCAAAATTTATAGGGAAAAAATGAAATTAATAACTAAAAATTTAACAGAAAAACAAAAACTAAAATTGGAAATGGGATTACAAATAGTAAAAAAAGTTAAATACCTAGGAATTTGGTTGATGGCTCAATGCAAAACTCTAATGGAAAATAATTATAATAAATTATTACAGCAAGTTAAAAAAAATTTAGAGATATGGGTTAAATTGCAAATCTCCTTATTAGGGAGGATTGCCACTATAAAAATGAATATTCTACCCAAATTTATTTATTTATTCCAAACAGTACCAATAAAAATACATAAAAATTACTTTGTGGAACTTAACAAGACAATCACCAAATCTGGCAAGGGAAAAAACCGAGAATAAATCTAAAGGCAATGCAAGATATGAAGAGCAGGGGAGGTATGGCACTCCCAAATTGGGAATTATATTATACTGCAGCCTCCTTACTCTGGTTGAGAGTGGATAAATCTGTCGAATAAAAGGATCTTATTTTTAGAAGGCCATGATTTACAGAGGTGATGGCATGCATTTTTATGGGACATTGGGAAAATTAAGCAGAAGTATTTCCACAGACATATAATTAGAGATTCCTTGTTGGCTAATTGGAACAAAATAAAAAAAAATTACTTAAAAATCCCAATTTGGATCTCAACAATGGAGGCAATGATACATCCAAACAATCTAGATCTTAGTAAAATGACAAAATACAAAGACCTTCTTGATGTGCAAGGAACTTTAAAATCATGGCAAGATCTCCAAGAACAGGGGCTACAAGTAGACCGGTGGGCTTACTTGCAAATTCAAAATAGATATAGCCAGGACAGAAAATTTTTGGAATTTATACTGAGGCACAACAAATAGATAAAATTTTATTAGGTCCAGATAAAAAAAAATAACTAAATTTTATAATTATTTACTAGAGATGGAATTAGAAGAAGAAGTAGTCAAAGGCAACATGATAGTTTGGAGCAGAAACATAGGACGCAGTATTACATTATTAGAATGGGAAAAGGTTTGGACAAGGACTAATAAAATTACAAGATCAGCAGCATATAAAGAAAATGCCTATAAAATGTTTTATAGATGGCATCTCTCTCCTTTGAGAATAGCGAAAATGTCTCCTAACATGAATCCGAATTGCTGGAAATGTAAAAAGAAACAGGGAACATTTTTTCATATGTGGTGGTCCTGCACTGAAGCCCAAAGATACTGGCATAGAATAAAAAATTGGTTAGAGGAAATAACGGCAGAGCAAATTGAATTAAAACCAGAATTCTTCCTATTGGGGATATTTAACAGACAAATTCCTAAAAATATTAAATATATCATACTGCATATTCTAACTGCAGCCAGAATAACCTTTGCACAGTGTTGGAAACAAGCAGATATTCCAACAGAGAAGATGGTTATACAGAAGATAACAGCCTGTGCAGAGATGGACAAGTTAACCTTAGCACTTAAGGAAAAAGAAACATCAGAATATTATAGAACCTGGGAATGCTGGTATGATTGGATAGAACAAAAATAGAAAATATATTAGTAAATAATGTAAATAAATAAATAGTAAATAAATATATTAGTAAATAACATTAAATGTAAATCATAATTATATATTCGCAATAAGATATATTTGTAAATGTATCACCAATATTGATAACAAGCAAGGAACCATAGACTGTCGATAGTAGAATTGTTAGTTGTTTTTTTTAAGCATTTTCTTTTTTTCTATTTCTTTTCTTTCTTCTTCTGTGTATTGTGTTTGTTTGATGCTTTGGTTTTGTAATCAATAAAGTTTGTATTAAAAAAAAAAGAAATACTTAAATAGAAAAGCCTTCCTAAATAATACCTTGAAAAGAAAAAAAAAACATGAATCAGAGAAAGACAGGAAATTCTTTGGTTGCTTAAATACAGAGACAAATCTTTCCTATATTAGGCAAGTTGATAGATAGACACACACAATTTCTTAAAAAAATATTTGCTACCTATCTGTTTCTATTTCCAATGGTGGATTTTTATGAGACAGAGTCAAAATATCACTTGACATTGGTGCATCTAACAATTAAACATTGGAAGGAGGAATTAATTATAACTTATTCATACATATCTCGAGCAATGAATAGTTCACTTGTTTCCAGTAGTACTCAGACTATAGGAAGTGTGGAATGGAACTAGTTTCTTTGGTTTTGGTGGTTCACTTCCCTGCAAATATTGATTCAGGAAGTCCTCATTGTACACCCATTCTTTTAGAAACAGCTTGAACTTACAATGGCACGGAAAAAAAGTGACATGTTCATTTTTCACATTTAGAACCACTGCAGCATCCCCATGGTCACATGATCAAATTTTGGACACTTGGAAACTGATTCATATTTATGATGGTTGTAGTATCCTGAGGTCATGTGATCGACTAATGTCACCTTCTGACAAGCAAAGTTAATTAGAAAGCCAGAGTCACTTCATCACTCTGTTACTAACTTAATAACTGCAGCTATTCACTTAACACTTGTGGCAAGAAGTCATAAAATAGGGCAAAACTCATTTAACTACTATCTTGCTTAGCAACAGAAACTTTGGGCTCAATTGTTGTAATAAGTCAAGGACTACCTACACGAGAAGACAATACCATACAAATGACTTATTTAAGTGGAGAAAGGGTGCCATAAGTTTATCTACTCCCCCTCAAGTCCTATCATACTACATTTATCATAACAAGTGAGAAAGGATGATTAAAAATGCCAGGAATATATCTCAAATGTATAAAATAACAGCAAGGTCACACAAGACATGAAAGTCATCCCAAATACCCCACTAAAACAAGAAGGTATGTTTATTGAGCAGCAATGATATCTGAAGATGCTAGAGGCAGGTGAACACTTCTCCCAATTCTCCCAGTTATAAAGGCATCACTTCCTTCTATGCAGGAGAAGGCAGTGGCAAACTACTCCTACATTTTACCAAGGAAACCACAAAGGTAGGCTATAGCAAACTTTAAAATTGGCAATGAAGAAGTGATGGATAGTTTCTGACTTTTAGGATCAACCATCAACAGTAAAGGAACAAGAAATATGCTGCAGGTTAATACTTGATAAAATAACACTGATAGCCTTGGAAAAGATATTCAGATGCTGTGATGAGTTTATAACCTACACTTATCAGAATCATACAGGCAATAGTTTAAAAAACTGTCCAGTTCCTGCTGGGACTCCTCCTTTATTCAGTCAGGAATTATTTTCTTCTCTCTTCTATCAGTGGCATTTATTCTTATCACCTCTCTGCCCTTTGAACTTGCATTCTGATTAATTTCCTTGGTGCTGACCTTGGCCCATGGTCTATGCTATTGGCATTTGTATGATACTGCTGGGCAAGAAAGCACACTTCCCACCTGCTGTGTCTTCTCCACACAGAATAAAAATCCTGTGACTCTCCAGCCCAATCAAAGAGATCTGCTATTAATTGATGAGGCTTTCTTCCCTACCACCCCAGGAGAGCTTTCTTCATGGCTCCCTAATGATTGAAAGCTGCTAGAGCTAATGCAATATTGATGAGAAGGCTTAAACAAGAAGTATTTTTAGACTAACAGTATCTGGTCAGTGAGGGCCACTAAATCTTTCTTGAGAGCTATTTAATATTACACTATTAGACAGTTTAATAGTTTTCTTCTTTTAGACAGTTTTCTTAATCTTGCCTCCATTCCCTTTTGTCCTTTCGATTTGTTCTTTGTTGCCTTGTGATATTCTGGCTTTGCCTAGAGAGGAATTAATCTTATATTTTGAGTTTCATTTCCATTTACCATGGATTTGTTTATTTGCCAGGTTAACAGGAAATATAAATTTCACTTTTCCACTATGCAATGTTCAAGACAGTTGATTTGAGGGACTGTCACAAAGAAGAGGTGGTCAACCTATTTTTCAAAGCACCAGAAGGCAAGGCAACAAACATTGGATGGAAACTAATCAAAGAGAAAAACAACTTGGAATTCAGAGGGAATTTCCTAACAGTGAGACCAATTAACCAGTGGAATGGTCGTGTTACTCGGGTTGAACGACTTGATAATAGAGGGCTTACTAGTGGGCTTTTCTGTGCCACCTGCTCCTGTTCTTCTCTTTCTTCCTGTCCCTGTTCCTGTCCCCTCCTGTGCTTCCTCTTCCTCTTTAATGGCTATTTGTGGGTTACTGATTTTATCTTTAGGGACTATTTGGGTGTCAGTAATAATATCACTGCTGGATTCCTGTTCCAGTTTATCCCACCCAACGTGCTCTAGAAATTTTGCACTAGCACTACAATAAACATGATCTGTGCCTTAATCCCAAAATCTAAATTCTCTATGGTTGGCCTCATAACCCACAAAAAATAACTTCTTAGCTCTATGTTGCCCTTTCAGTCTTACTTGTGAGGGAATATGCACCCATGCTGGAGCTCCAAATGTGTGTAGGTAACTTAAATTTGGCTTTCTGCCATGCCAACGAGTGAATGGCAATTCTCCAGTTATTGTATTAACTACGTTGTTTAAAACATGGTTAATACACATTATGGCTTCACCCCACAGTGCTTCAGGTAAACCTGAATCATAACATAGTGCGAGCCATGGCTTGTAATGTTTGCCCTTTTCATTCTACAAATGAGTAATGTTGTGGTCTGTAAGGTACAGAACATTTATGCTTAACACCAGCCAATTTCAACATAGTTTGGAATCTTTTGGTAACAAACTCAGTCCCATTATCAGTTACTAAAGTAATTACTTTACTTTTCATTTTTCTCTCAGCAAATCTTAGCCAGTTAAAGAAATGTTGGAATGTTTCTGTTTTGTTTTTCATAAGACAGCAGAAACCATATCGTGAGTAATGGTCTATGATACTCAAAATATAACAGGCACCTCCAAAACTTGGTTTTTTAGGACCAATTATGTCAACAAACACAACCTCTGAAGGTTCTTTGGTCTTAAACCCATTTAGTCTGTTTGCAGGAGTAACTTTGCTCTTCTCTTGACTACAAGCATTACAGTTTAAATACTTGCTACAGGGTTTCAATTTTACTCCCTCTGACAATTTAACAGTTTGTTTGAGCATTTTGAAATTAATGTGCCCTAAACGTCTATGTAGTAAATGTATACATACATCATGTGGCTTAACATTGTTGTAAACTGAGTTAGCCATCTTCAACTGGTCATCATGTACAACTTCTAAATCATTCTTTAATGTAGCAATAAAACTTTTACCCTCTTTCTCTATAATACAGTTATCTCCCCTACAGGTTACTACATAATCAAGATTAACTAAAGCCCTAACTGATAATAAATTAAATTTCAGTTTAGGTACATATAACATAGTTAATATAACTATGAATTATATAACTAACATAAGTACATATAACATCGTTAAATGTTTGTTCATATAAGAACAATATGCAGTACCTTCACCTGATGCTTTTATCTTCCATCCATTTGCCAATGATACATGTTGTTTACTTATGGACATCTTTACAAACCTGTTTTTATCTTTAGTAATGCATTGCGATGCTCCACTATTAACAACCCACAAATCATTGTTTACGGTTAAATTTGTAGACATAGCTACACTAACATTCTTCTTGGCGTTCTGGTGTTTGCCAGTATTCTGTTGTTTTCCCTTCTTACAGAATCTAGCTATATGTCTCCTAGCCCCACAAGAAAAACATTTCCTGACAGTATAGACAGTTGAAGACAAATCCTCTTCTTGTTGTTCCTTCCTCAGTTGGTCCCTTTCCAGCTGTCTTCTTGCTTCTTCTAACAACCTTCCAGTTATGTCAGTTAATGTCAGTTTATCTCTGGGCAGGACTTCCAGTGAAGATACATAATCATCAAAACTTTCATCCAATGAGTTCAGAATGATGTAAACGTGATGCAGCTCTGAAAATGTCAGTTCTTTTTCATGTAGCTCTTGAAAAGTTATTTTCATGAAGTTTAAATGAGCTAACATATCTCCACCTTTCAGAAGACGTGCTCTAAACAGTTTACGTGTAAGATGTATGTGTGTACCTGCACTGTCACGAACATAAATCCTCTTCAAATTCTCCCAACACCTAGCAGCAGACTCTTCTCCACGAATATGGACTAGCTGCTGGTCACTCAGTGTTAGTCCAATTATACAAAGAGCTTGTTCATTGTTCTGTTTAAAGTCAGCAAGCTTCTTGGCATCATCCTCATTTTCTGGATCCCAAGCATTTACATCTGGTGGGTCTTCAACTTCATTCCATAAACCTTCTCTACGCAGAAGTAGACTGCATTTCATAGATCAGGAAACATAGTTTGTTCCATCCAATCGGGTTATCAGTGATAGACTTGTTGAAGTGACTTGTGCCATCTTTACAAGGATAGTAAACCACAATTAAACAGTAAACAGCTGTCTGTATACAGTACTGTGTATTCACACTAACTCTCAGTTATCTGAGCCTGGTATGGCCCGGGCCTATAACCAGTGTTGAGGTAATTCCCTGTTAGGAGAATGAGGGAGACATATTTGAGAGAAGTGTTTGAATAATACACACACAGTATACAGATACACTGGACAGTAAATGTAGGTTTTTACTTCCAGAAAGTTTTATGCAAAGTCCAAACACTGTCCAAAGTCATTCACAAGTAAATCAGTCAGTTTTCAATCCAGGGATAATCCAAATATCAAAGTTCAATGTCAAAAAACAGTTCAGTATCAGACTTATATAAAATCCAGAAATATCAGTCAATTAGGAAAAATGGAGGAACGGCAATATTTTCCAACAGAAGGAAACAGAGATACTCACTCAGACACACTCTCTTCTGAGACTAAGATTAAAACAACCCAGGCTTCTGGATCCATTTTATGGCCATTTGAGAAACCACACCCAACTACAGTTTTGCATTTTCTTAAAGATACAGTTTTAAAATGTCTTTCCTGGTTTATACATTTTTAACCCAAATACCTGTTAGGTGACTTATATTTCTAACAGCTTTGCCTTTTCTTCTTTGTTTTTGAAGGTTTTTTCCTCCCAAAGGTGAATGGAAAACCTCCCACAAATCTTGCAGAAGAGAGAAAAGGTAGAAATGATGATAAAATCTGCTATAAAGCCAGAAGAAGAGTGCAGAAATAGGGCAATTAATACAGAGATCACGTCCATCTGTCACAATACTGATTAGGAACTTTATTCAGCTAAAGAACTGGCACGCCTCACTGAATGTATATCAGTGATAAAATTGAATCCTGCTGTCACTTTTCACCATTGTTAGAAATCACTGTCACTGCCTACTGGAAAGTGGCCAGAGAGTGAAGTTGCTATCCTTTCATGAGAAAGATGAACCAGAAGACTGTAGAATCATATTATTAATAAATATTACACCAATAGCATAGCACCATAGACATCTGTTCAGTGAATCCTGCACAACTCAATGAGACTGTCAGACCTGCCCCAGTTTGATCCTTTAGGAAAGAAAGACCTTTGATTCCATTTGTTGAAGTGAGAGATTTTTTATGAAAAATCAGTGGTTACAATGAAAGTGAGGCTAGGTCTGAGTATTCCCATGTGAAAGGTTACAATTTTCCCCTGTCGTCCCCCCCCCCACTAGTTCAGCAGTGTCCAATAGCAACCTGATTTGATGTTTGGGAAACTCAAAGTGAGGTTGGATGCTTCTTGAAGCGATTTCACATTCAATTCCCAGGCCAGGTGTCCTTGGCATCCAGATTCGTCCAGCTTGACATTTCTGCTTCCTGTCTGCTTCCTTGTTTCCCTTTCCCCATTGATCTATCTTCTCTCCAGTCCAAGCTTCCCCAAATTCTTTCCCTCCTCCCTTTCAGCAAAGCAAAGCAAAGCAAAGCAAAGCAAAGCAAAGCAAAGCAAAGCAAAGCAA
>BLBF01000003.1:110414662-110433835 GCA_015471245.1 Laticauda colubrina | reverse complement strand
AAAGCAAAGCAAAGCAAAGCAAAGCAAAGCAAAGCAAAGCAAAGCAACTGAAGATGGCAGACCTGACAGATATTTTTTTCCATGTGATTATTCCTGGTGCTTTATCAGTTTAGTTCCTGCTCTAATTATTTTTTAATTTTTACTTTTCTTTCCTCAATTTATACACTACTTTTCTTCCTAAGTTTTGAATAATCACTAATCAAGCATGACCTCTAGAGTGGGAGATGACTTCAGTTACAACAGCACATAATAATTGTGGACACATGGCATCAAACACATCAAACAGCTGGAAACAGTAGAGAAATTAATATGAACCATCCCTAACTTCAGTGAATTGCCTCATTATGAGAAGCCACAATGTCAGTCTATCTAAGAACTCTTGCCTATTGAAAAGTCTTAGTGTTATACATTTAGAAAGCATCAGTCAGTGCTTTTGGGCTGATGACAGAAAACTATAGAAAATTCTAACATAAAGAACAATATAAGTATTTATATGACAAAAAGTACTTTTTACTTTGGCAGTTGTAATCTATGCTACAGCTAACTTTGCAAAATGACAAGGAAAATTAAAGTAGCTTTCAGATGAGGCTTTTCCACAAAAGCATTTTCATGCAAAATGTTGAAGCAGCTAAGGGGATGGCATATGAAAATCAGAAAGTATAAAGAGAAACCTCTTTCCAAAGAGGGGAGTGTGTGTGTGTATGTGTGCACTTTCAAATAGTTCTTGTAATTTTCTTGACAAGATTTTTGGAAGTTGTTTGCCACTGCCTTCTTCCTAGAACTGAGAGAGTGGCCCAACGTCACCCTGACTTTGTGCCCATGGTGGGATTAGAACTCACAGTCTCCTAGTTTCTAGTTGGGGGTCCTTTATTAGCAACAGCACTTATACACTTATATATCGCTTCACAGTACTTTACAGACCTCTCTAAGTGGTTTACACAGTCACAATCTGGTTCCTCATTGTACTGACCTCAGAAGGATGAAAGGCTGAGTCATCCTTGAGCTGTTGAAAATTGAAGTGCTGGCAATGAGCAGTGAGTTAGCCTGAAATACTGCATTCTAACCACCACAGCTTAACAACTACATCCAACTGGCTCTCTCCTTCCCAAGTTATTGTCATAGTCTTATGTGCATTGTTCCTTCCTTTCTCCTTCTCTCAGAGGACCATCTTTTTAAAAATATATTTGTACTTTTCTGCATTAAAATACAATCTAAATAAGGTGCCTTATTTTTAATATTATGTCAATGTCACCAGAGAAAAACAACAACTAAATGAAAAATACGAAAGAAAAAAGGCAACATCTTTGTGGCTCTCTGATAAACATATAAAATCTCTTGCCTGTAAAAAATTTCTCCAGAAGTTCTCCCAGCCATTTGACAAGATAAAGAAAATGAAGATTTCCCTTTATCTGCTAGAGAAGGAAAAGAGGGAAACCCTTTTCATTAGCTGTAGGTGAAACCTCCCCTCCCACCTCCTTTTGAATGTTACTTGTCATAACTAATCTCAGGATCTCTATTTGAAGTACAGATGCTAACAAGACTATATTATTGTATTTTGAAGGGTGATCAGTTGCTGCTACACGAAACAACAACAACAATAATTTTAACTGAAAACCTGAGTTGATAAAGTGCTCATTTCAGGCTTCACCAACCTGCTGCCACTGAAGTTAGAAGAGCCATTATGGCAGTGCCTTTTTCTCTTAATGTAACATAAATTTGAATTCTCCTAATATAGAATACAGAATTACAGAGTTGAAAGGCATCTTGGATGTCTTCTAGCCCAAGCAGGAAAACCTGTACTATACTAGACAAATGGCTGTCTAATCTCTTCTTAAAAGCCTTAATGTTTCAGAGCTGGCATTTACCAAGCAAGTCAACTGATATTGTCATCTCCTCACTGCAGCACATCAGATGGCAAGCAGGAGATCTATTAGAAGACATCTATTTGGGATGCTTTCTTTGAAGCCAGAAAGCTTTCCACAATTTGAGCTTTTCCTCTATTATATGCCCAGGGCACTTATTCAAAGAAAAAAGCATCAAATATAACAACTCTTCCCAACTGGAGTTGAATTTATCTGGTTATATAGGAAGGATGAAACCCCCAACTTCATAAAAGCTTCAGCAATTTGTGCACCAAATATAATTTGGCATTTTCCAACTTTCTGAAAAGAATATGGAAATTATAAAAAATTATGTACAGTTTAAATAAGTGTTACTGTCACTCAGTAAAAGCAATCTGCCTTCAATTAATATTTCAAATAAATTACATTCAAGTAAACTCTGCTACCTACAAAAACTATTTTAATTAATAGTTTGAATGAATATGCATATATTTGCATATCACAATCAAAAAATTAAGAAAAGAAGATAATTAATACAGTACATTTCAGTACACTTCTAAGAGGTGTTTTCTTCTCTGACTGAGAAAAGGTTAGATTAATTTTTCTAAAGCAGAATGCACAAAATTTAGCTCTGTGAATATGACTCCTATTACATAGATGTATTTTTCACAAGTTGCTGCCTAACTATAAATTTCAATATAGTAGGGGAAAATTATTAATTGCATACTAAATTTATTTAATTAATTTTTAATAAATGTACATTAATCTAAATTTGATGAAAGCATTAATTTTCTCATCTATTTGCATTCTTTGTTCTGGTTCTGGAACATTTCAGAGATACATCACTCAAGGCCCAATATGGTCTTCAGAATCTTCTTCCAGAATGAAGCTTTTATTTCTTAATTAAATTTAAAATAATTTGTTTATCAGAAACAAAATATGTTTTCCAATAAAGCAAGTACCCTTTCTATATTACAGAAAATAAACTGAATAGTGTAGTACGTTATCTGGTTCAATGCCACATTGCTTAAAATATGCAAGTTAGCTGCAGAATAGATTTTTTCCAAAGCATTCTTCTGAGTTCAGGGTTTTTCTTTTTGTTTATAATATGCTGACTAGTGTCTCTTTCCACTTTAGATGCTTCAGTAACAGGATGTAGAGTATTCTGAGTTGATTAGGATACATCCATTAGTAAATGTTGCCAGAGGCTGGAAATGTCATATTTCTTTTTTTTAAAATAGATTTTTATTATATTTTTCCACAAATATAAATTCATTCATATTTTTAACAGTGCATTGGCATCAAAATTGTGTTCGTCTGTGAGTCAGACTTTCACAGTCATTTCATTTTTAAATTTGGGGCTAGCCTACGCTCTGCCAGAATGGTTTTTTTCTTCATCCTGATTGGTTGGGAGTCTTGGTCTGTGTTTATTGGTCTTGGAGTTTGCTGTGTTCTGCTTGATTGGGGTTTCTAATGTCTTCTGTCTGTTTTCCGGCTTTTTTTGTGTCGATTGGCTGGAAACATTGTGTTCCTGTATTGGGCTTTTCGTGCAGCTTGGCTCCGAGTAAATGGACGGTATCATTTGTTAGGAAGCTAGATTCATCTGGGTGCCTGGTTGGGGTGTGTTTGAGCTGGAAGTATCAGAGGGGATCTGTTTGTGCCCAGGTGTTTGCCTGGCTAGTGGTGTGGAGATTTTTTTGTTTGTGAGTGCAGGCTTCCAAATGATTGACCGGGCTCTAAATGATTAGCCAATCATTTGGCTAATCCAAATGATTAGCCAGGGCTCTAGATTCGAATTCTTCCATGGACAGGTTTGCAATGATGGGTGACTAAGTCATAATGGAGACATAGAAGATGAACAGACCTATGGAACAGCTGTCCTGCCTTACATAAGAGGTACTACAGACAAGATCAGTAGGATACTACACAGGCATCACATCAACACTGCCTTCAAAACAGACAAAAAACTATACGGCCTCCCAAAAATACACAAAGAAGGCATACCTCTCAGACCCATAGTCAGTTCCAGAGGAGCACCACTACAAAACCTAGCTAAACACTTAGCAAAACAACTACAGCCCCATGCTGAAACCGCAGCTTCATATGTACAAAACTCATACCACCTCTCAGAAATGATCAAAGATCTACACGTGGAACAAGAAGATCTGCTTGTAAGTTTCGACATGGTTTCACTATTCACCCAAGTGCCGATAGAAGAAACTCTCGAAATCATCAAAAATAAATACCAATCAGCTAAACACCTCATGGAACTAACAGAACACTGCTTAACCAACACATATTTCATATACAAAGGACAAAGATACAAGCAAATTGAAGGAGCCCCTATGGGATCACCACTATCACCCATCATTGCAAACCTGTTCATAGAAGAATTCGAATCCAGAGCCCTGGCTAATGCCACCCACAAACCCAAGCTATGGCTAAGATACATCAATGACACATTTGTGATTTGGCCCCATGGAAAAGAAAATCTAAACGATTTCCTAACTCACCTAAATAGCACACACCCAAAAATCAAGTTCACCATGGAAATGGAAATAAACAAACAACTACCATTCCTAGATGTACTAATCTACAAAAGAACAGATGGCACACTAGGACACACCGTATACCAGAAGAAAACACACACCAACCGCTACCTCAATGCCCAATCCCATCACCACCCAGCACAGATAAATTCCGTGGCCAAAACACTAATTTGCATTAAATGGCACTAAATGGCATTCAATGGCACTAAAACCCTGGCCACTATAGAAAACCCCAGCCACAGAATCATCAGAGAAGCCATAGAGATTGAAAAAAGACCTGACAGCATGAATAGAAGAGATGATTCCACCAGACTGTCAATCATTTGGAAGCCTGCACTCTCAAATAAAAAGATCTCCATGCCACAAGCCAGGCAAACACCTGGGCAAAAACAGACTCCCTCTGATAGCTCCAACCTAACCCCCCCACCAGGCACCCAGGTGAAACCCAGCTTGCTAATGAATAGCAGCTTGCTAATGAAGAGCAGCCGTCCCTTCACACAAAGCCAAGCTGCACTAAAAGCCTCCAACACAAGAACAGACTGTTGCCAGCCAATCAAAGCCACAAAACAGACAGAAGAAACCAGGAACACCAATCAATCAAACTCCAACTCCAATGAACACAGGTCCAGGCTCCCAACCAATCAGAATGGACCAGCCTCAAATTTAAAACCAGGAGCTGTAAGACCCATATCCATACAGAAGCCTGATGATGGCAGATGAGATTCTGCTGAAACGTTGCTACAACTTTAACAGAACTACAATGACGTGGGATAATACCCGAAGGAAGCTAAACAGCACACATGTAAGTACCCGCGAAAACCTAAGAAAACCAATATCTGACCTCTACGGGGAGGAAATAAACAGCCAGATCAGAAGCTATGAGAAGCTGGAAGTTAAAAGAGCAGGAATACTATGTGACCTAAAATTCCTATGCAGCTGCAGAGACAACAATGTTACACCAACCTGCTTCAAATTAACATTTCATAAGAACACAGCAGCTACCAAACGTATCCTGAAAAGGACAGAGATATCTCTACTCAGAAATGAAGTTCACAGTAAAAGATTCCAATTAGATCAGTTAAACAAAGATTTGCTAGCACTACACCTGGAATTGAGCAGCAAAATCCACCCTCTACTTTGGGATAAGATCAAACAACTTACAACTTGGAGAGCTGAAACTGAAAATACTTATAAAAATGATAAACTCTCAAAAAAACTGAAAAAATTAGAAAATGACAAGAAAATTCCCAATAACCCACCACAACACCTGAAACAACTACTATACAACGTTTCCAACAGAGAACTCAACAAAACAGAAACAGATGTCCTATCCAAAGGATTCAATTATACCATAGCACCCAAAAAAATCCCAACAGAATCCATCATATGTGCAGTAGAATCCAGCCTAACCAAATTAAATACAGATGAAGCTGACAGAATAAGACACCAGGTTACTCACATCTTATGCACAACGAAACCACCCAAAAATAATTTGCAAAAAGATGAATTCAGAGCGTTACAAACCCTGAAAAATGATAATAATATCATAATACTCCCAGCAGACAAAGGAAATGCCACAGTAGTAATGGACAGAAAAGACTATGAAACAAAACTGACAGACCTACTCCAAGACTCCACATACAAACCTATAAATACAGACCCAACCACATATCTAGAAAAATCAACCAAGAAGAAAATTATAACCAGCCACATAAGCAAAGAAATCCAACAGACGATCATCCCAAGAGAAAAATCTTCTAGATGCCCCAAATTATACGGCCTCCCAAAAATACACAAAGAAGGCATACCTCTCAGACCCATAGTCAGCTCCATAGGAGCACCATTACAAAACCTAGCTAAATACTTAGCAAAACAACTACAGCCCCATGCTGAAACCGCAGCTTCATATGTACAAAACTCATACCACTTCTTAGAAATGATCAAAGATCTACACGTAGAACAAGAAGATCTGCTTGTAAGTTTCGACGTGGTTTCACTATTCACTCAAGTCCCAATAAAAGAAACTCTTGAAATCATCAAAAATAAATACCAACCAGCCAAAGACCTCATGGAACTAACAGAACACTGCCTAACCAACACATATTTCATATACAAAGGACAAAGATACAAGCAAATTGAAGGAGCCCCTATGGGATCACCACTGTCACCCGTCATTGCAAACCTGTTCATGGAAGAATTCGAATCCAGAGCCCTGGCTAATGCCACCCACAAACCCAAACTATGGCTAAAAAACATTGATGACACATTTGTGATTTGGCCCCATGGAAAAGAAAACCTAAACAATTTCCTAACACACCTAAACAACACACACCCCAAAATCAAGTTCACCATGGAAACGGATATAAACAAACAACTACCATTCCTAGATGTACTAATCTACAAAAGAACAGATGGCACACTGGGACACACCATATACCAAAAGAAAACACACACCAATCGCTGCCTCAACGCCCAATCCCACCACCACCCAGCACAGATAAATTCCGTAGCGAAAACACTAATTACCAGAACCAAATGCCTGGCAGACAAGACACATATAAAGACTGAACTATGCACCCTGACTGAAGTATTGACAGCCAATGGCTTCCACAAAAACAAAATCACCAACTTGATCCACAAAAACACACCAAGACATAACAGAGACCTAGAAGATCAACAGATCCATGGAACAGCTGTCCTGCCCTACATAAGAGCTACTACAGATAAAATCAGTAAGATACTACACAGGCATCACATCAAGACTGCCTTCAAAACAGACAAAAAAATAGCAGCCATCCTGAGGAACCCCAAAGACAAAATTGACCTGGAAAACCAAGGCATATACGAAATTCCCTGTACATCATGCCCGGCCACATACATTGGACAGACCAATAGAAGAATAAGTACCCGCCTAGATGAACACAAAAATGCAGTAAAAAAGCTGGAACACACCTCCTCACTAGTCCAACACATGAAAACCACAGGTCACAACATCAACTTCAATGGCACTAAAACCCTGGCCACTATAGAAAATCCCAGCCACAGAATCATCAGAGAAGCCATAGAGATTGAAAAAAGACCTGACAGCATGAATAGAAGAGATGATTCCACCAGACTGTCAATCATTTGGAAGCCTGCACTCTCAAATAGAAAGATCTCCATGCCACAAGCCAGGCAAACACCTGGGCAAAAACAGACTCCCTCTGATAGCTCCAACCTAACCCACATATCTGTTGTATATATCTATATTTGTTTCTATCTTATATACCTTATATTCTATGTGTCTTTCATATTAATCTCTTAAGACCTCTTAAATTCGTTATGTCAATCTAATCTTATTTTTTTATATCTATTCTCTAACCATTCATACCATTTATGCCATATTGCATAATATTCGGAGTTCTCCTTCTCTTTCATTTCTAAAGTAAGCATGTCCATTTCTGCACATTGCAGTATTTTTTTAATAATTAACACATCATGGGGGATATTAGGTCCTTTCCACATTTGTGCAAAAACTATTCTGGCTGCTGTCAGAATATGCAAAATAATGTATTTTATCTTTTTGGGGTATTGATCTGTCATTATTCCTAAAAGGAAAAGTTCTGGTTTAAATTCAGTTTGATATTTGGTCATTTCTTGAAGACAATTTTTTATTTTAATCCAGTATTTCCTGGTCTCGGGGAATAGCCACCACATATGATAGAAGGTACCGTCATTTTGTTCACAGGAAATGCCATATTTCTAACTGAGAGCAATTCCTGCAGTGTTTTAAGCTGATACTCTTTACCATTCTTATAACAGGAACCACCTGCTGTCTATAGAGCTGTGAATACAATTCATGTGGGACAGTCTTCCTCAATCAGATGCCCTCAGGATATGTTGGGAATTGAGCTGAATAGACTTGATGTTATTGAGATGCCCTCAATATGTGTTGGCAATTGAGCTGCATGAAGTTGATACTCTTCACCATTCTTAGAATGGGACCCATCTATGGAGCTGTGAAAATAATTTACCTGGAACAACTTTCCTCAATCAGATGCCCTTAAGATGTGTTGGGAATTAAGCTGCCTGATGTTATTGAGATGCCCTCAATATGGGTTGGGAATTGAGCCACACAAAGTCAATGTTCTTCACCATTCTTAGAACAGGACCCACCTATGGAGTTGTGAATATAATTCATCTTGGACAACCTTTCCAATCACGTATCTCCAAGATGTGTGGGGAATTCAGCTGCAAGAAGTCCTGCTGTGCTTGGACATGAGAGAGCCAACAAGAAGGACCCTGGTTGAGGAAAGTAGCACTAGAAGCGTCAAACAGAAAGCAGTTCCCCAAATACATAGTAGCAGATTGGGTTGAGTTTGCCTGAAATGTTGAGCAGGCAGAACAAAAGCAGCCGGTGGCATTGTGCTGATGCCCGCAACATATTAAGAAGCTGCAGCCATTCTCCACCACCCCCACTGCCCGCAGCAGCCGCTTCCTATCCAAACAATTTGGCACTAATAAGCTCCATTTATAACAGTAAGCATGGGTTTGGCAGAATAATTGTCACTAAATACCATTCAAGGCTTTCTTGCTGTTTTCCTGCAAGTCACTAATTATTCTGCTGCTGAAATAGCATCCAAAGGAGCCACTGAATGCCAACAAATGGGAAGCTTAGCACTCATTTGACAAGGCAGTGGCAAGGCCTGATTAGGAATTATACCAAGGCTATCATCCCTTCAACAATGCCTCTTGCCCTGCACGCGTCATCTGCTGGCCAGTCACAATGAAATGAAAGGGCCAGCTTGAACTCTGGTTGCTACTTGCAAAACAGGTGCTTTCATTGGCTGGTAGATCCAGAGGAAGGAAAGGACGATGATTAGAGGAGGCAGTCGAAAGCCTTTAGCTCTTGCTGGGACCACAAGCAACAGTTGGGATACACTTCAAAGAGGCAGAGGTTAGGAGAAGGGCACTCTTCTTTTTGCACATATGACTGAGCTATTAAAAAAAAAAATGGTGGAGCTAAAACACATAAAATCTAGAAATGCTCATTAAAAATTGGCAGATGAAAACAAGCCCAGCTATGGCTCATTCTCTTCCCATTTTGTTTCCCATGCTTATGTACAATTCCTCAGGAGCTCTTCTTAAACTTGGGGAAGAGGTTAGGGAATAAAAGAAGAAGCACCTTCTTCCCCTTCTCACTCATTCTGCACTTGAGGAAGCAAAAGAGCAGTTACATCTAATGCAAAGCATCTTCAATAACTTATCTTCTCCCCTATTCATGTATCATCTTGAAATTTTTCAATAATTAGAAAAGCCACCAAGCCACGCCCACAGAACTGGTGGTAAAAAAATTTGAAACCCACCATTGATACACTTGTATCACAAAGACTATGTGTTCTCAACTGAACTATGTTCCCAAACTGGAACATGCTGTTTATCTCTCATCCTCAAGAAGAATGTGTTCTGTATGAAGAATGTGTTCTTTCTGATTGGCCAAAAAGTCCACTCGCGGAATGGTTGTTCAGGAACCAATCCGGCAAGCCCGCCAAATGGTGGGAACAATCAAAAGAGTGTCATTGGTCACAAGCCGCAGGCAAGCCACTATAAAAAGGGCTGCCGCAGCTTGGGTTGTTGTTCTGTGTACTTTTGCCTTGCAAATTTAATAAATAGTTGTTGTTTGGAACCCAGTCTCACGCACTTCTTTCTGGATGGAACACTGGCGACGAAGATGGGATTGTCGTAGAAGGAGAGACCGAAGCACATGGCAATCTGAACCGAGAGAGAGAGATGGCTGGTAACAACGTGCTGCCCATACCATTCAATCCTGATGAGGAGGATTGGGAATCATATATCGATCCCTTTCTTATGTTTTTAGAAAGCAACGAAATGGAAGAAATCTCAGACCAAAGGAAGAGGGCTGTCTTCCTTACACACTGTGGACTGGCTGTTTTTGAAATGGCGAAGGTGCTGGCAAAACCCAGAGATGTCAAACAGATGACTTGCTCCAACCTGAACAGAATGCTCCAAGCACACTGCGCACCGGTGGTCTCGAATTTAATAAAAAGGCACGAATTCTATAAGAGGGACCAGAAGGAGGATGAAATGATCAGAGATTTTGTAACAGCCTTGAGTCACATCGGAGGAGCCTGTGAGTTCCAGAACATGGAAAAGGCCATGAGGGACCACGTGGTCCTCGGTCTGAAGGACACTACCCTTCAGAGCAAACTCCTGAATAGGCCAAACATAACTGTGGCCGAGGCAATTGCAGAGGCAACCGCCGCCGAAGCAGCTAAGAAGTCAGCAGCCACCATGCAGCAAATGAATGCAATACCAGACCTGCCAATCCAACCCAGGGAGAAGAAGGCAGAGGGAGGAAAGAAACAGCTCACAGCAACATTTCCTCGTCAAATTTAAAAACCACACCGAAATCTTGCCTCTGACCATCGTCAACCGAGACCGCCCTAGTCTGCTAGGGATCGAATGGTTCATGCCCCTGGGAATCGGGATCAACCGCATCGCCACATCCAACTGGGAGGAGAGCCTGCTACAAGAATTCCAAGATGTTTTTGATGGAACTCTAGGCAAGTACAAGGGGACCCCAATTTCATTTAGCCTAGACCCAAAAATAGCCCCATCTGTTTAAAAGCCAGATGCGTTCCATTCGCATTAAAACCAAAAATTGACAAGCAACTGAATAAATTAATAGCTCAAGGGGTTTTAAAGCCAATTGACCATGCCAGGTGGGAAACACTTATCATTACCGGTGAAGCCAGATGGGTCAGTGCACATTTGCGGAGACTATAAGGCAACCCTGAACCATGCGCTCCAACAAAGCGCATACCTAGTACCGGTAGTGCAACATTTACTGCACTCGCTAGGGAGAGGAAAAATTTTTGCGAAACTCGACCTCGCACAGGCATATCAACAACTACCTGTTGATCCTATTATAGCAGAGGCACAGACTATTGTAACACATAGAGGGGCATTCAAGTGTAACCGCCTCCAATTCATCATTAGCGTTGCCCCAATTGTGTTCCAAAGCCTCATGCAATGCCTGCTAAATGGAATCAAAGGTGTCATCCCTTACTTTGACAATGTACTAGTCTCAGCAAAAAATGCCAACCAGCTAGACACCAGGTTAAGAGAAGTATTAACAAGATTTAGAAAATCAGGCCTCAAAGTAAAAAGAAAGAAGTGTGAATTAGCCACCAACCTGGTCGAGTTTTTGGGCTATTTAATCGATGAACAAGACATTCACCCCACCCCCAAAAAAGTGAAGGCTATAAAAGATGCTCCTAGGCCCAGGAACAAAACTGAACTTCAAACATTCCTAGGCCTCATAAATTTTTACAACATGTTCCTGCCCCATAAGGCAACAATAGCAGAATCCCTACATCGACTGTTAGATAAAAAAACCACTTGGACATGGGGCCACCGGGAACAAAAAGCTTTCCAGGGTATCAAAGATCTATTAACGTCCAACACCGTTCTCATCCAGTATAGCAATAACCTGCCCTTGACGGTCACCTATGATGCATCGCCTTTTGGGGTCGGCGCCATTCTGAGCCACCAGCTACCAGACGGCAGAGAGGCACTGGTCACCTTTTACTCCAAGACGCTCTCCAAGTCAGAACGCAATGACAGCCAACTCGATAGAGAAGCCCTTGCAATCATCACCGGAGTCAAAAGATTCCATGAGTACCTTTACAGTAGAACTTTTTCAATAATAACCGATCACAAGTCCCTTCTTGGAATCCTAGCAGGCAACAAGCCAACCCTGAACATTCGATCACCTAGAATGATGAGGTGGTCTGAGTTCCTTGCTGCCTACTCCTACACGCTGATTCACCGACCTGGCAAAGCCATCACACACGCCGACACCCTGAGCCATTCCCCACTGCCCATCACAAAAGACGACCCTGTACCAACTACCTCCACACTTCAGCTTGAGACCTGCCACTGATTGCAGTGGAAGTCGCGAGAGCCACAGCTAAAGACCCCTTGACAGCGCGCATATTAAATTGGGAAGGTAAAGGCTGGCCAGAGGAGAACAAAACTGAGACTTTTAAACCATTTTCATACCAGAACTGTCCATAGAAAAAGGGTGCATTTTATGGGGTGACAGGGTGGTGATTCCGAACAGTCTCCAGGAAGATGTTCTGGGCATGTTGCACGAGGTGCACCCGGGCATAGTCAAAATGAAAGCCCTGGCCAGGAGTTACGTCTGGTGGCCAGGGCTGGATAAAGACATTGAACGCTGGATTGCAACATGCCATGACTGTTAAAAATCGAGGCCTACCCCCCACAGGCACCAGTAAGAGACTGGGAAACTCCCCAGGGTCCATGGTCTAGAGTACATATTGATTTTGCTGGGCCAATGAAGGGAAACACATTTTTGATAGTCGTGGATGCATACTCGAACTGGTTGGAAGTCCTCCTCATGGCTTCCACAACCACCGAAGCTGTAATGAAACAGCTAAACAAACTCTTTGTGACACTTGGGCTACCTGATGTACTGGTTTCGGATAATGGTTTCGGATAATTTACAGCGTTGCAATTTGAACAGTATCTGGCTGCCCAGGGTATTCGATATGCCTTAACTGTGCTGGCCCATCTGGCTGCGAATGGCAGGGCTGAACGCATGGTCCAGCACACTAAAGAGGGCCTAGAGGGAATGGACAAAGGGGACATATAAGACAAACTAAACCAACTACTAACTTTGCAGCATATTACCCATAGCAGAACAATCAACAAAAGCTCAGCAGAACTCCTAATGTGTAGGAAACTATGTTCCTACCTGGACAGATTGCACCCCACTTACACCTGGGACAACCCCCCCCCCCAATTCCTCCAGCAAATACCATATGTTTGAAATCGGCAACCTGGTCTATGCCAAAAACCTCACTGGGGACCCATTGTGGCTTCCAGCCACCATCACCCAAATTACAGGCCCCCGGTCCTACCGCTACTCTTAGACAACAGTAGGGAATGGAAGCGGCACATAGTCCAGCATCGTTCCCACCACCTCGAACGAAAAAACACCATAGAATCAAAAATAAATATCGACCTAAAAACAACCAAGGGGGGAGGGGAATACAAATAAATAAAAAAGGGAGAGATGAACCTCCCATAACAAGACAACTAACACTACAAAAAGACAATTTAACTAAACAAAAAGAGCACTCATGGTTAGATGAACCCCAAGAAAGGAATCCAGGAGCTGGAGAGCGAAGCAAGGCCTTCCTGGAAGGAGGCAGCCAGGCCAGCTCGACCAACCCGGTCAAACCAGGAGGGAGCGGCAGAGCCATCTCAACCGGCCCAAGAGACTCAGGCGGGAGCAGCAAGGCTGACTCACCCTTCCAGGAGGTTCCATGGAGAAGGATCAGAGAAACAGTGATCCTGTCTGAACCGCTCAAAGATCACGCTGCGACTGAGCTGCCAGGACTAGAAAAAGCCCCACCTACCTGTGTGATTATGTAACGCATGTCAGACTGAACTAAGGGGGGAGGGGTGTTCTGTATGGAACTTGGTAGGTTCCAAGTTCCTCTTTCTGATTGGCCAAAAAGGCCACTCGCAGATTCGTTGTTCAGGAACCAATCCGGGAAGCCCGCCAAATGGTGGGAACAGTCAAATGAGTGTCATTGGCCACAAGCCGCAGGCAAGCCACTATAAAAAGGACTGCCACAGCTTGGGTTGTTGTTCCATATACTTTTGCTTTGTGAGTTTAATAAATAGTTGTTGTTTGGAACCCAGTCTCACGCACTTCTTTCTGGACGGAACAGAATGCTTTGGGAAGTCATTGTTGAACAAATTAAGCTCTTCTTGGAGCCTTCATATCTGAGGCTCATGCAGTGAGAAAATGCACAGGAAATGGAGATGCTTGCAAACTATTTTGTCTTCGCTTGAGCTCTTGTGAAAATAAAGAAAATCAGAACCAATCAGGAAATCCATCTTTTATCTGTGTATTTATTTTATGACATTTATAAAAATATTATTTCTTTGAGTATATGCAAGTATTGAGACTACAGAAGATTTTGTTTTCTACTAGCAAGGTTTCAATCAACCGTATGCAAAATAAATCAGCAACATTAACTAAAAATGAACATTCATGTTGTTCTATAATGTCAACACACACAAACGTCTAAGTTTCATTTTAAGCATCTTGGGCAAAATCTTTAATTTCTTTGGCTGTTGGAGGGATCCACCTACAGTGCCAGAATCTTGATCAAATATATCTCTGATATCTTGGAGAAATGAAGACTCTACGTCTGCAGCTATAAGTGGCGCACTGTGAATTTTGGAAAGAAATTCTACATCCTATTAGTAGTCACATCATGATTTTTACTGAAACAGCAGGCTGAAATTTGAGCAGGGAAATAAGTTTTCCAAAGGATAAGGTAGAGCTCTTTGCTTCCATGCAAAATTGCAAACTGTTGGGCAAATGTGGCAAAGGGGAGGAATGTGTATGTGTGGGTGTGTAGGTGTGTTTTATCATTCTAAGCAAATTAATGTTTTATAATTGGTAACTTGATGTATCAGTGCGTATCGAGCATTATAATAATGACCTTTTATTTACAGGCTAGTTTGCTGTTTTCTCATTTTAAGAAATATCTGTCACTTAATTACTTCCTCCCCTTTAAAGCTGTGGGATACTGGATGCATTGTGCTGAGGATCAAAAAGTTCTTGATTGTTCCAGGATGATGACACATTTTCTCCACCTGCTAAGTGTATGCCCAACCTAATTTGTTTTTTGTCAAAGATTTTTGTAAATGTTTTAAAAAGTGAACAGGAAGACTGCAAACCAGAGCACCAGCCTCAAGCCTGAGCTATATTTTGGCCCTGCTTTACAGCCCAATGTTAACTCCTGAGGCACCCTGAGAAAATCAAATGTGTGTGGGGAAGG
Organism: Laticauda colubrina; assembly: GCA_015471245.1. Taxonomy (NCBI): domain Eukaryota; kingdom Metazoa; phylum Chordata; class Lepidosauria; order Squamata; family Elapidae; genus Laticauda; species Laticauda colubrina. The sequence continues at coordinate 110,418,559 of BLBF01000003.1, read as the reverse complement.
AGGGCTGCATTTCAATGCTGGGGTTACCTTTGGGTACACAGGTATTTGTAGTTGGTGATACCCTCCCTGGCAATAACCACTTTGAAAACAATAACAATGGTGCACCCTGAAAAATCCAAATGTGCCCCCAAAGGTCAGGGATGCTGGATGAACTATCCAGTAAATAGCTTATCTGAGCATCTGCTCCAAGGCAGGTAATATTTTCCGTGAACAAAAAAAATCTTCTGTACATCCACCCTTCCATGTCATGGCTTCTGGTGAAATGATAGGCACAAGATCTGCCTGATTATTGTATAGAGCTCCAGATTTTCACTGTTCCGCATTTGGAGCTCAAGAAACACAAATGATGTCACTTGTTTTTTATCTCCCAATAAAACTCAGAAAGCTCCTAGAAATGTATCTTCTGCTGTGGTAGTTGTTTTGGATTTTGAATACCTGCTTTTAAAAGCCAAAAATCTTAAATCTGAATGGCCCACAAATTCAGATTCAAATGTATTCATCCACAGCTAAATCTGCTATCCAGGAATCGAAAACAAATCTAGATCTGAGACTGATAAAATATTTGACTTTCTTGTCATTGTCTTTCTGCAATGTTTTTGAAAAGATCCAACAGATTTCCATCACATAGTTGCCTGACTTGGTATCTGGAGTAATCTTGATAATAGATCCTGGATAGTGCTGTGATTTTCTGTCAGACACAAGAAAATGGCATAACCTCACTTGAAGATGTTATTTAATTTAAATAATTGAAATTTAAAATTATTGGGTTGAACTACAAAGTCATAGGTTGGACCTTTGAGGTAAGTTAGATCAGGAAAGAGATTCTACAAGGACCACTGGAACTCCATTGTTGCAAGGTCCAATATCAAAACCTTGAAGGCCTGAGAGAGTTTCTATGTTCAAACCTTTATATCAAAGAGAACCAAGATGAAGCAATCTTGAGTTTCTTTCTTACCCCCTCTTCTCTTTGGGAGCTAAACCATTTTAATGGAATCATTCTTGCCTTTTGTCTCCAAGGACTTCTCCCTACTCCTCTACATCCAAACAATGTGACATTGTTGCCACAAATATCATATGTGTTTATATAAGTGCTAACCATGAGTCAGGTTCAGCTCAAAATTATCTTTGCCATTTTAATAATATGAATGCTCCCGTCTTCCGTTTGGAGCTTCTTCGGCGACAGACCGAAACCTCATCTCTCCGAGGCTTCGATCAGTGCTCGCTGCTGGAGCGGCCCAAGCCGGCTGGTTTCGGGGCTAAGCCACCCCATAGAGGTAGTGAAGAGAGGGGAGACTGCCTGCAGGGTTGAGGAGAGCCGCATCTCTCCTTCCCAGTTGGCAATTACTCCCTTTCCCAAAGGCGGTTGCGGCGGTGGTCAGAAATGGCCACCACAAAGAAGAACTCAACCAGGAAAAAATATGCAGGAGGAAGATAAGAAGAGAAAGTTTTGGTTGACCGGATCAAACAACAAAAACAACAAATAAGGTACCCTGGAATTGAAACTTAACAACATTGTTCCCAAAGAAGATCTTGAAGCTGCAAAGGAGGGAGAGAAGGGAAAGGATTAGGTTTTTTCTTCCCTTCCTTATACTAACAGCTAAGAGACTTAAGCAAGAAATTGAAAAAAAAAATCCACTTTGACATTAATAGGCATCTAAGCTGGAAATAAAAGTCAAAAGGATAATAAAGATTTCTGGACATTTAAAACTTTTTAAAAGCTGGAAAGGAGAAAAAAAGAATACAAGGGCAGGATCTGGAAAAATGGAGGAGACTGCCTGGAATTAAGGAATGGAACTGTAATTAAAAGTGAAATTTTGATAAGATTCTTCAAAGATACATTTTAATGGAAACTTGGAAACAAAATAATAGAACCCCAGGAAGATAAAGTGAAAAAAAGAAGCAAGTAGTAACAGCCTTGGATTATTGGCTGATTGGTGATTTTTGGTTTTTGCAACTAGACTGACTAAAATTAACTGGGTGGTTGTTTAAAGTTTTTAAAATGGTATCACTCTTTGAAGAACTGAAAACGGAACTTAAACAATGGAAAGAAGATGCACAAGAAGGGAGAAGTTCTTTTGGCTTCGTGTTTCAATTTTTAGAAATGAAGATCTGGAACTATGAGAAGCAACAAGAAACGCTTGCAGAACAAGAAGAATGGGACAAAGAAGAAGCCATCTTTAATGATCAAATAATTTTAAGTGGGGGGAAAAAAGAAAAGGGGGGGAAAGAGAGTAAAAGGTTTAAGACAAAGAAGAAAAAACCAAAAAGAAGGACAATTTGAAAGATAAGTATAATATTAGATAGCAACAGAAGAGGGGATGACAGATGAGAGAGTTAGAATTAGAGAGACGAGGGGGCAAAAAGGGGAGGCAGAAGAAGAGGGGGAAGAAAGCAAGGAAAAGAAGTCATAAAAGACAGAAACAAGAAACAAGAGATATAGGGAAAAGATATAAGGATTTTAACTATAAACTTGTTTAGAGATAATGGGTGAAAATTTAATTGTAAAAAGGATTCTGTAATGGCACATAAGATAGCATTGTTATATTACAATAGAAATAATTTTAGAAAATATGATGATGGATAAAATATTTATTGTAATGTAGTGGGATGTTGTTAATAAATAAATAAATTAAAATGATTGAGAGAATTAAAAGGGAACATTTTTAATTATTAGTAATGATTTATAAAAATATAAGTAAGTAAGAAATATGGGGAAAAAAGAATTAATCATGGAAAGTTTATAAGTGTTCCCAAAGAAGTATGATATTCAATTGAAAAGAAATGTTAAAGATGTTAAGATTTTAATGCATATTAATAATAGAATTGAATTGGAATGGAATGTGTGTTTATTTACATATGTATATATTTTTTTCTTTTTAAGAATATAGTGTCTATTATAAGAATGTACCAAGCAGAATCCGATTGGAAGTTATGTATTATATTGAATGCTATAATCTCAAAGCTATACACTGAAGCTTAAATTAGAGTTTGAATGGACAAAATTAAAGGATATAAAGGTGTCATACTCTAATTGGTAACTACAGGGAAAAATTTGTTTAATAAGAAAAGATAATATCTAATTGTAACAGGACAGACAAAAGTATCAATATAATGATTTGAATTGAGATGAGATAATCAAAACAAAATTGAGAAAATTAAAATAGGGAAAAAACTATGTAGAAAATATAAAATGGTAATAAGATATGGAATAGAATATAAATATGAGCATGAAATTGAGTTTTGTGTCTGTATGAAGAAGTGATAACCTGGGACCATGCTATTTTCAAAAAATATGTTTTATTTGTATTTTGTTTTTTGTGAAAACCCAAATAAAATTTTCAAAAAAATAATAATATAAATGCTCCCTATGCAATTTTTATTTTCTGTCCTCTTCTGCTGGAAACTTTTGAAGGTCATGTGGGACTTCTGAGTGATGGTTTCTGCTTCTACTCATGGGATGATGTGCCTGAGGCTTTTGAGCCTCCCTGTTTCCCACAGAGTTGGGTACAGCCACCACTGTATGGTGTAAAATACCTTTTATCAATGGACAATTGTTCAGGAAATGGAGAAAAATCAATTTTCATTTGTTTTCACTTAATGAAAACCCCAAAAATTATATTATTCAACAGTACACAATAAAAGAAATCAGCTGGTGTTGGTATCTCGTAACCTACAAAATAAACTATTCTTGTAATAAGAATATTGGTAACAATCTTTTAGTATATGCCTCAGAGTGAGATTAAACCAAAGAAAGGTTTCACTGAAACCATTTGAAACACAATCATACTTAAGCTACCCCATTCTGTAATTATTGTATAGACCTCAGTTCCTTTCACAGCCAATTAGGCATTAGATAGATAGATAGATAGATAGATAGATAGATAGATAGATAGATAG
>BLBF01000003.1:110395051-110414652 GCA_015471245.1 Laticauda colubrina | reverse complement strand
GATAGATAGATAGATAGATAGATAGATAGATAGATAGATAGATAGATTTGTCCTTGTAATAGAAATTTTGATGTTCAAAGTCATTTAAGAGGAATCTCCTATGATAAGCTTATGCTGTAGAACAATTCAAGTTGTTAAAAATAAATCATTATCTTCTCAGAATTTTTTTAAAAAATGTTCAGTATTCAAAATAATCACTCCACTTCTAATAATAATATTAATTCTAGCTTTCCTGGCATCTCAAATAATGTATAAATTTACTAGACTACATGTAAAATATTGCCCTTTTCCATTATGAATTTTTTAAATCAAACTAATGTGTGTGAAAAATGTTTTCGATCAATTGCCAAATTAATTAGAAATTGAAAATACCATACATATTTATAGTTCTTTCGCAAGAAAATTATAAAAACTGATGTTCTTCAGAAATATGGGCCCTGAATGACACTCAGGCATCTCAGGCAACATGTTCAATTTCTACCTTAAGCTACAATCTGTACAGTCAATAGTCAGGATGATGCATGTTGGCTTCTCTGACACAGTGGTGGACATCTGAAATTTTAATTATGCAGGCAACAAGAAATACTAAAATGATCAAGAAGTCAAATGCATAGTGTTCTCTAAGTCTCCAAACAGAGGCTGAGTAAATCCCCTGTCACACAGCACCAATGGATGGAAAGAGGATGTAAAACAGAGAGAAACACTTGCCATCCGTTGGTTAATGCGATGCATCCATTCTGTACTCACTGCGTCCGTTTTTCATCCTCTCTATCCATCCAGCATCCGTCTACTGACATTTCATCCGCTCAAAATGTTTTGAGCTGCACACAACTTTTTGAGCGGAAAATGTATCCAACACGTCCGTTCTACATCCACTACGCATATGGGGAACATCCGTTAGACGTCCGCTATATCTGCTAGGCATCCGCTGCACATCTGTGCAACTCGCATCCACTCCAGTGGAAAATGGACACAGGGAGGAAGCGAAACGAACACGGAACGGACACGCAGCGTTAGGAGCACGGACGTAGAAGGGATGAAAGCAGATGCAGATCACATACAAAGCATTAAAACGGACAAAACGTTCATATAGGGGACGTATCTCGGATATTTAGGATGTCTGAAGGATGCCTAGAGGATGCAAAAGGCCACTTAGCGGAAAACCTATATTTCCTATAAAAAGGGGGAGAAATCACCTGGATCTCACTTTCAGTCCAGCAGCCCTGTGGTGCAGACTTCTTCAGCCTACATCTGGCTCTTGCTCTTCCACAGCATCCAGTCATCTCCACCATGGATCGTCACACACTCCTTTTTGTAGCCGCCATCATTCTATAACAGTGAGAAGCCCTCTACAGGCTCTTTCACCTGTTCTACATGAAGAAAAGGAGGCATCCAAGAAGTGTCTGGGTCCGAAGATGCATCGCGAGAAGAGCCGAGCATGGACTGTATAACAAGCTGATAGTGGAGCTGAGGAACGAAGACTATCGTTCATTCCAGAACTTCATGAGAATGCCTCCAGCCATGTTTGACGAAGTTGTGGAGCAGCTGAGACCCAGGTTGACCAAGGCAAACACCAACTTCCGGCCCAGCCTGGACCCTGGGCTGAAGGTGGTACTGACTCTGTGCCACCTGGCCTCTGGGACCACCTACAGGAGCATGCAGTACACCTGGAGGGTGCCACACAATACCATCAGCATTGTGGTCAGAGAAGTGGTGCAGGCCATCATCGAAGAATACCTGGAGGAGCTCCTCCAGTGCCCCTCCACTGAAGAAGGCTGGAAGAAAGTTGCAGAGCAGTGGTATCAGAGGTGGAACTTACCACACACCATTGGAGCCATAGATGGGAAGCATGTGGCCTGCAAAGCTCCAGCCAACTCAGGGTCCACTTATCACAACTACAAGGGCTTCTTCAGCATCATCCTCTTCGCCATGGTCGATGCTGACTACAAGTTCATGTACACCAATGCTTCAGGCAACGGGTCATCTTCAGATGCCCAGGTACACAACGCCAGTCACCTCAAGGAGGGGCTGGAACGCAACCTCATCATGGGCTTCCCAGATCCAGACCCCCCCATCCAACAATACAAAAGATGTGCCCTACTTCATCGTGGGGGATGATGCCTTCTCCCTCAGAACCTACCTCATGAAGCCCTACACTTCCAGATGCCTCACCCGTGAAGAGAGGATCTTCAACTAGAGGCTGTCCAGGGCAAGACGGGTGGTGGAGAACACCTTTGGTATCCTGGCCAACAGGTTCCAGGTACTTCTCACCACCATGCAGCATCGTCCAGGGACAGTGAAGAACATTGTGGAAGCTTGCTGCATCCTGCACAATCTCATGCGCACCCATTACCCAGGGTTGCAGAACAGGCTTGTGGACCACCAACAAGGGAATGGGGACATGGAGCCTGGTGAATGGAGGCAAGGGCAAAACCTGATAGATACTGTGGATGTGCAAGGCCCCAACAGAGCTTCACGTGAAGGGAAGAAGCAGCGCAACCTCCTGAGACACTGGTGCAACTCCCCAGCTGGAGCAGTGGAGTGGCAAGACATGATGGTGGATGCTTAATGGATGCTTCCTTCAGCCTGTCACATCACACTGATGAGATTGGGCCATGTATGTTGAGTGGCCCTACAGTGAACAGGGCATTTAATAAAGAGTTGTGTTTATGTTGAAATGTGTTGATGAATGATTACATTGTTATTGATAATAAAGGACCATATGTGTGGCACGTGGGAGGGTGGACCATACAGTCCCACTATGCTTGCACTGGAGGTTTATCTATCCCACAGCTATTACCCATCCCACAGGTATCCCTGCCCATCCCACTGCTATCTTAAACCATCCCACAGGTATTACCCATCCCACAAGTATCCCTGCCCATTCCACTGCTATCCTTACCCATCCCACAAGCATGCAAAGACTTAAACCATTTCTAAAAGTTTCCTCCAAGACTTTATTTACTAAAATAAATGAACCAAGTGTGTGAAGCAAAGATAAACTTTATTAATAACAAACTGTAAAAGCAAAATGACCCAGGAAAAGTGTCCCAAGCAAAGATAAAGTCAACAGGTAGCAACCCAGTCTTTGGCACTCTTCTCAGTCACTCTGAGGCGTGCCCATAGTCTCAGGGGTGAAGGGTCCAGGTGCTGTGGAGGTGGCTGCTCCTGGAGTGCTGGTCTGAGGTGCCATTGGGATGTCTGGCCCTGAGAGGACAACAGGGGATGGTGTGTGGATCAAGCTCTCAGAGAGCTGGCTCAGACCCGTGATGTTGAGAGCCCCTTCCTCCATGACATGGGGTGTCAGCCCCAATACCAATGACAGATGTTCTGAGTCCGGGCTTGGCTGTGGGGTGGAGGAAGGAGCAGTGTAGTGGTGCTGTCTGGCCAGTGTAGTGGCGCTCCACAGATACCTGCCTGGACACAGGAGCTGACTCTTTGCCAGAAGAGGACTGGCTCTCTGTGGGCTGCCTGAGAGAGAGGCTAGACAGAGGGGCTGCTCCTCGGTGGTGGATCTCACCCTCCAAGAAGCTGCACTTGGCCATCATGTAGGTCTCCTGGTCGGTGACCTTGACCGCGGCCTGGCCAGACTTCTTGAGGTGCAGCTTCCCGTACCAGGTGTGCATGTGCTTCTACCACCCGAGGAGGACCTTCGAAGTGTAGCCCAGGCTCTCTGCCTTCTCTCTCCAAGCAGCCTGCTTCCTCTTGGTGTCTCGATAGAGCCTGTGTCCCTTCTGCCATAGGTACTCATTCTTCCTCAGCCATTCGAGCACCTCATCCTCATGTTCCTCTTCTATGGAGTATTGCCTCCTCTCCCATTCTTGTGTATGCCTCTTCCTCCCTCTGGCAGGGCCTTCTGGGCCCTCATCAGAGGGGCTTCAAGTTTCTAGGGGCTGCTCCACCACACCCCACCACCACCAACAACAGCAACAACAACAGTAGCAGCAAAAGCAGCATCAGCAGCACCAGCAGCACCAGCAGCACCAGCAGCACCAGCAGCAGCAGAGTAAGCACCAGCAGCACCAGCACCAGGAGCAGCGCCAGCAGAGTAAGCCCCAGCAGAAGCCCCAGCACCAGAAGCAGCACCAGCAGAAGCCCCAGCAGAGTCAGGCTGAGCAGCAGAAGCCCCAGCAGAAGCAGAGTCAGGGCCAGGGGGTGGGGTGGTGGCTCTATCCTTCTTGCCAGGGCTGGCAGGAATAGGCACATGCTTCCTCTTCTTCCCCATGGTTGTTGGCTGGAGATGTGTCTGGCAGCAGGTCTTTCCTCTGAATGGTGACCTGCTTGCGAGCTGCATCCTTTTATATCTGTGGGGCTGATGCAATTGCATCCTCCCCGCATGCGTAGTGAACGCTTTGCATCCGCTAGGCATCCACTAGGCTTCAGTGATGCATCCGCTGTAACTGCTCGGCATCCGCTCTGCATCCATTCCTTCCGCTGTGCGTCTGCTTCGCTGTGCTCCCCTGGAAGCCCTGCGGATGTGCTATCCACTTCCATCCGCTTCCATCCACTAGGCTTCCATGGAGCATCCGCTTTACATCCTGGCTACATCCTCTCCCCGTCCATTCCTTTCCGTTGTTGTCCGATCTGTTTATGCAAATTTGGATCACTTTTGAGAGCGGATAACAAAGGATGGAAAATTTTCTCATCTGCTGTGTCCTTTTTACATATTTTTTGCATCCATCGGCCTATGTGACAGGCCCTTAACCATTTGTTGGAGATTCTCTAGCTATGGATCAGTTGTTGTCATAATTTAGCTATGTTAGCTATGAAGTTCTCCTCCAATACTCTACTGAGAGAGGAGAGAGGAGTTCCTGCTTTCCAAGCATGTCAAACCTGTTTTTGGTCAGTCCTCATTCCAGTCTGTTGCCTCTCAGAGTTTTATACAAACTATTTTATTAACTCTTTAAGCCCATGTCACACTGCCCAACGGATGCAAAAAGGACACAGTGGACGAGCAAAATGTTCCATCCATTGTTATCCGCTCTCAAAAGGGGCAAAAATTTGCATAACCGGAGCGGATAACACGGATGCGGGGAGGACGCAGGGCAGATGCAAAGCGGATGCGGAACGGAAGCCTAGCGGATGGAAGCAGATGAGAGCGGATGGCGCGTCCTCTAAGCTTCCGGGGGACCTCAGAAAAGCGGACGTGGAACGGGGGACCTCAGCAAAGCGGATGTGGAATGGATACAGCGGATGCACAGCGGATGCCGAACGGATGAAGCAGATGCACAGCGGATGCACAGCGGATGCACAGCGGATGCACAGCGGAAGCCTAATGGATGCCTGGCATTAATTGCGCATGTGGGGAGGATGCATTGCGTCAACCCTGCGGATATAACGGAAGCAGCTCGGAAGCAGATCACCATTCAAAGGAAAGACCTGCTTCCAGACACATCAACTGCCTTGCCTGCCATGCCTGCATGTCTGCCTTCCAGCCTTGCTACCAGCCTTGCTGCCAGCCTTCCTGCCAGCCTTGGTGCCTGCCTGCCTGCCTGACAGCCTTCCTGCCTGCCTTGGTGCCAGCCTCCCTGCCAGTCTTCCTGCCAGCCTTGGTTCCTGCCAGCCTCCCTGCCAGCCAGCAACCCCACAACCATGCGGAAGCACAGCAAGCCTCAGCCATCTGCTGCCAGCCCTCACTCTGGTTCTGCTGGGGCTTCTGCAGCACGGGCTCACTCTTCTGGGGCTGGCGCTTCTGCTGCTTCTGCTTCTGGAGGAGCTGATGACAAGCACTCCAGCACCAGCCACTTCCAAAGCACCTGCACCCTTCACCCCTGGGACTGAGCGACCAAGAGGAGTACCAGAGACTCATTTTTGTCTTATAGCTTGTTGTTAATAAAGTCTATTTATGATTCACACACTTGCTTCATTTCTTTTTTTTAATAAAGTCTTGGTGTAAACTTTTAGAAATGGTTTAAGCCTTTGCATGCTTGTGGGATGGGTAAGGATAGCTTTGGAATGGGTTAGGATACCTGTGGGATGGGTAATAGCTGTGAGATGGGTCAGGATAGCAGTGGGATAGATAAACCTCCAGTGCAAGCATAGTGGGACGGTATGGTCCACCCTCCCAGGTGCCACGCCTACGGCCCTTTATTATCAATAATAATGTAATAATCATCCACACATGTCAACATAAACACAACTCTTTATTAAACGCCCTGTTCACTGTAGGCCAACCAAACATACATGGCACAATCTCATCCATGTTATGCGACAGCCTCAAGGAAGCATCCATTAAGCATCTACCATCCTGTCTTGCCACTCCACTGCTCCAGCTGGGGAGTTGCACCAGTGTCTCAGGAGGTTGCGCTGCTTCTTCACTTCATGTGAGGCTCTGTTGGGGCCTTGCACATCCTCAGGGTCGATCAGGTTTCGTCCTTGCCTCCATTCCCCAGGCTCCATGTCCCCATTGCCTTGCTGGAGGTCCACGAGCCTGTTCTGAAAGACTGGGTAGCGGGTGCGCATGAGATTGTGCAGGATGCAGCAAGCTTCCACGATGTTCCTCACGTTCTCTGGCCAATGCTGCATGGTGGTGAGAAGTACCTGGAACCTGTTGGCTAGGATGCCAAAGGCATTCTCCACCACCCGCCTTGCCCTGGACAGCCTGTAGTTGGAGATCCTCTCTTCACGGGTGAGGAGTCTGGAAGTGTAGGGCTTCATGAGGTAGGTTGTGAGGGAGAAGGTGTCATCCCCCACGATGAAGTAGGGCACATCTTGTGTGTCGTTGGGCACGGGTTCTGGATCTGGGAAGCCCACAATGAGGTTGCCATCCAGCTCCTCCTTGGGGTGACTGGCGTTGTATACCTGGGCATCTGAAGATGAGCCCTTGCCTGAAGATTGATGTACATGAACTTGTAGTCAGCATCGACCATGGCGAAGAGGATGATGCTGAAGAAGCCCTTGGAGTTGAAATAAGTGGACCCCGACTTGGCTGGAGATTTGCAGGCCATGTGCTTGCCATCTATGGCTCCAACGGTGTGTGGTAAGTTCCACCTCTGATACCACTGCTCTGCAACTTTCTTCCAGCCTTCTTCAGTGGAGGGGCACTGGAGGAGCTCCTCTAGGTATTCTTCGATGATGGCCTGCACACTTCTCTGACCACAATGCTGATGGTGTTGGATGGCACCCTCCAGCCGTACTGCATGCTCCTGTAGGAGGTCCCAGAGGCCAGGTGGCGCAGAGTGAGTGTCACCTTGAGCCCAGGTTCCAGGCTGGGCCAGAAGCTGGTGTTTGCCTTGGTCAACCTGGGTGTCAGCCATTGCACAACTTTGTCAAACATGGCTGGAGGCATCCATTCAATTCTTATTTAAACTTCAATATATACCTTAAATTTATGACCTTCAATATAATACATAATACATAACTTCCAATCGAATTCTGCTTGGTACATTCTTATCATTCACACTCTTAAAAAAAAAAAGGATTATAAATATATGTAATTATAAACCCTTATTCCATTCCAATTCAGTTCTATCATTAATAATCATTAAAGTCTTAACATCTTCAACATTACTTTTCAATCAAATATCATACTTCCTTAAAGACACATATAATCTCCATAATTAATTTTTCTCTAATTTCTCTTCACATGTTTTATAAATCATTAAATATTCATTTTGTTACATTTATTTATTGACAAGCATTCCACTAAGTTAGGATAACTATTTTATCAAACATTTTAATCATACATGATTTCATATTTTCTGAATTTTTCTGAAAATTTCTGAAAATAATTTTCTGAAATTATTTCTACTTCTAATATAACAATACTATCTTATGTACCTTTGAAGAATCCCTTTTTCCATTAGATTTTCACCCATTATCTCTAAATAGGCCCTGTTTCTCTATATTTTGTTTCTGTCCTTTATAACTTTTTTTCCTTTCTTTCTTCCCTCTCATCTTCTCCCTCCCCTTTTTACCCCCTTGTCTCTCTAGTTCTCATTCTCTCTTCTGCATTTCCCTCTTCTGTTGCTTTCTGATTTTATGCTTATTTTTCACTCTATTCTTTTTTTGGGTTGTTTTCCCCAATCTTAGACTTTCCATTCTCTTTCCGCCCCTTTCCTTTTTTTTTTCCCCAACTAAGATTACTTGTTCATTAAAGATGGCTTCTTCTTTGTCACAATCTTCTTGTTCTGCAGGCATTTTTTGTTGTTTCTCATTGTTGTTTCTGAATCTCCATTTCTAAGAACTGAAATACGAAGCCTTAACCTCTCCTGATAAAAATTTGGATGTTTGGCAACGGGTTCATATTTATGACGATTGCAGTCACCTGGGGTCATATGATCATATTTTTGCAAGCAAAGCCAATGAGGAAGCCAGATTCGCTTTACAATTGTGTTACTAACTTAACAACTGCAATGAATCACTTAACAACTATGGCAAGGAAGGCCATGTGGCTTGTGCCTATATTGTAAGATCTGTAAGAATTGGCTGTCCAGACAATTAAACAATACTATCAGGAGCAAGGAGGTGGATGTTCTCTGTCACATGTGTCCTCTGCTCAGAAATTAAGGCTCAGGGTTATTTGAGTTGGGCATCCTAGAAATTTGAAAAATAAATAAATGAATAATTGAAGATTTTACCTCTTGGCAATAAGAAGGACAAGGAGAGTTCATTTCATTGTCCAGGTATCAAATGTAACAGATATGCTGCTCAGGTATATCTAAAAGTATTATTATTTTTCTCTGAGTTGAACTAAAGTATGTAATTATTTCTTCACAGAACATAATAACTTTAGAAAATTACAAAACATGTGTTTTAATGACGCATTGTTCTAGTTGCAGCTCCAAGAAAACAATGATTTAATCTTTTTTTTTTTGTAAAAAAATACTGAGGCCCAGTAAGCCTACAGTATTATTTTTGTTACATAATCTGAGATATAGTGAGGAATAAAAATCATTTTCTCACTGTTAGGAGAAAGCAGGCAGTATCCAGTTACTTAATCCATTGTCTTGAACATCTGCAAATCAAATTGATTTATTGATGGCAAATATTTATAAATATAATGTGCTTTTTGGTCTTGTAGGATTTAGTGATCCCTCTGGGGCTGAAAATGCCTCAGGTCCAATTAATATTTGATTTTAACCTTATTTTATTACTTTCATTGTACAATGTTGGAAGGGATTTTAAGATCATCTATTTCAACTTTCTACTCAGTGCAGGAATCCAAACAAAGGATTTCCAACAGTGGCCACCTAGCTCCTATTTAAATGAACCAATATAAGAGGTTGTACCAGCTCTCAAAGTAGTCTTTTGAACAAACTCAGCACCAGGTAGTTTTTTCCTCACATCCAGCTGAAATCTATTCTTTGTAATTTGTAATTCTATCCATCTGGAATACTCTAAATAATTCTGATTTGCTGTCTACATGACAATTCTTCAGATACTTGAAGACAACTGTCATTATTACCTGCAGTGTTCAAAATAAAAACATCACTGCGGGCAACGGTTCCTCAAACATCTTTCTTTCTAGAAGCCTTATAGTCCAGATTACTCTCTCTTGGACAAGTTTGTCAATATCCTGCCTAAAATCCAGTGCCCAAAATTGGATGCAACATTCTAGGTATGGTCTGACCAACACAAAATAGATCAGGAATGATGAGTTGTGTTGGTCTTAAGATTATGTTTCTGTTGATGTTGCCTAAGATTCATCATGCAACATAGCAGATAGGATTTTTGTAATTTTCTTTGCTCACAAGGGCAGCCATTTATCAGTAGAAGGTATTTATAGATCTACCAACAGTTCCTTACAGAGAGAGGAGAGGAAATACGAGGGTAGCTGCTTTCCATAGGCAGTTGTGACTATTTTTAGTTCATCAGCTATCTGGATGGAATTGTAAAAAGCAACTCCAGAGATCACAAGTTTCCCTCTTGAGGACAAACAGCTTGCTCTGCCCAGCGACATTTCCAATGAAGCTCTGGCACTCATGTTCCCATTTGGAAGTGTGAAATATCAGCTGAACATCTACATTCATCCTGCCTGGAAGAGAAACCCTATTACTTGGTAACCATAACCATCTTTTGTTACAGTAACCTTGTAATTGATAATCCTGGGGTACAATAGCATGTGAAAGTCATAAACCTAATGAAAGTAGGTTTTTATTGCTCTTCAGTTTCATCTCTCATAAAATCAAATTTGCATAAGGGAAAGTTATTACATTTCCAAATTTCTAATTTCCTTTTTTAAAAAAAAATAACCATGGCAATTCAAACTTTGTTTATATATAAAAAAATGCAGGGCACTGCAGAGGGATGCTATACAACATATGCCTCAGCTGAAAAATGTTTTTAATAAATTGTGTCACTTTGAGCAGGCAAGTTAACCCCATAGGAACGTGGCATGCCTGCTGCTTTGAGATGATTCTTATTTCTCTGCCTCCTGCTTATGATGGTGTACTGGTTCTCAATGAGGGTGCAGAGGTGCACGGTATCTGGCAAGTCACTTATCAGTTGCAGACAAGGCAACTCTCCACTCTCCCTTGGCCTTGCCACTCTGGCAGGGCATTTTAAATAATAGGCAGGCTTTTATATCCAGTAAGCAAAAGAGCTTAGAAGGGAACTAATTCTTGCTTTGGATTGCCCGGTAGAGTCATTTTTAATTGCAGATTAAGCAAAATATCAAGGGTTGGGGTTACTAGGCTATGCACTGGAGGAATTTCTCTTCTTCTCTAAAGAGCATGAATGCAAATTAAGTTCCCCAAGACAACAAATTATCGAACAAGCGGCTCCTGTAAACTGAAAACAAGCGGCTCCTGTAAACTGCCTGTAAGGAACATCACATTGTTTCTTTTTAGATTGCCTCTTTCCTTTGCTTCCTGCCTCTCCAAACCAGATATACTTCATGAAAAACACTTTATTTGCAAAATGTCCAGAATTGAGAAGTAATCCTTGCCTTGATGCAAAGTTCTCAGACCATGATATGTCATGATATGATATGATTGCCTCCAGATTGTTGGGTCAACATGCATATTGCCCCCAACAATCTGGGTCCTCATTTTACAGATTTCGGAAGGATGGAAGGCTGAGTCAAACCCAAACCTGTCAGGATTGAACTGCTGGCAGTTGGCAAAAATTTTCTGCAAATCTGCAATACAGCATCCATATTGTGCTACTATGGCTCTAAGATGTACCTATCTTAGCTAAATAGGACAAGTGGTTTACATATTCCACAACTCTTCACAAAATTAAGTTTGATTAGTCATGTTCCTACTTGGGATGGGATATTCAGAATAAGCGAGAGCTAGCCCATGTCGAATTAAAATGTTTTCTATTCCAGAAAGTAAGGCAGTATCCTGTAATTTTTAGATCTGAGAGAAAGAGATGCTTAGGTCATGTTTATTTTGTCTGTTTTATTTATATATTACATTTATTTAGTCACATAATGAGTTTGGTCACACAACAACTTCAGTTGTTAGAGTCACATTTCCTGAGCCAATATAGTAATCCAAACAAAGTTATCCTTCAATTATTGAACTTGTCTTTATAAATAATCTTCAGGTACATTAATCTGGCAACTGGATTGAATTTTGAAATTTATACAGTTAACAGAAATTTAAAGTCAAGTGTAAGGTCAAATCATTCTGCTTCATTCTCCCAAGGTAGAATGAATTTTATTTACATCAACTATTAATTTTATTTACATCAACTATTTTTGTGTAGCCTTTTTATTAAATATTCATGGAGTGGTAGCAATAAAACATTTAAGGTTAAGAATAAGTATGGTTTAATTGAAGATATTCACAGACTGCTGTTTTCTCCTTCCATAAGATTTAGTTCTTCTTAGTAGTGTCCTTTGACCCCTCTGCTATTGCAAAGTTAGGTTCGTCAGAGCTGTCTCAGAGTCTGAGAAAATGTTTATTTCCCTTAACAAACACTGATTTATGTTCACTAAAATTGGACCTCTGAAATTTTCAGCCAAGCTTTTGACGGGTTGGGAGAACATACCCCCAAGATCTCTGATCATACTCCCATGATCTCTGAGCAGGGGGAACATACAACATGACAATCAATTCATTAAGAAGGACCAGACAGGCCTAGCTCCTGTCAGTCATGCCTAGGCATGCATGGATGAAGTGAAATGGAAGAAATTAAGTTTGGACAGAGTGTCAATTAAAATGCAAAAGTACAATAGGAAATAGAACAGTCTGCTAAAGAACAAACTATAGATATGTTCCTGTTGCTTCAGATTCTTCTTTTTGTAAGTGCTTACAAGGAATAGGACAGTCAGACCCATACTGAGGGACTAATTTATTATTATTCAGAAGAAATGGATGCCCTGGATAAGAGATGGCTGCCCAGCTAGATAAGAAAGCTTGACCTTCTGTTACCTACCTCACATCACAGTATTTGTCTGGACCTTTGATAAGTAAGGAAAACCACAGGCAAAGGAAGATCATTTTTCATAAATGTAACTGCAGCAGTTATTTACACCAGAAAAATAAATACCCAAAGGTTTGCATAATAACTTGATATAATAGAGAAAGGAGAAAGGAAAAGGACTACACTGTTATTTTGTTACAGTTATTTTCTTGATGTAAAATTATGTTTAAGTTAAAAATTATGTTATCTTCCAGAATTAGTAAGCATAAGTAAGAAATACATATACAATATTCCCAGCTAAAAGGCCATATTATCTGGAAGGGGAAAATGTTTTATTTAAAAGATTAACTCAGGCTTAAAATTAACTGTTAGTACTAAAATAGCATTTCTAGATCTTTGGCACAAACCTGAACTGGATTTCCAGATAACATTGCTACTTGATAACTAATAGGCAAGGAATGTTGCAGGTCCCATTCCCTAGGGAAACACACCTGATGGGACCCAGAAGAAGGGCCTTCTCTGCGGTGGCTCCCTTTTTCTTGAACATAATTCCCCCAGAGATTAATATGCCCCCCCCCATTCTAGCACTCTTTAGGATGATGCTGAAGACCTGGTTCTGCCAGCAGGGCTGGGGAACCCAGAGTGGGATGGAGCCCATTAAATGGCTTGTATGATGTGTTGTTGCAGGGGTGGGGGAATGTGGGGGTCTATTATATTATTAGTTGATTATTTTCTTCTACTGGTTTTATTTTTAAATATGTTTTTATATTCATGTAAGCTGTCCTGAGTCACCATGTGGGAATAGGTGGCAATATAAATTTTCTAAATAAACAAAACTTGAGGTTTTAGAGAAGGTGGGCCAAGAGACATGGTGGACTTAGCTAATATAGGAACAATGAAAACTACCTTTGGTTTCCATCATGTTGTCAAAGATGACTCTGCATACTTACAGCCATTGGCTTTTCATGAGAACACTACTAGAAAATGTCATTGAAAGTCCAATTGCAAAGCTTTTATCACCCTCTAGCACAGGATGTTTTCTCATAGAAATAGAAGAGGGGGGAAAAACTGAGTCACAGATTGGAAAGGCAGAAGAGAAGAGAATTCATAGGAATTTGGCATCATTCCTCATACTCCAGAACTAGAGAAAATTGTAACAAAGTATATACCAGTTCTGTTTTTATTCCCACTAACGCAAATTCAAAACAGTATAAATGGAGTTCCCATTGAGAAGGCAGCATCAGAAAAAGAAGAAAATAGTTCAAGAGAAACAAAAGCAGAAATGGAAAGGACAGAACATTTGAGTGATCTGAAGAAATGAATCATGAAGAAAGGCATTGAATTTTTTTTTTTTAAAAAAAAAACCTTGCACTTTCAGAAGGAAAACAAATCCTTGTCATGCTCATCAGCATGTTCAAAACATCAGGAGGCTTCCTTGTAGGCAGATATTTGCTGGGATCCTTCAGTTTTATTTTTTCCTGCATTTTTAAAAAGCTTTTTAAAAACCCGTTTATGAAGAAATGTACAAATGTTAGTAAATCTTTTTTTGGGGGGGAAAAGTAATACATTTCTTCTCTACCTATTCTGCCCAACTTCAATAATTTCAGCAACACTAAGCATAGCTAATTATGTTTGTATAATGAAGATGGTTATAGATTAAGTCAGCATAACTATTGCGGTGGAGTGGCTCCTTTAGAGATTCTGCTACATGCACCTCTGTATTCTCAGTTCTCATTCCTCTTTCTCTTTTCCCTCATCATGCCCACACTCACCATCTGTTTCTACCACAATTGTCCTTCTCTCTCTTTCTGTTGTACCCTCTTCTCCCTTCAGTGCTTGCTCTCTTTCCCACCAAGTGCAAAGGTTTCTGAACTTCTCTGCAGACTCATTCTTTTAAGGATGCCTTGGTAAAAGATGATTATAATAGTCTGTTACCACTCAGGCTGAAACTAGCCTAAACATCTTCTAGTCTGTCATGCTGGGGAATTATTCGCTGTTTTATCAAGGACTTTGCCTTTAGCCCAAAATAAATAGAAAGGTGCTTTGGTATCTTCCAGCCAAAGGTTCAAAATACTGATCTTTGCAGTCATGAGTCAACTCTAATAACCAAGTTATAACCATGCAGACTTCTAAGTGAGGAGAGTTTTAGTAAGAAATATATTTATGTACTGATTTATGTTATTTCTCCCTACCACAGTCCAGAAGAATTTTAGGCGGCATTGGAAAAAAATAGGAAATAATAATAATAAAGTACAATCTAGTGATAATAAATTTCAAATTCCTTACAACATGCATTTGATACGATTAACGGCTCTACATCTAACCCCTAAAGGCCCCCTGAAAAAGCCATGTTTTTACCACATTCTAGAAAGTTATAAACTGGTAATGGTTTGTGTTTCAATAGGAAATGAGCTCATATAAAGAATGCCTACTATAGGAGCCCTGAGTGTCTAAGAGACTGCCTCTTGCAGATTCCTCTCCAAATACCCAAAGATGATTGCTAAATCCAAGTCGTGAATTCTCTTATATAAAAAGGATTTATTGGTTTGGGGTATATAGCAAAAGAAGATATAAGCATGAACAGAAAATTCTTACATGAACAATTCAGGCAGAATGTGTAACCAGAAGCATTTATTATAAGATGTCTGTGCAACATAGTGGGGAGAGAAAGGAAGAAACAAGGTATAATACCAACTACATGGAACACCCTGCCATACATCAAAATACTGCAGAAGCAATAAAACACATCTTCCAAGATTTGCAAGTGGGCATTCCACAACACCCAGAGGCTACCATACGAGGACAAATTATGCACTGTAAAGATATCTTGGAAGTGGAAGATACTTACAATGTAATTTACTGGATCTCCTACATGGATTGCCCCTTTGACTATGCAGGACAGATGGGGAAGAAGCTAATCACCAGATTGCAAGAACACAAATAAGACAAGGAGTCCTGATGCAAGAACACGAATAAGACAAGGAGTCCTGATTACATAGGTAGCCTCACATTGCAATGAATAAGGACATACATTCAATTTTGCAGCTACTAAGATTTTTGGATAAGCAAGCACAAAAATAGGCAGGGAACTGATAGAAGCCTGGAAATGGACCCATCATCAGTCAACAGGAATGCTGATTTACTAACAGCTGAATCAATTACTTAGGAGATGAGGGCTTGGCAGCACAAGAAAACAACAGCTGACTTAACAGCCAGTGATCAGTATTGCACTCAAAAACTAAAGACCCTGTCACATAGGCCGATGGATGCAAAAAGTTTGTAAAAAGGACACAGCGGACGAGAAAATGTTCCATCCATTGTTATCCACTCTCAAAAGTGCCCCGAATTTGCATAAGCAGAGCGGACAACACGGAAAGGAACGGACGGAGGGAGGACGTAGGACGGATGGAAAGCGGATGCTCCACGGAAGCCTAGCGGATGGAAGCGGATAGGAGCAGATGGCACATCCGCAAGGCTTCCGGGGGAGCACAGCAAAGCGAACGCAGAATGGAAAGAGCGGATGCAGAGCGGATGCCGAGCGGATGAAGCAGATACAGAGCAGAAGCCTAGCGGATGCCTAGCGGATGCCTAGAGGATGCCTAGCGGATGCCTAGTGGATGCCTAGCGTTCACTGCGCATGAGGGGAGGATGCATTGCGTCAGCCCCATGGATACAAAGGGAAGCAGCTCGGAAGCAGGTCACCATTCAGAGGAAAGACCTGCTTCCAGACACAGCTTGCCAGCCAGCCAGCCAGCCAGCCACCCAGCAACCCAACAACCATGGGGAAGAAACGGAAGCCTCTGCCATCTGCTGCCAGCCCCGGCAAGAGGGACAGGGCCACCCTCCCACCCCCTGGCCCTGACTCTGCTTCTGCTGGAGCTTCTGCTGCCCGGGCTCGCTCTTCTGGTGCTGGGGATTCTGCTGATGCTACTTCTGGAGGTGGTGCTTCTGCTGGTGCTTACTCTGCTGGCACTGCTCCTGGTGCTGGTGCTTCTGCTGGTACTTACTCTGCTGGCACTGCTCCTGGTGCTGGTGCTTCTGCTGGTGCTTACTCTGCTGGCGCTACTCCTGGTCCTGGTGGTCCTGCTGGTGCTCCTGGTCCTGCTGGTACTCCTGGTCCTGCTGGTGCTCCTGGTCCTGCTGATCCTGCTGGTACTCCAGGTCCTGCTCCTGGTCCTGCTGGTCCTGCTTTTGCTGCTACTGTTGTTGCGGCTGGTGATGGTGGTGGTGGTTTGGAGGAGCAGCCCCTACAACCTCGAAGCCCTTCTGATGAGGGCCCATATGGCCCTGCCAAAGGGAGGAAGAGGCATACGCATGAACGGGAGAGGAGGCAATACACCATAGTAGAGGAACATGAGGAGGAGGTGCTGGAGTGGCTGAGGGAGAATGAATATCTTTGGAGGAAGGGACACAGGCTCTATTGAGACACCAAGAGGAAGCTGGCTGCTTGGAGAGAGAAGGGGGAGAGCCTGGGCTACACTTCAGAGGTGCTCCTCGGCTGGTGGAAGCATATGCACACCTGGTATGGGAAGCTGCACCTCAAGAAATCTGGCCAGGCTGCAGTCAAGCTGACGGACCGGGAGACCTACGTAATGGCCAAGTGCAGCTTCTTGGAAGGTGAGATCTGCCACCGAGGAGCAGCCCCTCTCACAACCCTCTCTCTAAGGCAGCTTGCTGAGAGCCAGTCCTCTTCTGGCAAAGAGTCAGCTCCTGTGTCCAGGCAGGTATCTGTGGAGCGTGCCACAACAGAGACCCCCCCGACAGCTGTACTACCCTTGGCGGAGCGCGTGTAGGACCGCTTGACACAGTGGGAGAAAGGAGACGGCACTTCCACCACATCCCAAACCACATCCATCCCCAGCTCCACCTCCACAGAAAGGCAGAGAGGCAGACCGGAGGGGCAGAGCCACACTGTCCTGCTGGAGATAAGAGACACCATCAGGAGCAGCGTAGATCTCCTCTCTCAGCTGTTACACACCGACGCCCCATCCTCCAACCGCAAGCCCTTCCTCACCTACGTCAACCAGACCCTCATGAACATGTCAGAACCCCAGTACCAGGTGGTGAAGGACAGGATCACCGGTCTTCTTCACAACCCTCCAGACCAAGATGAACCTGCTCCCACCCAGTCCAGGCCTCCTGCTCCACCCCAGATCATGTCACTGCCCTTCCAAGGCTTTCCACAGGCCCTCCCCTACCAAGGCTATGGCTACCAGGAGGTCCAGCAGCACAGGCAGCCCTTCCCAGTCCAGGCACAGCTACATCGGATGCCACAGTGCCACTGATGCCACCGGTGCCACTGATGCCGATGCCACCCATGGCACCAATGCCACCCACGCCACAGATGCCACCCACGCCACTGATGCCACTGACGCCAGTCCTCACCCAGCTAGAGACCAGACATCCCCACTACACTGCTCCTTCCTCCACCCCACAGCCAAGCCCGGCCTCAGAACATCTGTCATCGGTATTGGGGCTGACCCCCCATGTCATGGAGGAAGGGGCGCTCAACATCACAGGGCTGAGCCAGCTCTCTGAGAGCTTCCTCTACACACAATCCCCTGTTGTCCAGGCACCCGAGTGGCGCCTCAGACCAGCACTCCAGCAGCAGCCACCTCCACAGCACCTGGACCCTTCACCCCTGAGACTGGGCACGCCTCAGAGTGACCAAGAAGAGTGCCAGAGACTGGGTGGCTACCTATTGACTTTATTTTTGCTTTGGGCACTTGACTTGGGTCATTTTTCTTTTATAGTTTGTTATTAATAAAGTTTATCTTTGCTTCACACACTTGGTTCATTTATTTTAGTAAATAAAGTCTTGGTGGAAACTTTTAGAAATGGTTTAAGCCTTTGCATGCTTGTGGGATGGGTAAGGATAGCTTTGGGATGGGTTAGGATACCTTTGGGATGGGCAATAGCTGTGGGATAGATAAACCTCCAGTGCAAGCATAGTGGGACTGTATTGTCCACCCTCCCAGGTGCCACACCTATGGCCCTTTATTGTCAATAATAATGTAATCAATCATCCACACATGTCAACATAAACACAACTCTTTATTAAATGCCCTGTTCATTGTAGGCCCACCCAACATACATGGCCCAATCTCATCAGTGTGATGAGACAGGCTGAAGGAAGCATCCATTAATCATCTATCATCCTGTCTTGCCACTCCACTGCTCCAGTTCGGGAGTTGCACCATTGTCTCAGGAGGTTGCGCTGCTTCTTCCGTTCACGTGAAGCTCTGTTGGGGCTTTGCACATCCTTAGTGTCTATCAGGTTTCGCCCTTGCCTCCATTCCCCAGGCTCCATGTCCCCATTATCTTGTTGGAGGTCCACGAGCCTGTTCTGCAAGACTGGGTAGCGGATGCGCATGAGATTGTGCAGGATGCAGCAAGCTTCCACAATGTTCCTCACGGTCTCTGCGCGATGCTGCATGGTGGTGAGAAGTACCTGGAACCTGTTGGCCAGGATGCCAAAGGCATTCTCCACCACCCGCCTTGCCCTGGACAGCCTGTAGTTGAAGATCCTCTCTTCACAGGTGAGGCATCTGGAAGTGTAGGGCTTCATGAGGTAGGTTCTGAGGGAGAAGGCGTCATCCCCCACGATGAAGTAGGGCACATCTTGTGTGTCGTTGGGCAGGGGGTCTGGATCTGGGAAGCCCATGATGAAGTTGCGTTCCAGCCCCTCCTTGAGGTGACTGGTGTTGTGTACTTGGGCATCTGAAGCTGACCCATTGCCTGAAGCATCGATGTACATGAACTTGTAGTCAGCATCGACCATGGCGAAGAGGATGATGCTGAAGGAGCCCTTGTATTTGAAATAAGTGGACCCCAACTTGGCTGGCGCTTTGCAGGCCACGTGCTTCCCATCTATGGCTCCAACGGTGTGGGGGAAGTTCTACTTCTGATACCACTGCTCTGCAACTTTCTTCCAGACTTCTTCAGTGGAGGGGCACTGGAGGAGCTCTTCCAGGTATTCTTCAATGATGGCTGTTAAGCCTGGGTTCCCCAACCAGAGTTAGGTAGACAAGCTAAACAGAATGTGCAGCGTTAGTCAGATAGGCACACAGATAAACGAGTGAGCTAAGCTTGTATGTTTATTAACATACAGTAAAAATAACAGATACGCTTGTGCTATCAAGAATATATTTTATTCTATTATAAGTTAATAGCATAGTCAAATAACAGTCCAATATTCATTTACCATGTATTCAGTCCATTCAGGGGTATTCATTTAGCAAAGTCCATGTAGAATATCCTATGTCAGTTCACTTACAAAATCAGTC